>JAASFF010001089.1:918941-981561 GCA_013365195.1 Cercospora citrullina
GCTGTGCTCGCAGCAGAGAACTTGACCTGTCCAGATTATTCGGTATACGCGAAAGAACGACATGAGCCATACTCTGAAGGCACATACCAGCTCTCCTACCAGCGACCCGTGACGAGATGTCGAACATTCAATTCTTCCGTTGTCGAAGAGGCCATTGAGCGGATACAGGGCGAGATCGCTGATCCAGATTTAAAGAGGCTGTTTGAGAATGCGTTCCCGAATACGTTGGATACTGCAGTCAAGTGGAAAGGCACAGCTGCTGGGTCGGATGAAGAGTTGACATTCCTGATCACGGGCGACATTGATGCGATGTGGTTGCGAGACTCAGGTACTTGCAGATACGATGGAAGTCTTGAGAGAAGTTCAAGTGGCTGACTTGGAACATAGCCAACCAGGTGCAGTCCTATCTGCCACTTCTCGAGGCGTCAAGTGAGAGCAATTCTCTGGCATCGCTGTTCCGAGGCGTCATCAATCTCCAGGCACGATACCTGCTGTTTGACCCTTACTGTAATTCATTCCAGCCTCCAGTGGAGTCTGGGCTTAACGCCAGCTTCAACGAATACGCGGCCGAGGATATTGTGCTGCCAAAGTATGACAACACTACTGTGTTTGAATGCAAGTATGAGCTTGACTCGCTTGCTGCATTCTTGCAGGTCTCGTAAGTATCGAACGGGTCTTCAAATATGGCTTCGCTCACATGATGTAGATACGATTACTACCAAGCCACTCAGGATGCTGAGTTCTTTGGCAAATACCAATGGGTCAAGGCAGTAGAAGCCGTGCTCAAGACTGCAGAGGAGCAGATGGTCGGCTCATACGAGCCCGACGGGCGAGTATACAACTTGACATACCAGTTTCAAAGACCCACGACCAGATCCACCGAGACACAGGCCAATAACGGGCTGGCCAACCCGTTCAACAACGGCACTGGCCTCGTGAGATCGGCGTTCAGACCAGCCGACGACGCAACGATCTATCAAGGCCTGATTCCGAGCAACATGCAATTCTCACGATACCTAGCTGCAACTGCGGACATTGCTGCCAAGATCAGCGGCCAGGAGGCTCTCGCTCAGAAGATGCGTGACATGTCTGAGAGCGTCCGAAACGCGATCTCAAATTACGGCATCGTCGAGATCCCCGGATATGGGAAGGTCTATGCATTCGAGGTTGATGGCTACTGGGGACAAAACATCATGGACGACGCGAATATCCCATCGCTACTTTCCGCGCCTTTCTTGGGTTATCTCAATGCCAGCGACGAGGTTTATCAAAATACCAGGAAGCTGATCTTGAGCGCATCGAACCCATACTTCATGCGAGGCCCTGTCATCAACGGCATCGGTGGCCCACACGTCGGTCCAGGCTATGCTTGGCCCATGGCATCGATTGTGCGAATCTTGACGAGCAGTGACGATGCAGAGATCACAGAGCAGCTGCGAGAGATAGTGAGCAGCACGGATAGACTGGGACTGATACACGAGAGTATCAATACCTTCAATGCGAGCGATTGGACAAGACAATGGTAAGGTAGTCCGACTACTCGCTTATGTGCACGATTGCTAATGTGATGCAGGTTCTCATGGGCCAACGGTCTCTTCGGCCAAGCCATTTTGGACTTGAGCGACCGCAAGGCGGATATTTTGAAGCAGAGCTTTCAGCAAAAAGAAACATATCGTAGTTGAAGACAGCCGTTGAGAAAACAGTTTACCTGAATTGAAACACGCGTATTGGATGTACACAGCATTCCTTATTTTGAACTTCTCTTTCCAATTGTTCTGCTCGTGCGAGTAGCATGCCTGAGGTGTCTGCTAAGCGCTGAGTGCATCCATATCCACACCTTCCATCTTTTCTGGTATTTTGTGTTGGGAAAAGTATGTCATAAACATAGCTTTATTATGTGGGACGCGTAGAAAGTGTATGCAGGACGACACCATAAATGTATCGAAGAACGGGTCGTACCGCGTGCCGAAGTGATTACAGCCCCTCTTTCCTTCCTCGCGTCTATCTCTTTCCCTCCTAACACGACTTAAGCATCGCGACAGAAGGCATGGACGGCCGGTCTCCACTTGAGGCTGACAGTAGAGATGCGCCGCACTCACCCAACAAACGGAAGAGATCGTTCATTGCAAGAAATGTGCATAATTCCAACACCCCAGTGACCACGAGGCACTGACGCCTCTACGCAGGCTTGTCAAGCATGTCGCGCCAAGAAGACGAGATGTGATGAGGACTCGCCTTGCAGACAATGCCGTACGCTTGGTATTGACTGCATCTATAATGAGAGTCGAGCTTTCAAGTGAGTGTGTCTGACCGAGCATCTCTGCCAGGTGGCTTATACCATTGCGCAGGCATGAAACCTCACTCAGCGTTATCCTGGCCGCCATTAAACGCATCGAGACGAAGATTGATACTGGATCCGATATATCCAACAAGAGAAAAGCTCCCAGTGACACTCAGTCGAACGAGGCGGTAGTTTCTCAGCGACGTCAGGAGCGATACGCATCACCACTCAGTGCACCGCAGTCGGCAAATACACGTGCTGAAAGCGATCGTGTGAAGCTGTCATTCAGTGCGCATCGCATCATTGACTTCGCTTTGCAGACAGCTAAGCTTGGCAGATCTTGTGGCAGACTACACCTGGAGTCCGAGCGATCTGTCCTGTCACCTTGCAGTGCAGTAGATCTTCACAACAATACTTCAACTTGGCTGTCAAATTTGAGTCTGTCACATGTGAAAAGACTCTGCGATTTGTACTTCGAAACCTTCAACCGTATTGCGCCAATTCTGGACTACGAGGCTTTTTCCAAAACCCTTGGTGTCGCTGTGGAAAGTGGATTCGGGATCAACCAGAAATCCTGCTTGCTGCTGAATGTCCTCTGCCTTGGTAGCTGGGCACAATGCGCATGGGAGGAGGGAGGTTTCGCGTCAGTCAGTGGTCCGAGAGCGCGTGAGCAACCCACTCTGGCACCTCGTGCCGAGCCTCTATCGCCTCAGGAGAACACCGATGCATTTCTATTCTTCGATGAAGGGCGAAAACGAATTGGCTACCTCCTTGCCGAGCAAGACTTGGAAACATGCCAATACTTTCTCCTCTCTGCGACCATATACGCTGTGCTACTACGGCCCCACGAAGAATGGACTATGATCAGACAAGCCTGCATGATCAGTGCCTCGTTTTGGCTATCAACACAAGATACTTCGGATAGTCACGATGCCGATATGCAGCGCAGAATCTTCTGGAATGCGCTCATGAGAGAGACTATCATCACAGACGAGCTGGAGCTACCTCGGAGCCCTCTGCAAGACCTTGAAGGAAGTGTCTCTCTTCCCAAGTTCGTTCCGTACAGCGACAAAGGAGCGAACCAAGGTGGCCCCGACGAGTACTATCACTGCCACTATCTCGCTCAAATTGCAGTACAAATAATCATGACGCGTATTCGAGACGAACTCTTCTACGCCAATCCATCAGTCTTTCTAGCTGAAGAACTGCATCATCAGCTTGAGCAGTGGCGCGCGAGCCTCCCACGATCGATTCGCGACGACTTTGACAGCGATTCGAATTCTCACGAGCACCCCGCGCAAACTTTGGCTGTCGCAATGCTGCAGACTCGCTACTGGGTATCAGTGTACCACATTGGCAGACCGTTCCTGTACAAGGCCATCACGAACACAGCTGAGCTTACCTCCAAGGACGTTGAAATCTGCAAACGCTCTATGAGTGCTGCTGTTGCCTGGTTCGCGGCTTATCGTCGATCTACCAAGATGCGCAGCTACATGCACCTGATCTTCTTTGTGTGCAGCCAGTATGTGGATCGTAAACATCGGAGTGGCATCAAGCTGACAATGAGTAAGATTATTCGGGCAACTCCTCATAACCCATCATCTGAGATCGGCTACCGACGAGAAGGTTCGATGTATTGCGCCCGAAGGAGTGGACGACTGGCTACATGCGGCCTTTGATTACATGAAGACAAATGCACCTTGCAATCCCACCATTGCCCGAGATGTGAAAGTGCTCTCTAAGCTATTTGATTCGACGTCGCTCTGACAAGTGCCCTCATGCCATCACCTGGACCGAATCGATAGGAAGGACTTACTCCATCCACCGGTGGCCGTATCCTTGACGTGCCACTTTCTTATTCAGCCCATGATAGTAGAAGTACAAGATGAAGCTCAGAGAGCAAGCGAGAGCAGTAAAGCAAGCATTGACGCCGTGTCCAAGGCGATACAGAGGCGCATCTTGAGATCGGTATATCCATACGCCAGCGAATTGACCTGGTCCGGAGAAGGCGACGTTGCACGCAAAGACCAAGGACATGGCAGTTGTGTTAGTCGCATTGTCACCGACCCACGCACTGAGAGACGGGAGTGCTGCGAATACACCACTCGTTGCGAAGATGAGCAGCACATAACGCCCTGTGAACCGTTCGCCAGGGAGCACAGCTGCGAGTAAACGTCAGTACCACTGGTCAATTTGTCTCTGATACGTACTCACCCAAGACGATGAAGCATAGAGTGCTACAAGCCAATGAGGTACCAGCAATGAGGCCGCGCATCTGGTAACGATCCGAAGCGTGTGCTGCGAGCATAGTGCACACGTATGCTACTGCGTATGGAGGTACGGTGAACAACTGAGCATGAAGGCCATGATAACCCAGAACTTGTATGATAGTCGGTGCGAATAAGGACAGAGACGCCACTCCGCAGCCAATGCCAGTGTACGCGAGGTAATGGCCATACATCCTCAAGTCGAGGAGTGTCGCTTTCGCATCCTTCCAATTGATCTTCTGCTGACTGGGTTCATCAGCATGGACTCGTTGGAACAATGCTGGACCAACCTTTGATTCCGTTGCCTTCCCAATCTCAGCTGTTGCACACTTTGTTCGTCTGCTGTCAGCCAGGACACATCTTCAGGATAGCTTGGCAGGAAAAAGATTAAACAAATGCCGAGAAAGACTGCGAAGCCGTCAACACTGCTCGGTCATCGGACTGAATCGACCGACCGGTGGGAGCTCCCTCAACAATGAAAAGCCACCGCCATGCCTGCAGGCCAAGGACTCCGTTCATATGACCAACGCCGTATGCGATACAACTAGTCAACATAAGTAGGCGCATGTCTCTCTGGCATAACTGAGGACCTTACCCTCCGAAAGCGCCCGCCAGAGTGGCGCTGCATATGAAGCAAGCGATACGGAACGCACGCTCGCTGGGCTTGTACCAGAAGGTGAAGTAGTACATCAATCCAGGAAATACTCCAGCTTCACTAGCGCCAAGGAAGAAGCGTAGCACAGTCAGAGTTGTAGCATCTTGCACACCACCAATACCTGTGCAGAAAGACCCAAACGCGATGACCAGGAAGCTGATCCATTTTGCCGGACTGATAATCTTGAGGGCAAGATTGCTGGGTATTTCGAACACGGAGTATGCGACCAGGAACACCATCAACGCCACCACGTAGGCATGATTGCTCAAGCTCAGAGTCTGCAAGATATCGTCGCCGGAATCCGAATTGAGTATCTTGGCATTGCCTGGAGCTCGTCAACAGAGCGATGAACGTTGTGGACAGCATCACTTACCAATGTTGGAACGATCCAAATAGCAGAGAAGGTCGATCAGAATCGTCACTGGGATAACCTGATATCGATCTTGCGGACAAGTCTATTGCACATGAGCGTCAAGACACATGACCAAGGTATGAGGGTAAGGGAGGATGTACGATTTCTCAATCTCGAGCTCATGCTCCGCCAGCTCAGGAGTTTCATCAATACTCTCGATCACTTCGATCGCTTTGTCGTCGTTCATGGTCTAGGATTTGCAATGCGAGGGATTCACGTTCTGCTCAACCAGGGCTTCCGTTCCGAGGTCTCAAAAGCGCTGGATATCTACAATCGGGATAGAAGAGAAGACCTGTTCTCGCCCACAGCATCGTAACATCGATTGCTTAATATCTGAAGAACGATCCTGGAGCACACATGCGGGGAAGTGCATGCACCCCGGAGACTCAACTGGCGGTTTTTCTTGGCTGCTTGCCGTCACCGGGGAGAATCTGCCAACTCCGGCGAGGGTCTGTTCGCGAGGAATTGCCGACTCAAAGGCGTTCATCATACTCGCCTGCGCTATGCGATGGCGTTGGCCATTGTCGCACTTGCGAACTGCAAGATTGCCGTCACTGGTTGATCTAGTCTATTCGATTCCCGCTGTTCTATGTTATCCTGCTCTAAACTCAGATTATGCTTATTGGACTTTCTGTCTAGCGACAACTTGCAATCGAAAGGTGCAGCAACAATGTCCGGAGGTGACAACTCGAGCAGTGCTCGAGGATTCTTTGCTGGAGCTTTCAGCGGAATTGCAAAAGTGAGCAGTAAGCAGCGCTCCCAAGGACGACGATTGCCCACAACAGTGGACTAACACCCGCAAGCTGGCCATCCATTTGACACAATTAAAGTACGACTGCAGACTACAGGAGTGTCGCGTTTCAATGGACCTTGGTCGTGTCTTCGCCAGACGCTATCTCAAGAAGGCATGAGAGGACTCTACAAAGGCTTCACGCCACCCTTGGCTGGTTTCGTAATCATGGACTCTCTGCTGCTCGGCTCTTTTTCGATGTACAGGAACTTCCTCAATCACAGCTTGAATCTCAGATCACCCAGAGATACTGGCAAGGATCGACACACGATCCCGGCTAGCCGATCTTCTGTAATGGTTAGCTTCATCTCGGGAGGACTCGCTGGGTGGACAGTGAGCTTCATTGCTGCACCCATCGAACATGTCAAAGCGCGTTAACAAGTTCAATACCGCACGAAGATCTACTCAGGCCCTATCGACTGCGTTCGGAAAATATATTGGGACGACGGCGTATATGGGGTGTATCGCGGACTGCCCGCGACTATCATATTTCGGAGCTTCTTTGCTGTCTTCTGGGCAAGCTACGATGTGCTAAACCGCCAGATGCAAGTTTCGACTGATCTGAGTCTACCACTCATCAACTTCGTGGCGGCTGGGGTGGCTGCTCAGCTGTATTGGCTCACCGGCTATCCCACCGATGTGATTAAGCAACGGGTGATGACTGAGCCTTTAGGAATTAGAGGAGCGTATCGTCGCACAAGGTGGATCGATATTGCAAAGAAGATATACCAGGAGTCTGGGTGGAAAGGATTCTGGAGAGGATTCGTGCCGTGCTTCCTCAGAGCTTTTCCCGCAAATGCCATGTCAATTATGACGTTCGAGGCAGTAATGCGCGCTACGGCTCGGAAGCAGAATCTCACAGATTTCGACGAACAGAATTAGACTACCAAGGTCCAAGTCCCAGTCGGAACAGTCAGTCCGTCATCGACCACCAGCGAATGTCCCGTGATGCACTTCGCTGCAGCACTGGCCAAGAAGACAACAGCGTCTGCCCCATCGAATGGACTTCCTGGCTGGCCAATGAACGGATTGTGTGGCATCGTTTTCCCAAACATATCTCGAATCGCATCATCCCGACCGTGCGCGCTTTGTTTCACCAATGGCATAGATATCGACCCGGGCACCACGCAATTCAAGCGCACGCCATCCTTGGCAAATATAGCGGCCATCGCTCGTGTAAAGTGTATAACGGCAGCTTTGGCAGCGCTGTAGCCAATTTGGGGCTTTCGCAGGTACTCAACACTAGCGTCGGAGGCGTTGTTGACGATCGTACCATATCCTTGTGCTCTCATGATGGGGATTACTGTTTGGCATGCAAGGTAAATACTACCAAGATTGATGCGAAGCTGAGTCTCCCACCCTTTTTCGCTCATGCTTACGGCGTCTCCGGGTGATGCTCTGCCGACGTTGTTGACGAGTATGTCGATACGGCCATACATGGACATACAGACGTCCACGACTTTGGAGACATCGCTTGCAGATGTGACGTCTGCCGCCATAACAGTACACGGACCCGGAAGACCAGATTTCGTGTACTCTGCTGCGGTAAGATCCAGGTCGCACCCAAAGACGATCGCATGGTTCTGCGACAGTCTCAATGCAATGGCTGCTCCATTTCCCCACGCACTAGGGTTATCGCTCGCAGTCTGTCCGATGCCCATGACAAGAGCAACTTTGCTGTGCAGATCCGGATAGCTGGCGCATTCTTCCATGCTTCATAATCGCAGACAACACGTGAACCTTGACGACTCCAATTGGCTCGGTATAGTGGACCTCTGGCCTGGTGAATTACGCAGAAATGTGCGAGGCACTGTGAAGCTCCTTCGAACTTTCCTATATAGGCAAGAGACTTGTTCCTGGTACTTCACCCGGGGAGACTAGTCCAACTCCGAGCTTACTCATGCGAACCCCACTCCTGCCCCCTCTCTTCCAATATCTTGGTCACTGTACTGCCGTCTAGGTTCAGCAACATTCTCGGATCTCCAATACCGACCCATTGATTTAAATGGATCTCGTCCAGCGCAAGCAAGGTAGGGCCAACCCGGACTTTTCGCATCACGTCAGACGCTCATGATGTTGTTCAGACCTGCTATCATAAAGACGCTGCTTACCACGCTAGCTTTAGTCTTTTCCCTCGCCTATGCCTCGACTGTTGGTACCGTCACAACATCGGATGGAGTCAAATTAGCATATATTCAAGCTGGACCCGCTGCCGGCCAAAAGCTCTTGTTCATACCAGGTTGGAGGCAGACTGCTGCAGAATGGAGGAAACAAATCGAATACTTCTCTGGAGCAGGCTATCAAGTGACAGCGTACGACCATCGCGGACACGGAGACTCCGAAAAGCCCAAATTTGGCTATCGACTGTCCCGACTCGGCGCTGACCTCAACGACGTGATCAACACCCTCGCTCTATCCAATGTGAGCATCATCGGACATTCCATGGGGTCCTCGGTAACCTGGGCTCTTTGGGATCAATATCCAGAACAGCATTCTCGCATCCACAAATTCGTGATCGCCGACCAAACCTCTGTCCTCGTACAAGATCCAACATGGACGCAAGCTCAACGCGATACGTGGTCCGCTGCGCTTTTCACGCCTGCTCAGACATATACTTTCAGCGCTAATATGTCGAATGAACTGGTTTCATTCGTTACAAGCATGTTCACTAAAGAAATCTCAGCAGAAGATCTGGATTGGGCTATTGCGCAGAATCTGAAAATGAGTGATGAGAATGCTGCGACATTGCTGATTAATCATGTTTTTATGGATTGGCGGGATGTTCTTCCGAGGGTTAATGTGCCGACGTTGGTTCTTTCGGGAGATGCGAGTTTGAATAATGCTACGGGGATCAATTGGGCTGCTACACAGATTCCAGGAGCCAGGTCCTATACGTTCACGAAGGAGGAGCGAGGAAGTCATTTTGTGTTTTGGGAGAATCCTGAGCGGTTCAATCGGGTTGTTCAGGATTTTGTCACTCGTGCAGGGTGATGTTTCTCCGATGAAGTGCGGTTTGTTCGTCTGCCTCCAAATCCAGGTTGGAGAGAAATGGAGATGGGAGAAATGGATTTCCGCCGCTTGTGGAAATCCTTGAGATTGCGCTAAGAAGTAATGGTAATTTCTGTCTCTCTGGTCAGAGATGTGCCGTCTACCACGAGGAAACCAAATATTATCTGACTCATGGTCATAGTTCTGCAATATGAAGCCCGCGAAGCTAGCGCACAATGATTTGAAAAAGAGGACGCGGCTCCGAACTACGACACACTGCATGCCGTGCGTGTAACCTCTCCAATGCCGTTTAGCAATTCTACAATTTGACTTTGCAAAAAATAAGGGACGAATGAACTACTTGACGTCAAGCACACCTAAATTCCGTTAACTCCAGTTGCTTTCTCAATGACGATGTATGGCCACAACCACAACATAAGATAAAACAATAGCTCTCAACGAGCGCAATTCCACACTCTCCAACAAAAACCACTACAATCATGGCACCACAAGTTTTCTTCATCACTGGAACCAGCACGGGCTTCGGCCAAGAGCTCGTTAAGAAGGCTTTGCGAGAAGGCGACAAAGTCGTTGCAACAGCGAGAAAGAGTTCGAAATTGAGCTTCGATGGCACAACAAAGGATAACTACCTGGCTGTCGACCTTGATGTCACCGATAAAAGTTCCGTAGACAAGGCCTTCGATGCTGCATTAAAACAATTCGGACGCATCGATGTAGTAGTCAACAACGCTGGCTACGGATTATCCGGAGAATTTGAATCTGTTTCCGATGCGCAGGCTAGGACACAGATGGAGGTAAATAAGAACTTTCTCTACTCATTCACTCAAACGCTTTGAGTCATTTATGAAAATGCAACTCGACTAACCACTTTCAAATCTCGACTACAGGTCAACTTCTTCGGCCTCCTCCACGTAACCCGCCGCGCCCTAAAAATCATGCGCGAAACCAACTCCCCACCCGGCGGTAAAATCCAACAAATCACATCCATCGGCGGCCAAATCGGCGTTCCAACTTTCAGCATCTACTGTGCATCCAAATGGGCAGTCGAAGGTTTCACCGAGACAGTTTCCAGAGAATTGAAACCCGAATGGAATATCCAATTAACTTGTATTGAACCTGGTGGATTCCGAACAGATTGGGCTGGGAGGAGTATGGTTTTTGGGGAGCAGAAAGAGGCGGCGTATGATCATATTGATGCGGAAACACAGATGGGGAAGGTGAATGGAACGCAGGGAGGGGATCCAGTGAAGGGGGCGAGGGCGATGTGGGAGGTTGCGAAGATGGAGAAGCCGCCGCTGAGGGTTGTGTTGGGGTCGGATGCTTATGAGAAGGTTACGGAGAAGATCAAGACGTATGGGGAGCTTTATCCGAAGTATGAGAAGTTGAGCAGTAAGTTTCTTGTCAGCGCGATGTTTGGTGGAAAGTGAAGCTAATTATTGTGTGCAGAGAGTACGGATGTGGATGAGTAAGGCCGGTTGAGCAATGCAATCTTCGACGTCGGCAGTTCTCGCTGATAGAGAATTGTACCAATCTTTCCTTGCTGATATCTAACTGTATAAATGAAGATGGCGAGTAGAACTGCTCAAATCGACAAACTCCATGGAATTGTCTCCGGATCCAAAGCCTTCCATAAAAATGGCATACCTTGGCTGTATCCATTCTCATCAAATGCTCTGTTCCTGACGACCTCGCTGCGCGCCCGCATGGCTTTCATAAATTCTGTATTTGCTTCTCTTATAGCCTTGTTCATTCGCGACAGCATCGACTCGGCATTGAACATATGCACCAACGTTCTGTCCGTGCCAACGAGCAGCGGTCGAGCAAAATTCGCTTCCACAGCGATGAGACCAAGGCATTTTTCGAGTGGCGGAAGGTATGAAGCCACGTCGGTCACGCCCTTTGCGGTGGGAATTGGCTTGTAGAATGCAGTGGGGTGGAAGGGCAGGGTTCCGGCCGTGGTGATGAGCGAATTCAGATTGACGGAGTGGTGTGCGGAGGTCGAAAGATGAGCCATGTGTGTCAGGACGTCAGCAAGGTCAGATGGCGTCCTGAGAGTCTCTCTGGTAGGGAAGTCGATGGCCTGAGCTGGACCTGAAGCTTCCGCAAGCCATGCCTGTAGCTCGTTGTCTTCGGCGATCGCGTCAGAATCTGCATAGTATGAGTCCACAAAAGCTGCCATGAAGGTCCGGGTGGCATTGTAGATAGGTAAAGCATCTTCGTAGAATGGAAAGTGCTTCAACGCAGGTCCGTCGCTGTCAAGGAGGCCTCTCTTTTGAAGATTGTTGGTGAAATAGTTTGACTGAAAAGCTCCTGCATATCCACTACTGTAGAAATCATTTGAGTACTGGCCGGCCGAGGCACCCGTGTAGGCAAAGAATTGATCAACTGCAGCTCCCGGCGCAAATAATGTGAGTGCCGCAGAACCACGAATACCAAGAGTGCCATACATGAGTCGAGACAAGAGGCCCATGACCGGGTGGTCCTCACTCAAGGTCCTGATCGCTGCCTGATATGCAATTTCAGTCACGTAGTGCGTGTTTGCGAGATGATGGAATTGTGACATGAAGAAGTCGGCGGTATTGAACATCATCTTTGCGAGCAGCCAGTCTTCTGGCGAATCTCTTGGTGTGTAAATCAGACTTGGTTCCGTATTTGTGCGGATGGCGAGGGGCAAGAAGTCTCCAGAGGCTTCCGAGATGTAGAAGTAGGCATCGTATGGAGCTGAGTATCTACCGTCGATAGGTGACAGATGTGTTTGTGCGCGATGGTCTACGTAGAAGAGCCGGGCAGACTCGTGTAGCTGAGTGAGAGATTGGCCAGAGATCGCGCGTGATAATTCGTCCTCCAGGTTGAACGGGAGCGATTCTCGAGGCTCAAGTCGTCGAACTGCGAAAGGCTGGAACGATAGCCGTTCCATGGAAAACAGAAGGTCTTGTGTGTAATTCGTAAGCAGTCCCGGAAGAATACCAGTAGGAGCTGTACTCTCGGTCCATTCATCATCGTATAAGCCCACATAGTCGTCCAAGGTTTTCAAATCATTGTATCGGCTTGTGTCTGTCACAGCGGACACATTATCGGCTGTAGTGATTTTGAGCTGATCTGCTCCCTCTTGATGATAGATTGCGGCATCTCTTTTCACCATTGCATCTCCCAAGGTGCCTGAAGGGGAGAAAGGACCACCACCGACACCAGGACCATATGTGAACGTAGATCTCTTGTCCGACACGCCAGATAATCGCACCTCCCAGGCATGATGCGCAGGATCTGGCAAGCTGTACGACAAAGATAATTTCGCAACGCTTTGGTCCGGTTGTAGTCGATACAGAGGCGAAGCCACGCTCTGGCGGCTTTCTAAGTGAACGACATATGATATGCCAGCCAAAGAGGTGGCAATGAATATTTGGCCGAATGAGATTTTGTACATTGTGCTCAAGCCAATGACTGTTGTGTGAAGTGAAACCTAAACTAACCGGGACCTAGCATCTTATACTTGATGCCAGCATTTGATCCGGACCGCTGCGCCTGAGGATGACAGAGGTGTCCGGCAGTGGCGGCATGTTCGTCTACACAGCCAGCTTTGCGTCGTCGATGCCTTGCCTGCGAACGTGTTGAAGGATGCCCACGAGGCTCGGCGACGGCGGCCGCCCTCTATCAAGACTCAAGCTAGCCTAGGCGGGATGGCGAATCATGTTCGAGGACAGGTGTGGTTGGCATCTGGGCATATCGAGACCGGTGAACTACGAGCGTAGCGTAGTGAGATGACGGGCTCTGAGCATTCTGCAGGATTTGCTATAGTTAGCGGGGAGTTAGTCGTCTACGAAGGGATGCTCGGTCATCTCCAGGACAGTAGCGGAGGGATTCCTTCGCGTGGGTGCATAGGGCTGAAGTCCACCAACACCAACGACCTGTTCGCAGGTCGCGAGTGGCGCAATACGAAATGCACTTGAGATGCATCCTTCGCCAAGCACAAATCTCACGCGAACCGCTGCTGAGACTTTCCTGATGTCGCTGAGCTTCTGCCTTCGCAGCGGGCGCGCCCATATGAGCGAAATAATTCCTATGCAAGAGGGCAGCGTAGGTAGCAGAAGCAAAGGTAGTTATGGCGGGGGACGTCAGCTCCGTGTTGATTTCGTGACGAGTGCAATCGCCTTCGCCAATCATCTTCCGCGAGTCCTCATTTTCCCGTCGGCAACCGCGGCGAGCACCTGTCTTGCTTGCATAATGATATGGACATATTGTCCATCACAGGCAAAAGGTGCTGGCGGCCTCAGCGCGTCGTTGCGGCGGCGAGTGCAGCTGGCTCCACTTCGCGAGGCTGAGCACAGTCAGCTCGCCCTCAGAAATCCTCCGCGCCGAGGTGGGAGGCCATAAGACGACGGCGCTAGTCCACTGACGGAATACGGCGGTCGAGGCCTCGACGAGAGTTGCGCTGACAAGAAAAGATCATGTGAAAGGGAAATTGAAGGTGAGGTGAGCATTGGCGTTTGTCATCAGTCATACATCGTCATTATGGCATACACTCCCTACACGATCTCAGAGTCTCCCTTCCGAGATCTGATAGAGATTGCGACATCGTTTTTCCCGGACTCAAATGACCCGGAGCCATCCGCCTTGTACTCGACGCCGTTCAGCACAGGGTCATCATGAATCGACTCTTCCAATAATGTCTCCCGTGCAGGGAAGAAATAAGACAGCGACCAGTATACGAAAGCCGCGGAGAAGAGTCCCCATATGTAATTTATATCGTACAGATGTTGGATGCCAGAACCAATCTGCACACTTGGATTGACTGCGTGGGCGAGGCCAGGGACGTTGGGTACCAGAGAGATCAGGAAGGCTGCAGCAGCTCTCCAATTGATGCCCTTCCAGTACCAGTAGCGAGCATGTTTGCGGTACAAGCTCGGGACATCCACGTGTCGCTTCTTGACAAACCAGTAGTCGGAAGCGGTAATTGCCGCTATGGGTGCAAGGAAGATGGCCAGGCCAGCCATGAACGTGAGAAGTGACTGAGCAGAATGGACGATTTTCCAGGGGACCATGATCCAGCCTGCGGTGACTGTTGCAAAGATCGCACCTCGTCTGATCGAGATGTACTTTGGAAACAAGCTGACCTGAAAGCGAGTCAGTATTGCTATACATAGCAGTAAGGGCAAGTTCTTACCATGTCATTGGCAAACGAGATCACGTTCGCAGACAAGTTCGTACCAATCTGAGCCACCATCCAGCAGAAGCCGACAAAGAAAGCCCCACACCGACCAGATGGCCCATCCCACTTGGAAGCAAGAACAAGAGGATCCCAAATGTACTCATCGTACAAAACCTTCGACGCCGAGCAGCTGATAATGCCAAACAGTCCAAGCATCAGACTGATCATTGGAAGGAAGAAACCTTGCCAATATACACCACGCGAAGACTTGAGGTACCGGGTAAAATCAGGCACGTTCGTCGCCATGGTAGCCCAGCCTGAAGACTGCGACATCATGCTTGCCATGATCATCCAGCGACGCTCAGAGCCCGATACTCGATACTCCTGGTTCCAGATGTCGCCCGTGCCGCCAGCCATTTGGGTCATGGCGATGACCACTGCCACGCTGACAGTGACGGTCACCACGACCTTAAACACAAAGAACCATTTAAGCTTGTGCGGTGGGATCAGCAGGAACGGGAACTGTATTGACCAGAAAAGGAAGTGGCTTAGAAGCTGCTGCGTCGTGATGCCAGCAGATTCTGGGAGGTGATTCGGAATGTCGAGATACGAAGGCCAGATGGCTCGAATGCATTGCGTGATCGCTGTCGATCCTGTATATGTCTGAATGGCATGCCAGAAGAGGGCAGTAATCATGCGAGTGACCACTGCAAATCTGGCGAACATGATGCCGAAACTCGAACGTGCTGCAATGGGGAACGGGACATGCAGATGAGCTCCTACACAGTGGTCAGTCTACATGCGTCTCCAGTATGGCTGGGCAATACGCACCTATAGCACCATTCATGACCAGAGGGATGGCGGTGATGGAGAGACCAAGAATGATACAGTACACGGCCTCTCTCCACTAGAAGTCGTTGATACAAGGTAAGCATACATCCCGACCTTTGTGCTCAGAGTAATGACCATGGGGCTTGAAACCCTACAGAAGGAGAACGGCAATCTAGCAGGTGCACTTACAGTCAGGCCCAGAGCAATGATGGCAGCTGGTGACATCCATCCTTGAGCATTCATGGCATCGCTCATCCAAAACCCAAAAATGGTGAGAGAGGTCCACGTCCGCCGCTCCACAGGCGTGACATCCTGATCAATGTTTGACCAACTGTCTTTGTCGGCGAACGACGATTCTTGCTTGGGTAAGACCCATCCGGATGTCCTCCGCTTCGCCTTGAGGTTGGCGGATGCCGAGTGTATTCGTGCACTGAAGCCAGAAGACATGGCAGCAAATATGGGTTGCTGCTGAACTGAACGCGAGTGTCAAGCGCACAGACTGGTGTCGTCTGCCGACATACTTATGGTCATCGCGACATTGTAAGCGTACCTGCCAACGTTATCGTGCTTGCTATCTGCGTCGACATGTGGAAGCCACGAGCTTGCCATCAGCCCCACGATGGCCCCAGTCATTTGGAAGGGGTCAGAGCTTATCAAAGTTTGTCCATGGAAGTTGGGGTTGCTGGGTCTGGGCGCGGCGCCGCCGCCGGCTATCGCCTTAAAACTAGCGTGAGAGTGACCAGATAGGCGGAACGCTGCAGCACTACGGTGAACTATACAGTAGTGTCTGGTTGACTTTGTGTTCTATAGTGAGATCTTTCCCTGCGAACACACGCGTGGCGTTGAGCTGGCAAAGTTTCGTCCTTGTTCGTCGCAAGATCCAAGGAGAGGCGCTGGGAAGGAGCGATCAAGCTGGTCTCTCGATGGCAGAAGTGAGTCTCAAGTCCTGAAGGTTGACTCGCTCTGAATGAATCTGTTGATAGTTCACGTCATTCTCTGGTCGGAAGCGACAACTCGCTGGCAATGGAGTCCGCAAGGCAGAGTTTGACGAGATCCCGACGATTTCTCTGGCGCAACCCGAACAAGACACCATCGAACAGCTTCGCGATGCTTGCACTCGAGTGGGCTTTTTCTACATCAAGGTATGTATGTTCGTCATCCTTGATGCTACTGCATGCATGAGTTGATGGTGTCGAGGACCACGATGTGTCGCAAGAAGCAGTAGATGGCATCTTCGAGACAGCGAAGCGATTCTTCGACCAGCCGCTGGAGACGAAGAGCGAGATTCATTACAAGCTGTCGAAAGTCTTGCACGGATATGAGCCTATCAGTGAAGTCCGCACAGATGAAGCCAAGCGCGCAGATTTGAACGAAGCATTCAACTGTGGATACGAGCCAGACCTGGATCCTGTCCCGCACGATGCAGAAGCTGGTGAGTGCAGCTGTGTCCCGAGTAGCGCTCAGCTAACAGAAGCTTAGCTATGCACGAGGAGAGTGCGATGGACGGGCCAAATGCCTGGCCGCGAATGCCTGGCTTCAAGCAGAAAGTGGCCGCGTATTATGGTCAGGTGCTCATGTTGGCTAGGCGGCTGGTCCGATTGTTTGCCAAAGTGCTCGGCCTACCCGAAACTTATTTCGACTCTGCCGTGATTCGACCTGGCGCTATGCTGCGACTCTTGAAGTACCCAGCGCAAGACCCAAAAGACCCTGACGCTTTGGGCATTGGCGCTCACACAGACATCGAGGCTTTCACAATTCTGTGCCAGGGAAGTCAGCCAGCATTGCAGATACTGAATGTGCATGGGCAGTGGATAGAGGCCCCGCCTATCTCAGGCACATTTGTTGTGAACATCGGCGACATGTTGGCAAGGTGGAGCAACGACGTCTTCATCTCGACAGTGCATCGGGTGCACAATTGCACAGGTCAGGAGCGCTACTCTGTGCCATTCTTCTTCGGCCCAAGCTATAACACCATGCTCCGCACGCTGCCTACCTGCGTGCCAGAGGGCGAGACAGCAGGATATCAGCCCATCCTCGCAGGAGACTATGTCTGGAAGAGGTTGGCGCAAAGCAGACTGACCGAAGCTGAGCAGCAAACCTTCGCTTAGTTTCGCGAGGCTGCATGTGGTGTGCTGTAGGTTCCGTAGCTCCAGTGCTCATTGTACCTTCCTCATTCATCGACTTCTAGCCCTCAACATCTTCCTTGGTTTTCTGTAGACACTCCGTACATCGACGCTCGAGGTCCGGGATCGGAGCCAATAGCTCAAGAAGTAGCTTCTTTGCTGCAGCAGCAATCGAGTGTGATGTAGGTCGTGCGAGGGATTCGAATGGCGGGCGTGAGACTACGCGGTCACGGCGTTGATAAGCAGTAACTTGCCCGTGCGAGTTCCTCGAAATGGTCCATTTTTCGCCGTATCGGTTGGTGATGTTCAGTGGGACAGCGAGATCCGTCCGGAGTGTGTGAAGCTGCAACTTGGTCTTGTCTTGGCTGGCGGCCGCTCTTGCCCTGCGGCCCACCGGCCGGCCAAACTCTCGTTTCTCGAGCTTGAAGCCCTCCTTTGCGATATTTGACAGGGACCAGGCCGTCGGCATCCTTATCTACGCTGCGCGGCGCGGCGTGAAGAGCGACGCGATCGCAGATTTCGGCCGACATGTTGCACGCCGCGGATGGCGACTTTCGCGAAAGGACGCTGATGGACCGGGACTCCACGGCCTTTGCTGGCAGTCTGCATGGCAGCCACGAGGTCTAGAAGTATCGTGGCACGCCCGCCCAAAGCGGCCGGCGGCGCGCGTGCGCTGTCCAGCTCTTATAGCTCAAGCACGTCCTGTCTCTAACGCTTCCTTATTGTGTCGCAGTGTCTAACGAGCAGCAGCATGGCGGACGGTGTCATGGAATTGCGCTCAGCGCGTCCATACCCGTACAAGTTCCGGGCGGAGTCGACAGCACTGATCATTATTGATATGCAACGAGACTTTGTCGACTTCAACGGCTTCGGACAGATTCAATGTGGCAACGATGACATTTTCAAGAAAGTCAGGAACATTGTACCCAGGACGCAAAAAGCATTAGAAGCAGCACGAAGCCTGGGATTGTATGTGGTGCACACGCGAGAAGGCCATACACCTGATCTTTCTGATCTTCCACCATCGAAGAAATTGCGCCAGATATCTGCGCCCTCCGGCCATCATACCATGGGAATAGGCGATCAAGGCCCAATGGGGAGACTTCTCGTGCGTGGTGAGTACGGCCACGATATTATAGACGAACTCAGACCAATTCCTGGCGAACCTGTCATCGACAAGCCTGGTAAAGGCTCCATGTGGGACACGAATCTGCACCGCACTCTCCTGGCTCGTGGCATTACGCATTTACTGTTCGCTGGCGTCACGACCGAGTGTTGTGTAAATACAACCGCGCGGGAATGCGCCGATCGTGGCTTTGAGACGTGCATGTTGTCCGATTGCACTGATGGCTTCGACCAAGGCTTCTACACCAGCACGCTGGACATGTTGTGCAGCTACGATGGACTCTTCGGCTTTGTTGGTAGTTCCACCGAGCTGCTGAAATATGCTCCCGCGCTGACGCAAACCCCTCCAACCACGCCTCCGGGCTTCTCAGGCGATGTCTCGATTGCAGGACTTCGCAAGCAATATATCAGCGGCCAACTCAGACCTACAGATGTGGCCAAGGAAATAAGTGCTCGGCTTCTCAGTTATAAAGAAAAGGACTCAGCTGTGTGGATACAGCTGCAGGGCCCGGCTGAGCTTCTCAAGGCTGCACAGGCTGTCGAGGATCGGTTCGCCGGTAGACCCCTTCCTGAGCTCTACGGCACATTCTTTGCAGTGAAGGATAATATCGATGTTGCGGACATCACAACAACGGCCGGCTGCGAAGCCTACGCTTACGTTCCGAAGGAAAACGCTGAAGTGGTGAAGGCCATGATCGATGCAGGAGCAATTTTCGTTGGCAAGAGCAACCTCGATCAACTGGCTACTGGCCTTTCTGGTTGTCGATCGCCGTTTGGCACACCACACAGCGTTTTCAGCAGCCAACATATCTCAGGTGGCTCCTCATCAGGGTCTGCCATTGCCGTTGGTGCTGGTCTTGTATCGTTCGCCCTTGGAACAGACACAGCTGGCTCAGGGCGAGTGCCTGCCGCATATAATGGCATTGTCGGGCACAAGCCCACGAAAGGGACCCTCAGTACCCAAGGCCTGGTACCTGCGTGCAAGAGCCTCGACACAATCACTGTTTTTGCTACTACAGTCGAAGAGGCACGCAAAGTGTGGCTCGTAGCAGATCAAGGCCCAGATGAGAACGACCCATATGCCAAGTCGCAGCAATCGCTCGCTCTATGGCATGCAGACTTCCGTGGCGTCAAGGCTGGTGGCTTTACTTTTGGCGTGCCTCCGTCCAACGCACTTCAAAAATGTGACGAGTCCTTCCGAATACTGTTTGCCAACACTGTCGCGAGACTTGAGCGAGCCGGCGGAACATCGCGAGAAGTCGAGTGGCAATCGTTCGAAGGTGGGAGCAATATTCTGTACGAGGCGTCGCTGGTGCAAGAGCGAATAGCATGTATCGGCCCAGAATTCATTGAACGGAATATTGACACTTTGCACCCGACCACAAGAGAACTGCTCTTGGGAGCGGCCAACAGTACAATCAAGCCTTGGCAAGTCTTCAGAGACCAACACCTACAAGCTCAGTACACTCGAGACGCTGCGAAGGTATTCAAAGAAATCGATGTCCTGCTCGTACCCACAACTCCTTGCCACCCAACAATTGCTGAGATGGATGCTAATCCTATTGAACTGAATGCCAAGCTGGGCTATTTTACACACTTCGTCAATGTACTTGACCTTTGTGGCATTGCTGTGCCTGCTGGGACGTATCAGAATCAGAGTGGAATCACGCTGCCTTTCGGTGTGACTTTGTTGGGGGCTTCGGGCAAGGATGGGCGAATATTCGATATCGCCAGAGAATTCGAACGGACCTCATAGCCATGTAGATCATTTGACTGGCGAAATCATTTGCAATTCAGTCAGACTCAGTTGTCAACTAAAGAATTTCATTTGTTGTCGAAGTTGTGTTGATGAGAGCTTTGTCGCGCCAAGTCCATCTCGGTCGCGCTTCACGCGAGACGAGACGCGTCTTCCGAACCGAACTCTTCGGCTGCATCTGAACAACCATGGACTCGTCCAGTCCCACCAGAGAGCCAACATCGGACGAGCTCGCCGAGATATACGCCTCGTCTACGAATCTGCATAGTTCTGAAACCGCACCGACTGAATTCGACGACGATCTCGAAGCACTGCAGCAAATCGAAGCGTCGGCCAAGCGCGTCAAAGTCGCGAACCGCGAAGTGATCCACCACCGCACCTGGAAAAACAAACGAGGTCTTCCACAGCGAAGCGAAAGAACCACACACGTCGAGCCCAATCCAGATAGCGAACATGACCTCTTCGCCGCCGCTCTCGCCCTCCCCGCAAAAGAGGAAACGCAAGCTCGACCAGCTTGACTTTGGCAAAAGCAGCTTGGGAACGTCGCGTCCTGTGAAGGCGCAAAAGTACTACTATGGCATCGACATACACCGCCTGCTAGCAGATGCAGAAGCTGAGGACAGTCTACCGAAGCCCACGCCGGCAACAGCGCTCCCAACGCCTCCAGCAGAACAAGCAGCACCGAAGAGTAAGAAAGGATCTCTGCTGTGGACTGAAAAGTATCGGGCGAAGAAGTATGCGGATCTCATCGGTGACGAGAGGACGCATCGCAATGTCATGCATTGGCTCAAACGCTGGGATCAAATCGTCTTTCCTGGTTCTGCTCGACCAAAGCCAAAGAAGAAGTTTTGCGATGAGAATGACTTCGTGGAGCGTCCCCACCGAAAAGTCCTGCTGCTGACCGGACCACCGGGCCTAGGAAAGACGACAATGGCACATGTATGTGCGAAGCAGGCGGGCTATGAGGTGCAAGAGATCAATGCCAGTGACGAGAGAAGCAGCAATGTGGTGAAAGGACGCATCAGAGATATGGTGGGCACGGAAAATGTCAAGAATGTGGAAGACAAGAAGACCGCAGATGGAATGGCGAGAAAAGCTGCGAAGCCCGTCTGCGTGATCGTGGATGAGGTGGACGGAGTGGTGGGAGGCAGTGGAAGTGGTGGCGAGGGTGGATTCGTCAAGGCTCTTATTGACTTGATCATGCTGGACCAGAAGAACTCGAGTGCCCTGGGGACGATGTCGCAAGCTCCAGTGAAGAAGAAGAGGAAAGGTGATCGTTTCCGTCTACTGAGGCCTTTAATCCTGGTGTGCAACGACGTCTACCACCCTTCTTTGCGGCCATTACGACAAAGCAATCTGGCAGAAATAATACATGTGCGGAAGGCTCCAGTACAGAGCGTTGCAACACGACTACAGACAGTCTTTGACAAGGAAGGAGTACCTTGTGACAGTGATGGTGTGCGAAGACTTTGCGAAGCAGCTTGGGGCGTGAGCAACCGGAAAGAAGACAAGAATGGGAATGGTGCTGGTGAAGGTGATATGCGAGGTATCATGGTGGTGGGCGAGTGGGTTGCCGGCAAGCTGCGTGCTAGTAGCGACTGCAACGCCCGTCTAACGCGTAGATGGGTTGAAGAAAACGTCCTTCAAGATTTGACACATGGTGGTGGCGGCGCCCGTGGAATGGGACGAGGAGGGCCGAAAGACATTGTCGACCGTGTTTTCAAAGAAGGCGCGGGATTCCCCAGACAGGCTGCTTTGGCCACTCCCGTCAATCACGCCGGCAGCGATGGTGTCAAAGGAGTGGCCGAGGGACTACGAAGGACAGCGACCGAACGACTTCGCGAATTGATCGATACCCATGGCGACAGTGACCGGATTATGACAGACTGTTTCTCGACGTATCCCGAGCACCCATTTCAGGACGACACCTACCTTTCCAAACCTGATGCTGCGTACGAATGGCTGCATTTTCACGATCGCCTGAGCGGCGCAGTCTTCAGCAGCAACGAATGGGAACTTGCACCATATCTCAGCACTCCCATTCTTGGCTTCCATCATCTGTTTGCCTCTGCCACTACACGACAGTATTTCGAGAAAGATGCCAAGAAAGATGGTGACGATCCTGATGCTGAGCCGACGCACGCGTTCTCGGGGCCGCAAGCCTCGTGGGCTGCTCACGAAGCCACGAAGCAGAACGAAGCACATATCGATGCTCTGCAATCTTCGCTCGCACCGCCTTTGAAGCGGCTGTTCAGCAGCCCAGCAGATATCGCAACAGACTTGCAGCCATATCTTCTTCGTATGCTCACGCCCAATGTCAACCCAATCGTTGTCGGCGGCAGCGGCAAGGATAAAAGTACTGCTTCAGTCCGCAAGGCATCAGAACAAACACTAGTCCGCAGAGCTGTAAACGCCATGGGCGCCTCAGGAGTCCGGTTCGATCGTGTGCGGTTAGACGACGGTGCAACTTTCGGCAACACACAATGGATCTACCGCATGGAGCCACCCCTTGACGCTCTCTGCACCTTTGAAACAGGCGGCCGAGGCTTCGGGGATGCAGGTGCGAAAACTCGGTACGCCGTACGTCAAGTCATCGAGCAAGAATGGAAGAAAGAGGAAGCTCGCATTAACGAAGAGAACCGCCTGGCCCGTTTTGGTCTGACGAATGCTTCGTATGTTGATCAGACGACTGGCCAAGTGAAGAAGAAACCCGTCGAAGATCTCGATGCGGAAGGGAAGAAAGTCGTACGGGACTTCTTTGGTAGACCGGTTTTGGTGCCTGTTGGCGAATCCGAAGCGCAGAAGAATAAGAGGGAAGGGAAAACGAGGAAGCATTTGGGAGCTTTTATTAAGTTTCAGGATGGATATTCGAACGCGGTGAGGAAGCCGATTACTCTGGCGGAGTTCATGAAGGATTTGTAGTTGGATAACTTGGTTGATGACATTATGATATTCTTGTACGAATCGACCCCACCATCCTTGAATATGCACTGTGGTGCGCAATAATCGTTTCCACTGTGAGTCGTTGTCGACAGCAGAACGGAGATTCGCAGGGGGTCATTGATATCTCGCGGCGACTTGAGTGTGCGCCTGTCTAGCTTCCACGGATAGAATGGCTTAGATACACTGCACAAGGCAGAGGCATGAGTAAGAAAGGGCCGATCCGGCTGGGTAGAGATCACAGTATTAAAGGGCTGGACTCAAAGTCCTAATTCCTGAGCCTCTATCTCGTTTCAAGCCATTCCTCCTCATCCTTTCCCGACGTCTATGAATCCCCAATGTCTCTGCTCGATGTGCCCACTAAATTAAACAAGGCATGGTCGCTAGCATTATGCCGCCGCCATCTCGTTGCCATGCGGCCTGATACAGTGTGCTCCATAAACGCTCATTCTCATTGATCGGCAATATCCACGCGAACGGGATATGATTTCCATCGTCCTCTGCTCGGCTATGCACGACGTGGACTCGTATAGCTGATCCATATCCTCTTCTACCGCAATACGTTTGCGACGTGTCATACTCATTTCGCAAGTTCCATCTGCTGCGGTGCAGGCACATATTCGTATTCGATATTCTGCTTCGGGCCCTTTGACCCCTTCTTGCGCTTCTCTGGTTTCGAGGGCGGCGCAGAAGGTCGTTTCCGTTTGAGCGATTCGAGTTTCTTCTTGAGCGCTGCAGTGTCTTCGTTTTCTTCATCGTCTTCTCCATCGCTGTCTGCTGAGTCGTCCTCATCGTCGCTAGCTCCAGCCTCTTCATCTGCACTCTGGCCGCCTAGCCAGTCTGTGAAATCTTCCATGTCGTCTTCATCGTCGGACTCTTCGAGATCGCTCACAAATTCGACGTCGCGATCTTCGCCTTCGCGCTCGTACTCCAGCTCTTCCTCGTCCTCCTCTTCGATGCCGTCGTCGAGGTCCTCATCGACAACGCCTTCTTGTGTTCGTTCAAGTCCACGCATAACCTTCCGCCACACCGACTCTTCCACATTCAACGGTCGGTCTCCATATGCTCCACTTCGCAGTCTCTCCACCAGCTCTCGTTCAATCGCTCTTTCAATCTTCGCAGCTGCCTCTGCTTTCCTCTCTCGTGTCTCCTCTCTCCTGCGCACCTTCGGCGCAAGCTTCGCAACAGTCGTCTCGCCCAACCTCTCCTCCTCTTTCGCCAATCGCTGCGCTCGTACACGGACTTGTGTAAGTCTTGTCAACCGCTGTTTACACTTGTGCACCAGGAACTTCGGCCAATAGATCAACCGCTCGTCAACCTGTTGCAGAGCTTTCGTGTAGTTGCCGCTCAATCGAATCTTTTCCCACCATTTCGACGGTAGATGTGCACGCTCGACGGTCTTCATGTAAAGATACAATCTCC
The DNA here is from genome assembly GCA_013365195.1 of Cercospora citrullina. NCBI lineage: Eukaryota > Fungi > Ascomycota > Dothideomycetes > Mycosphaerellales > Mycosphaerellaceae > Cercospora > Cercospora citrullina. The sequence continues at coordinate 943,699 of JAASFF010001089.1, forward strand.
CATTCGATGGATCGGCGCGTATGGTGGCATATCGGGAGTTCGCGAGAGGACATGACTGGCGATTGCAGAGACCAGTAACATTGTGTTCGTCGCGGCAGAAGGTCGATTTGGTGGATTTTTGGTTCTTGCCCGTGTTACCAGGCAGAACGAGCCGTTTTGAGCAAAAGTCGTGCCCGATGATGGACCAGACGAGTTCGTCGGAAGCCATTGTCGAGTTCGCGGGAGAGGTAGATTGGCTACAAGTTGTCGTCAGGTGGAAGTTCTGGAGGTCTTCGAAATTTTGGCAGTGCAAGGGTCTGCGAGATCAGCAAAATCGGCACGAACGGCCCGAACTCCGGTGCACCACCAGCTCCGGCTCACTTCACTCGACTTGCTGTTTGCTTCCAGCTTCACATTTGCAAGCGAGAGTCTTTTCTCAAGATATGTGTTCATAAATTCAGCCAATATCTTCACGTGATGGCCTCGGGAGCATCGCATAGCCAGAGAACCGCGTTGCTGAGTCATCCCGAATAGCAGGCTTCACGAACCACCTCTTGCAATCTCGCGTCGCAACAGCTCTGACCGGGCTGACTGCGCAGAGACATTTTCAGAAAGACACAATTCACACTTTCTTCTACCAGTCGTCGTGCACGTTGGCCTCGGAGCTGAGCGACATAAGGGAACACTAGCCTGCTTCGACTAAGTACGAACCAATCATATTACATTCTCACGCGAGTCTGCAGGTGAGAAAGAGGCTATTGTAGCTCCAGATGCCGTCAAATTCAGTGCGGTCACATGCACCTCAAGTCTGGAGTCAGTCCCATAAGCATAAAATCGAATCGCAATACGTCATGATGGCAGTGCACTTCCACCGCTCTCGTATGCCTGCGCTGACTCTGCGATTCGCGGCGCCCGAGATCCTCCTGCTGTGGAACCATAGCGGCAGAAGGACTTTCAGTTCGTTCGAAAGAGTATGTGGGAAAGACTCAGTATCTCTGGATTCTTGCTGACCTGGAAGCTGCGTTGGCTAGGGATAGACCAGGCAGGGCGTATTCGGATTCTCGAGAGAAGACAGTAATCCCGCCTCTTGTCTCTGCACAAACAGTGTACTCAGAGCTACCGCAATCAAAGGTCGCTAGCAAGGGCAAATCAACCTCTGATTTGAGACACCCTTGAGTCGCGTCCCCTCAAGCGCCCTCTTAGTTTTCGAGACCGTATGATCCGGCTTCTTCCTGTCAAATCTCTCACGGTTCCGAACAGCGAAGGAATTTCAATTAGGCTATATGTCAGCGGATCGAACATATTGAAGGCGAACCAAGTATTTGAGATGGACCTTGAAACTGAGATCTACACCGAAAGCCGACACCAAAGGAGAACGAATGTCCGCAAGTATCAAGGATATAGCTACTATATGGAGAAGAGACTCGAGTGTACTTGTTGCAGGGACATACTTAGGTGCACGTGTGTCAAGGAGGCTACAATTGGTGGAGTGTTGGACTGGATGGCTGTAAGACCGTAGGGCAGCTACTGGATTTGAAGGCCACAACAGGACAGTCATTGTAGCCTTTGAATTCAATGACCAGCTCAGAGGCCGTCGAAAGCCGTCTTTGCCACGTATATCCATTAGCATGTCTGCCGGAGTCTTCTGATTCAATGGACATGTAAATGCCTAATATGCCATGTGCTGACGCAATTTGTGAGCACGTCTCATTGGCTCACATTTGGAAAATGCGCTCTACAGTCGGTTTCACCGATCTTCCCACTTGGTTTACTTCTTATATGCTACTAGAAGTCAAGACGAGGGACGCCTTGAAGAGTATTGATACGTCGAGAGCTGCGACTTGGGTTTTTGTCTCCTGTTGCCATGATTCAATTCTGCCGATCCAGCTCCCGGAACACAACAAGCCTGACTGCGCCAAATCTCAAAGAGCTTCAACTTGGGGCTCCGGTATCTCCTTTTCCCGTAACGGCCTTCTGCCACCTCAGCTCCAGAATCACAACGAGCCTGACTGCGTGAACTTCTGGAGAGCTTCAGTTGGATCCTGATGCCTCTGACTCCATGATCTGTCCCAATGCCCTCGATCGTTGTGAAGAAGGAAATCAAAATGCTCGACATCTTAAGAGAGGACGCTTCAGTCCAACCTCGTTCTAGTAGCCTCGATCTCTCTATGCTCACGACACTAGATAAGTGGTGCGTCTTACCACTTCTCCGCTGCAGAAGCTGCGTACAAAGACCCTTCTCTCGAATGTCAGCCAGCATTGGCGGCCGCTAGACCTCCAAACTACTCGCGAATAGGGAGACTGGATTTTGCAGAGGCGCTGGCGTTCAGCCCGACGAGCTCAGCTGTCCGCCACTCGATCTGCTCGTCACTGGAAAGGATGCAGGTACAACGATCGGGCGCCACGTTGTACCGCGCCATCAGCACATGATGACACATCAGGGCCTTGGGTTCAGCTTGCGGCTAGCGAGTGTTTTGGTCGCTCTCCAGGGCGCGCGCTGATATACGACGGCGGTGCTTGGTATGGCTTTTGGCGCCTTCTCGTCTGGGAGTCGAGCCAACTGAGGCTCCCTCTCCGAGAAGTCCAAATCACACATACCGCAACAGTAGACAATGTATTTTCCCACCCGCCAAGAGTGAGCGGTGATGGAACGTTGAACTGACGTCGCAGCCTCCGACTTGCTTCTTCACAAGCATCCCCGCTAAACCCCTTCGAGCAGTCTTGTGGAGAATGCCAGCAATGTCGTGCAGATTCTCGGCTCCGAACCTTCTCCTCAACCTAACCTGAAAAAAACCCGCGACGTTCTCCGTCGCGCTTGCAGCGGCTTGACGACTGTGCCTCTGACAAGCAGGGCACGCGAAACAAGGCCGTAGAAATTGATGAATCGCAGAAGCTCGGATCCTTCACGCAATGATTGGCAAATTTCTTCGTCGCACTACTGGAAGTCCGCCTTAGGTCGGTTTTAGCCAGTGAAGCGGTGTCTCGTCAAAAGTAGACGGTGTTGTTAGCTATAGATTCGTAACCAAGGTGTCGGGAACTGGTTCAGCACGCGGCACAGCGGATTTGCGGGTCGCTTGGTCCATTTTCTATATACGGAATGTGTGGTCTCCACGCGAAGAAAGTGATGTTGTGTCACTTGCACGGGAGGGTTGATTCGTAGCCTTGTTTGTTGAGCTAATGGTTGTATGCAGTAGTTGGTGTCTAGTTCGTTTGGTTGACAGCGGTTCCTGATCCTGCTTGATTCATAGCATCCAGACATTGCTTCAACCTGCTTGCTGTGGGGCGCGCAGTGCCAATGCTCATACGCAAATCTTTCCGCGAGTACGCAGGAACACACTGCATAGCGACATCTTCAGTTCGAATCGGGCTTTGAGCCGTGAAAATCTATCATCTACAAGACTGGCACCTCTCTATTTCCAAACGCCACGCTAAAATACGACATGCAAATTGCAGCAGCATCAAGGTTGATGAGCACGGTCTCTCTCCTTGTTCTCTCTGAGCAGAGTCAACTTTTCCTGTCGAATGCACCATAAGCACCATACCACGCCGACCGCCGAGCTCACAAGCGTGATCCAATATGCTGTGGCGTAGCACTCTTTCCCGTCTCGACAAATCATCTCGCCATTCGTCCCGTCTGGGCCACCCTCGAACACGGAATGGCTGTCCAGAGTACTTCCATAGATCAGATTGAAAGTGTTGCCACTTACTACAGGTGCCCAGGTCATATAGCCCCAGTTCAGGCCCAGTCCACTCGCGCCGAAGGCATCTGCTACAAGCGCCGGGTACACACCGAACAAAGTCCCGTATGCAAGACCTGTGCAACCTGAAAGCCAGAATAGGTGGTTAGGGTCTTCCAGTGTGAGAGCTATGCATTGTGCTCCAACGAAAATCGTAGCGCTGGCTACTAGTGTCCAGAAGCGTGAGCTGTGGTGGTGTACAAGCCAGTCGGATCCAATTCCGGAAGCCAGACGTCCGAGAAAGGAGCAGACCGAGAGAATGGAAACGTGCATAAGCTGTCTTTTGGAAATAAACTCTTTGCTGGCGGAATCGTCGTAGTGCTTCCACAGACTTCGCGCATCGTTTCCGATGTTGTTGATCGTCATGAGACCCACGCCGCAAAGAAGCGCGAGCAAGATGAACAGCTGCCAGAACTTTGGTTGATGGACCAAGGACCAGCCGGTTATTTCTGTTGTGTCGTGATGGTAGGGGACTTTGCTTGCCAGTATATCATCTTGAATATCGCCAGGCTCGCTCGAGTTCGACGACGTCACGAGAGACTCTGTCTCATCCTCGTTGCTGACCATGCTTGTCACTCGATGATGCTTGCTGCTACGAACACTCTTAGAGCTCGTGCGGTGCATACGATTGCTGTCCCGGCGCTTGGCAGGCTCCGGCTCGTCCACAGGGACCACTCCGTAGGCTGCAACATGGTCCCGGTCTTGCGTCACGTCGATTATGCGTAAGAGCAGCATACCGATGAACGTCATGGCAGTTGTTCCGTACGCCAGGAGTTTAAGATATCCACTAGTGTCTCCTGGGAACAGAAAAGTCGCCAATGTGGTGTAGAAGAAAGCGCTAAGTCCAAAAGCACTCAGAGGGAAGGCTGTCGCTGTGCCTCGATGTGAGGGCCAATTGCTCGCTGATGCCTTGATGGCTGCCGAGAAGGCCGTACAGCTGCCGGAGCCGCTGAATAAGGCGAAAAGGCACAGCAATGGCACACCTGTGCTCCCCGGTCCATTGTCATACGCGCTCTTGAGCCCGAAGTATCCTATGGCAAGGCAAACACAGCCTAGAGCCACGCCCCATCTAGGTCCTCTTGAATCGATTAATATTCCGCCCGGGATACCCATCGCGTACATCCCAATGTTTCCTGCATTGCCTATGAGGTTCGTTTGGGTCGCTGTGAGCTGCAAGCGGTTGGCAAATTGTGGTGCCCATGCTGAGAAGCCGTAATTCGTCCCTGAGGAGCATCAGTGGTCAATCGCAGCATGCAGTAGACGTTGGATATGCTACGAACCACAGCTGAGGGCAATCGTGGTCGCAGCGATTGAAGAAAGGATGCGGGCTGTCCGATGCGCGGACTCTGCGCCCTGCTTCGGCCGTGACATGCTGTTTTGTCAATCGCTTGCTCGTTCTGCTGCCTCCGTGAGGCCAATTTGGTTAAAGGAGAGGTTCTGTATCAGGTGGTATCGCAATCGTGTGGTCCTCCTGAGTGACGGGGCGACGCGAGTCACAAAGGACGCGCCACGCGGGGAGTAATGATTGTGAGAGACCGAAAGGAAGGAGGGACCAAGGTCAGTGGGTATCAGGAACGGCGGGTCTCCAGGTGGTCGTCATCGCGATGAATGCACACGCCCGCGCAGCATACCGGCGAGGAGAAGAAGCGTCGGGCAAGCCAGCAAGCACGCAAAGCTCGTTTCAATGCCTTATCGACTTTATCTCGCCGACGTGTCGGAACGATCGGCACGTCGGCATCTGCTTGCCGGCGCCATGAGACGAGACGGCGCGTGCAACTTGCAATTGCTTGTCCACTTGCCCAACCAAATGCTCACTGCCCTCAATTGCAAAAGAATACAACACAGAATGCCGGGCCGTGAGCTCTATCAGCTTCACTGTTCGGGCGAGCAGGCTGAAAAGCACAAGACGGAGCTGCTGCGGATGATCCGCGGACGACTGGAGCATGAGTCTATCGCCCACCGTATACAGGCATCTGGGGGAAAGCATTTCACGTAGCATGCTCGACTGATGGCAGCTCACCATCAAGCAAACAATGATTTCTCGTCATAGTCCGGCCCGTCGAAACCATGGGGAGCATCGCAGAATCTCATGTAGAGACCGTCGCCCACCTGGAAAGCATATGTGGTGGCTTTCTGAATGCACTCAATGAACGGCGCCTGGATCCAGAGGATGTCGAATGGCAGTGCATGTCAAAGTACATCCGAATAGCATTAGATCGTGCTTTTCGACAAGACCTTCCAGGTCTGAACGATGCAGAACGACTCGTAACCTTGTCCGAGTGGCTGGGCTCATGGAAGAGGATCTTCGATGGCCTGCCCACCTACAGGTACCGACTTTTGGACATGGCCACTGTTCTCGATCCTAAGAGCGGCCATGCCATCGTCTATATGAACAATGAGATGATCGGCGATCCAGAAGGTGTTATTACACAGAATTTCGGTATCTGTGAATTATGTACAAAGCCGCAGAGGAGAAGTGGCTTTGCACGAATATGAGGTGCGTTCGCGGCCTACGCGAATACGATCCTGCTCCTGCGATTGATGACACTCTCGGTTCGACTTCACACTGGGTAGCCATATTCACGGCCAAGGGAAGAAGAACCAGGATTGAGCACCAGCTAGCGGAACAGTTGTGATGTTCAGCAAACGATTTCTCCGCAAAAGGTGGAGCCGAAGATCGGCATACAGCACAACTCAATGGACATCCTTTCGGTGTAACTTAGTGCGAAGACGAAGTTATATGGCTGGACAGTGCATCACTGGAGTCGACAACCATTGTTGAACAGCCCGTGAAGAAGATGCTGCTGTCATATTGGGCGTCGCTCGTTCTTCCATGCAGCGTAGCTGCCCATCCAGCACGTCCGAAATCAGATGCGGCGTTATACAATGAGAACATTGAAGCTAGAATTTGGCGAACTGCCTTGAGAGGAGCTCCGGCAGAGGGTGCCACTGGCTGGCCTATGTATACCTATGGAGCACACAATAACACTCCTGCACTGGCTGATGACCCCAATCACCTACCTGGTACATATGTAAACACATCTGCATCAGGCTGGACTGCTGGCTTTTTCCCCGATAGTCTATGGCAACTATACCACCGGAAAGCATTATTACAGTCACGACATGGTCGCCATCGCGGTGGCGGGCCAGATCTACATGCATGGCTGGCGATGGCGCAAGCATGGACTGATCCTCTAATCACTAACCGGAACTTGACCAACACTCATGACATTGGCTTTCTGGCATTCCCTTTCGAGTCGGCGCTAGAATACAACAATGAGACAAAATGGCAACCAGTACTTGCACAGATGGCTGGGAACCTGGCCTCTCGTTTCGTCGCAGGCGCGGGCGTGATCAGATCGTGGGACAACAGAAACAGCTCTGTCAGTCAGAATGCTTCTCATGCTGATTCAGTTCTCGTTATCATTGACAACATGATGAATCTTCCCTTGCTGGCTCGAGCGGCCAGCCATTACTCTGGCAATCAGACCTTACTGGACATCGCTATCAGCCATGCAGACAAGAGCTTGACAAATCACATTCGGCCTGATGGTTCGACATACCATGTGTGCGACTACAGCTCCACGACTGGGGAAGTCTATCTCTGTCGGACTGCGCAGGGTCTCGTCGACAACAGTACTTGGGCCAGAGGTCAAGCGTGGGCCATTCATGGATTCGCTGAGATGTATCAGATCACTGGTGAACGCAGATATCTCGATGCAACTGAGCTGGTGGCGAACTGGTTCCTGGGTCATCTGCCGGAAGATGGTGTGCCATTCTGGGATTTCAGCGTGCCAGAACCCGAGGCTGGAGTGACGCCCAGGGATACGAGCGCTGCCACTATCGCAGCCAGTGGTCTACTGTTGCTACAGGATGCAATCGATGAGCGGCAAGCAAATTGCGAGCGCAATTATCGTAAAAGTGCGCTTCAGCTATTGCGCGACACTATCAACCTCGGCTTGGCGGGAAGCATATCTTATTCCGATATAGATGAGAAGAATCCGGAGGCCGGTCTGGGCGCTTCAACAGATGTGTCAACGCCAGCCAACACCAAGATCTCTAGAGGATTCGAAGCTATCCTCATGCATGCTACAGCGAACAACAATCCTCGTGCTGGCGATGAACGCAGCTATGATCACGGACTGGTGTACGGCGACTATTATCTTATCAAGGCAGGGAACCGATTGCTACAATGGTACAACAGACATGAGTGAAGTTGATCGATGAGTTTTGAGCCGCAGTATGAGGATCCAAATAGTTTCGCGGTTCAACCGGCGAGTGACTTTTTCTCTCTTCCGTTCGTCTTATATTTGCGATACTTGCGCAACGGGACAGGTGGAAGGTACAAATTGACATGCGTCACTTGTGAAGCTATCAATAAACTCCACACGGACCCCAATCTCCAAACCTCCTCCTGCCAGGGATGTGTACAAGGATATCGCAGCATGACAAACTCTTTTATGCAGACTTCATAATGCAGTTCATCTCGACAGCTGCACCCCACTTTCCAGTATTCTCATGACCCATTGCGAAAGTGGTGGAACGCAGAGAAGATGAGTCTCGCTGAACGTGCAATGTCGTTTCACTACAACGATGAGAAGCATCCTCTTGGCGAATGGCATTTCGAAGCACTACCCTCACCACCCACTTCAGATGAGTATGACAGAACGAACCGGAGGAGATTGGCCGAGTACCCTCCAAGATGGGATTCGTTTCGCAATCGAATAATGAGTAAGTTGAGTGCAGCGGACCCCACTCAAAACTCGACAGTCTTCACCCAGACATTACCATATCGCATTCGGAGATTCTGGTCTTGTATACTCTGTTTTACGGCACATATCAAAGCCATTGACTAATGCATTCGCAGCCGATGAACAAGCAGCTCAAAAAGTCCGAGACGACGCCGCAGCAGCAGCCGCAAAACAAAGAAGAAAAAATCGCTGGAATTCAAAATACTACTCCAAAGATCTTACGCATGTCTCTGGACTTGCGGGACCTGTAATCGATCTCATGAATCCACAACCCACCGATACGATTCTCGATGTTGGATGCGGAGATGGTTCTGTAACGATCGCTCTGGCGAATAAAGTCCCCAACGGCCTCGTCGTAGGTCTCGACGATGCCTCAGCAACAATCGAACATGCGAATTACAAATCACCTTATGGGAATTTGACGTTTATCGAGCATGACTTATCGAGATTGGAACAAACGCCAGGATATCTGATTCGATGGGAGGGAGCATGGGATTGGGTTTTTAGTAAATCGACATTACATCGACTACTACGCATTCCGGAGAATCGAACGATTTTGTTTGAGAATTTTTATCGACTGCTGAAACCTGGAGGAAAATTGGTGTTTGAATGTGGTGCGGCGGGGACGGTTCCGGAAGCTATTACAGCGCTGACAGCTGCGATGGCGATTTATGGGATTTCTTCTGATGAGCGGAGGGATGCGAATCCTTGGTTTTGTCCGAGTGCGGAGTGGATGCGAGAGGCATTGGAGGCTGTGGGGTTTGATATCTTGGAGTGTCGGACGCATCATGAACCGAGTAAAGTTTCGAGGCATGATGGGAGTTTGGAGGGGTGGGTGAGGAAACTTGGGAAGGAGTTTTTGGATGTTATTGAGCCCGCCGAAGGAGAGAGGAGGGATGAGATTGTGAAGTGGGTGTGTGATGTGTTGAATGATAGTATTGAGCGGAAAGAAGACGGGACGAGATGGTTGAGTTATGTTAAGTTGAGAGTTGTGGCGAGGAAGAAGAAGACGGATACGCCGAATGTTATTAGGAGGATGTGTGAAGCTGGCGCTTTGTTGCCGGGACGAATGAGTAACAGAGGGACTTCGTTCTCGTTCATATGAACGCCAGTCAGTTTTCATGGCTCCTGGTTCAGCTTTGCATCATGTCCGCTCTGGCCTTTGACGATCGCGGTGACCTCACCGCCCTTGAAGGCATCGATATAGGTCTCTTCCCAGCCGATGGTGATTTTAGAAGTGGCAAATTTCCAGAACGACTTCTCATCTGGTGCGACGACCTCCGCATAGTATGGATCTGCGGACCAGCCAAGAACGTCAGCCGCAAGCCATCTATTCGACCGGGAAACGAACCATTCATGGCGTTCTCAAAACAACTCAGCTCTGGCATTCGAAGCTCAACGAAGCCGTCGTAGTCCACGGCGTTCTCGACAGTAAAGTCGCCTAGCGTTGGAAGTTGGCTTCTTGCTTCTGCTCGAAGCCACGACGGCGTGTGGTACTAAATTGGGTCAGCAATTGCAAAACGTTCAATGTACATGTGAGTCCAAAGTACTTGAGTATAGCCAACTATTCCATGCTTCCGTAAATGTTCGCTGACTTTTGGAGCATGACTATTCGTCCAATGTCTGTGAAATTCTTCTTCCGACATGCCATCTTTTCGGTAGGCCAAGATCGTGACCCGATACAGGCCTTTTCGTTGTGGCTTGTCATGTTGCGGGACGTCCGACACCATAGTTAAGCCTACAAAAGATCCTTGTTGTCGGTACATTTACCAACACCATGGAATTCGGGGTCAAAACCTGCAGCACATCTGTAAGACGTCACCACTTGAAGCTTTGATGCATCCATGTGTTTCGACGTTCACCTTACAACAAAGACAAGAAACGAACTCAGATGAAGAAATGGATCTGTATCTGTATGGACTGTCGGTAGTCGACTGTTTTCGAAAGTCGATACAATGTCCATTTCCCCAGCAGTTCTGGTGAAGCTGCTACTGCACATGCTACAGTGCAAACAAACACTAGCAACACTACTGCTGATAAGCACAGAGGATTCAGAAGCGACTCACCTACTTGCGTGTTCTGGTTGCCTCCTTTGCGTTGGTACTCCACTGATGCCGTTTGGCGCGCACTCCAGTCATATCAGCCACCTTTGCAGCGCAAGCAAGCAAGCTGTACATCGCACCATTCAGACACTCTGCCCATAGAGCAATGCGTGCAAGACCCGAGACCGCGGATCCGCTTTTCAGGACTACTCTTCCGCCTCCTCCGTTACGTCTTCTGGGCCTTTGTTGTTGAAGGCGAAGTACAACGCCGAGCACCCCTCACAGTCGACGATCTCGCAGTCTGGCAGATGCTCTTTCTCCATCAGGAACTCTTCAACGTATGTCTTGGCCGTAACCTCGTTCAGCAGACCATACTTCACGAGCTTATCGAACTCGTCGCGATACTTCATCGTCCAGAGATTGTTGCCCAGCTGCTTGCACATGGCCAGAGCGTTGGAGCGGCTCCCAGTGACCTTCTCGAGCCTCCTGAAGTCCCGCATACCCTCGTCCGGCTTGAAGTAGGTCTGAGGAGCGGCAATGGGATCCCGGATGTATAGATACTGACCACGAACGTAGGGAAATTTCCATTTGCCATACTCCTTGAAAATTGCTTCGAGTACATCATAAGCTGTGATGCCGTTTGCGTTCTTGCAATGCCCATAATCGCCATCTTTGAATGTGCAGTCCTCACTGAAGTAGTTGGTGAATTGGAGCTCACGGACCGGTGGCTGGGTCAGAAACATGCCACACCAGGACGGTCTGTAGTTCTTGTCTGTTGGCTTCTTGTGCCGCAGCGATGCCACCATCGACGAGTCGAGGTCTTCTTCGTCTAGCCAAAGAGGACGATCTCCATCAAGGGAAGAGCTGGATCCTTCACGGTCGCTGCTTGACATCAGAAATAGGCAGCTGCCATTCTCTGGAACACCAAAGTCCGATTCGTAAGTGTAGTGGAGAAGCAGCTCATTGGAGCGGCCCATGACAATTTGGCGATGCCAGTCACTGCTCTCTGCATTGGTTTTGGCTTGTGGAGTCACGGCCTCGAGGAGTAAGAACGCTGAATCATACTCGATCTCAGACCAGTTGATCGCTGTCCGAGTTTCGACGTCGTAGTCCGGCCGATAGAACAGCGCTTGCTGCAGCTTTGGTGAGTTCTTCACTAGCTCCTTCCAGAACTTTGAGACGCGTTGGTCGAGAAGGATGTCTTTCATCGGCAGCGACAGCAAAATCCGCTCCAGCAATTCCGCAACGTTGAGAGCCTGATCGGCGGCCGTCGCCATGTCGTTGGTGATCAGTGGTGAAAGTCGCAATGTTGGTGTCGAGGTTGAAGTGAAGCCGCGCCAGCAGCAGGTGACGCTAGTACTTAACTTCTTGCATGGGAAGGTGCGACTTCCAACACACTTCAGCTGTTACGGATCTTCAACACGTCCTAGCTTCCAAAAGGTCGAACAGCGCGCCACGTCGATAGACACGCGCGCTGCCCAAAGGCAGATGCTTCACCTCAAGCAATCGTCAAAAGGCATCCCCTTTCCTCCGCGCACATCAATCACGAAACGGCATGCCGCACGACCCATTGCAAGAAAATACACGACTAGGCCAAAACCGCCAGCTGAAGATGTAGATAGGTCAGAGCAGCCCTCGTGACGCACCGCAGCCCTGATGAAGTCCTGACCGCCTTCGCACCCGGACCTCGTAGGAACCAGAAAAGGCAGCATGCAGACGAAAATGCACGATTTCAGCTATCGCGTACACTGAGAGGCCGCCATATCCGCAAGGAGCTCCACCTACTTGGTACATCTGGGATGGAATGGAAATCGTTCCGTACTCCTGCTAAGCAAGGATGGTTCCAAACTCGATGATCATGATCAGCAATCGAGACTCGAGTGACTGACCATACATGTGCTGCTTCATGCTCGGGTTGCCCAAGGCTCCGATGGTGCGCGGAAATGGGCTGCCTTCAATCCGGAATGCACTGGACCAGAACTTCGTTCACGAGTTGATAGACAACGAATCAATATCCACACGGCACGCCTTTCTCTGGGAAGATAGAGGGCCCCCTGAACGAATCATAGACTCAACCTCAACATTCTGATCAGCAAAGTGATCGACACGCACGAGACTAGCCATCTGTGTAATGAGTCGATCGGCTGTGTTGTCTTGGGCCATTGTGAGATCGACACCGAGACTCGCAACAAGGCGAGGAAGAAATGCATCACCAACCGCAGTGAGAATGACGACTTCTGTGTTTCAGCTACAATATACCGTTTCAAGCCAACGAATAACCAGATTGTCTCCTACTAGCTCGACTTTCTCCGCCTGAGAACGCCTCTCGCCCTCTGTGCTTCTTGACAAATACACCTCTTCAAGCCAGCAGATCGTGAAATAGTTTCCGGGTTGCCTAGCGGTCTCCATCTGAGAATCTGTCTCGTTTAGGGTGCTTCTGAAGCAATACATCTCGTCGAACCAACACAGCATCAGAGAACATGAAAATCACTCAAAGTTCTCCAGCCGAGTCTGCATCAGCCCTCTGTATCTCTGCTGGAATGCAGCTCTTTGAAACAATAGACCACCAAATACGATCAAATTTCGGCGCAAACTGCAAGACCGACTCACTCCAAGGCTACCATCTGTCGCTACAGGACGAGACACTCGCAACCTTGACTGTAACGCCGCCGACGAACTTTGAGCCGATCGACAGCGAGTCGGGAGCGTATTGCGGCCACCAAGGCTGTGAAGAATTCTTTCAAGACGCGCATGAGTGTCGTCTGCATTGGTTTGATGTCACAGTACGTACGCGAAGACGGCAATGGGGGAGACGAGTTTCCACAAACCTGGGCTCCAGGGAGTCGGTTGACATCTGAAAGGCAGAGCAGAAGACAAGTAAGGGAGCAGTGTTGATGCGAGATGTGGGAGATTGTGACCGTCTTCCGTAAAGGCGAGACATTCGCTGGCGGAACAGAGGAGGATGTCATTGTCTCGTAGCTGTAGCAGTTGAAAGAATGTTTCCACACTGCGATGGCGCTGCATGCAAAGTGAAGTCAGGCAACTGCTAAAGCGAGACCCACGAGTCTGCAAACTTCCCTCCTTGCTTGCATCGCACTTTACCGACTCTTCATCTGCCTCGCGAAACTTCCCTCTATCCACGATACCCACCTGTTACCAGGAGGTGGTGACCATTGCTCACGACGGCGAACTCGCGATCCAAGTAGGAGAGAAACACATCTTCCGTGTCCCCAACATCACGCTTTTCGATCACAGCAAGGCGCTGGAGATGCCTTTGCGTAAGACAGCATTGACCACAAAAGTCCTGAGTACGCTAACGTCTTCTAGTGGGCCAATTTCTTGAAGGCGAGCGCTTCGCAGACGTGAATTTTGATCTTTCTCACCGAGATTGGGGTCCTAATACGTTCACCCATTCGAATATGTGATGGCTTCGATAGCTTCGTGGAATCAGAGAATATGGGACATGTTCCATTCTCTCCGGAAATCCAGCGTGTCTCTGTTCTTGCGCTGATGCTCACCTAGTGGCTCTCCAATTCATCCGAATTGAGAAAAACGGAATCCGCACGCCCCTCTCTAGGGTTCCGTGATCTCTCTATTGCATATGACCCCAATATTAAGCAGCAGCCAAGTAGCCACTGAAGCAGAGCGACGCAGGACACATTTTCATCATCACTGGAAATTCTACTATCTTATTTCGGCATTTATCTCCATCCTGCTGCGCCTCCAAAGATGCATGTATGCAGAGATGCAAGCACCTCGCATGGATCGCTCCATCAATCCTTGACCTCTGCATTGATACAGTGCGAATAACGAGCAGCAGACAAGAAGCAACTCAGGCAGAGGCAGGACATGAAGTTATATCCAGGAGTCGTTGTGAAGCTGGTCATCATCCGCTGATGCACTGTTGCTCGTGGCATCGCTGTCATCGTCCAAAGCAGCTGGCTCATGTTTGTTGCTGCGAACACGTACGGGCTGAGTCGGTGTTGGAACAGGCTCATTCTTGGTCGATTGCTTGGCAGTGGGCATGAGTGTTGCGCATGCGAGAAATGTGCAGACAATGTCCTTCGCTGGAGTACTGTTGGACTTCTCGCGGGATCTGCTGAGAGCAATGCGTTCGAGTCCCTCGCTCGTATCGTCCTAATAGCGACGAGCAATAGAAGTGATATCCTCTTCTGACATTTCTTAGGCAAGTCGAAAAGTACCGAGTATCGTCATGTTAATGTACTTTGTCGGATCCGGATCGCTCACTTCGTGCATTAACAGCTGGTCGGGCACAGCTTTGGCGACAATTTCTTTAGTACGCTTAAAAGCCTTCTTGCACTTGTCGACGCATCTTTCGATACAGGTTTTATCTGCCATGCGAGCAAGCATCAAGCTTTGCTGTTCGTCTAAGGAGTGTCATTACATCATGTTGTTCTTCAACATCGTGTCAAGTCATCAGATCATTGCCCATCCCAATGTCATTATAAACATATCCCGTCAACCCGTTTTGAATCGTTCCTCGCTCACATCATATCATCTGCATTGATCGCCATGAAGGCCTCACAGAGGTCCAACATACAAGTAACTAGCGCAACAAGACCTTCTTAGTCCCTTCACTGCAGGAAGGTAAAAAGAGAAGACGTCTAGTATGGCTGTGGTTTATATCCGTTATTGTTGCACTTGGTAACAGTCTCGGTCTTGGTCTGATACTTCGGAACATGATTTTAAAGAAGCAATAGTATATGCAGCGTTGGGTCACGTGAAGCGCTTCTCGTTGGCTGCGGACTGGGGTCCGGTCACGCGTCGCGTGTCAGCCGTGGCCTGATCAACTTGTCACGCCGCTCCGAATCTTCTTCTTCTTAGCAACCGTGCGTCGGCATCGTGTTTCTACCCACCAAACTGGCGCTTGCTCCCAAATAACGACAATTGTATGCGACATGCGTCGACACATACTCTTTGATGCGCGGTCACCTTCATTGGTAGTACTGCCATCGCAACTTCTCAAAGTGGCTGCGGACTGAGGTCCTTCACCACGCGTCACGTGTCCGCCGTGGCCTGATATCAACTTCTCACGCCGCTCCGAATCTTTCTTCTCGGTCAAGCGATTCACCACATCGCCCTTGCCATCACCACATTCGGCTTTGCGTCCCTGACAATGGTATGCGACATGCGTCGACACATACTCTTTGATGCGCGGTCACCTTGATTGGTAGTACTGCCATCGCAACTTCTCACAGCGTCAGACCTCCTCCCGCGCGCCCACGATGCAACTTCCTCCAGTGCGCCCACGACGCGACTGCCTGCCTTCACGATGCGACTTCCAGAACGCGATGCGACTTCCACACACGATGCGACTTCCACAAAGCTATCGGGAAGGCCTCTGCTGCTTCACCAGTCTTTCTACCGCTGTGTCTTCATCTCTGCAGTCCGGATCACCTTTTCTGCTGAGGCTCCCGTTCCCTCACCTCCGCTCTCGTCACTCATTCATCGATGCCCGATGCCGACAATGGCAACGACAATCAAGCGAGACTTCGACGCGGCATTTGGCGGGCCAGATCTCGACAAGTGCAAGAAGGCTTTAAAGCGTGCGGAAGAGGTTGTCGCTAAAGCTATGCCCGACCAGCTGTTATTATAAGAAATGAGCGATCCGGATCCGACGAAATATATCGACATTATAATACTTTGTGCCGTTAGGCTTGCCTAAGAAATGTTAGAAGAGGATGTTACTACTATTGCTCGTCGCTATTAGAACTATACAAGCGAGACACTCGAACGCGTTGCCCTTAGCAGATTCCGCGAGAGGTCCGACAGCACTCTAGCGGTGGACATTGTCCGGACATGGCTTACAACAGGGACAGCATTCAAACCCGCTGCTGAGCAACCGACCGAGAATAAGCCTGTTTCAAATCGACCCGTGCATGTTCGCAGCAATGACAAACCCGCTGCTAAGCAACCGACCGAGAATGAGCCTGTTTCAAATCGACCCGTGCATGTTCGCAGCAATGAACGTGAGCCAATTGTTTTGGACGATGACACCGATGGCACGAGTGACCATGGCTCCGCGGATGACCAACATCTCATATCGAAGAGAGAACGTCAATCTGGCATGCCAGATTTTCCGAAAGACAACATCTTTGACGATCGTAGGCCCGGAAGCAACCGACTGGCCTGTCCGTTGATTGTCACAGACAAGCAGTCAAAGAAGAAAGTCCCCTGCTTGGCGGACTTTGAAAAGTCTGGCACATTCTACAAGCACCTCCGCGAACAGCACAACATCAAGCACTTCCCTCGCGATACGGAATTTTTCAGCTTGTACAACCAGCAGTCGGCCTTGACCCTCGGAATGCCACTCACACCGAATCAGCTTATGGAGTACAAGGACATCTATGCTACGCAAGGCATTGGTGCTGTTTTGGTTGAGCTAAGGCAGCCATTTCCTATGCCGAGGACTGTCAAGGCCACAGGCGCGCACACCAATTTGGACGATGCTGATCTTATGCTTGTCGCAACACAGCTCTTCCATGATACGAGATGGCGTACGAAAACTCTTTTGCCGGCAATGCACGAGATACTGGTGAAGTTTGAACCGAAGCTCGAGGACATCGAACCGACCGACCTCCCTCAACATTTCGAGCAGGTTTTCGCCCTACCTACTGTTTGTTGGCCATCGGAGCTATTGATGAAGCCTAAAGCGTATGGCGACAAGATCTATGGCAAGCAGAAGCACTCTGCTCCTCACACAAAGTCGTTCACATACGGACCAGCAAACTGGGAATTCAAAGTCAACTTCAGAATGCAGACAGCAGCATGGATTATGCTTGCTCTGGGCCGGTAAGTCTACAATGGGACAATATGGGGTTTTCTTGATGGTTTTGCTAACGACATCTAGGCTCAACCTTAACCTGTGGATTGCCAAAGTGATGGACAAGCGAGAGACTAGCCATCTTTGCGATTTGTCCAAGGCCTGCTTGATGTTCGGCCACTGCGAGATCGAAACTGAACTTCGCAATCACCAGAGGCGAGGTTGCAATTCTACGGACAACAATGGCGACGGATTCTGCCAGACACATAGGGCCACCGACCTCCAAGGCTGTCGTACCTCGCTACGCGACTTGACGCTAAAGGAGCTGCTCGGTGTTCCTTCACGATTCGATCTAATCGATGCTGCCTCTGGCGCTAAATGCGGACACCTCCACTGCAAGGCGTATTTTGACGACATCCAAGCACGTCGCCTGCACTGGTTCCACAACCACAGTGAATACGCGAAGGTGGCAACGGGGAACTCGCAATTCGTCACCCTGCAGCCTCAAGCATAAGGATCAACCGAATGAAAAGCCTTCGGTTTGCACTCGCCATAGTTGTTTGGGATGGCATTGGCGGCAACGAGGCCAACGAGGGCCAAGATGGAGAAGAACTTCATGTTGATTGATGTCGAACGATAGTGGGATCAAAGCGAGAGGAGTGAGGAGGTCGAGGCAGATGGCGATGAGGCGAGAATGGGCTGGGAGACTCTCGAAAGTTGCTGCTGATCAGAGAGAGGGTATACTTCACCCAGCACCCAGACGCTATATACCTCTCTATTCCATAATTCAGCCTTGTGCCAGCTATCCCGCGGACCTCTGACCGAATCACCTTCTACCAGCCTTCGTGCATTGTTCTACGAACCGAGACAGTCCGCCCATGGGATTGATCTTGCCTAGCCCTGTCATGCAGCATTCCAATATTCTTCCTTCAATGTGCATCGCGACGATTGGAGTGCATCGCTAGGACAGAGTGCATCCACGACTTGGCGGTTTCTCCCTTTGAAGCCCGTGGCGGTCTTGGAAGCAGACGTACGGCATAGTCATGCTCGTATTTGGTATGGCCTGCCAGCGAGCTCGAGGGTGATCGATTCATGCTCATGTACGCGAGCAGCACGGCGGTATTCCAGACCGGAGGATTTGTTAGCTGCCCTATAAGCTTCTTTTTCTTCCACGGCGCGGAAAGCATGTCGGTCAGCCTGAGCACGGCATGTCTCGGAACTTGGGACAGCGAGGGAATGGTTCCGACGATTCAGTGTCGGCGCCCAGGCATCACATCTGGAAGTGAGTGTATATTCCCAGCCAACCAACGTGGCCGCTCCAGAGTTGATTCACGTTGACCATGGTATGCTCCTAAGCCTACACGTCAACCGGCAGCATAGATTCGGAGCTCGCAGCCCTCTACCGTCTCTATAACCAACTATTTCCAGAGCCATACCAAATATGTCATAGAAATGTCGTATAACTCCTGCGGGCCGTGTTTGTGGCTTGCCGTAAGTGCAGAAAAATCTTGGCAGACAGCTGAAAAGAGCTTAATAGAGGGGTAACGACTGCCACAAAAAGACTGCACAGTAAGATGATGCGAGGACCCAGGCCCGATGAAGTGTAGCTTATTGGCCGCACGTGGCGTGCATGTGCATGCTTCTCCAAATAGAGACGCCGTGGAAGGCTGGTCCAGCTCGCCTGCCATGCAGGATACCAATCAGATTGTTCGAGCACCTTTCATTTCTTTGTCGATTACTACACCGCATTACTGGGAAGAATTGTTTCTGCATGCAGATGTGGACCAATGTGTCACGGTCGCATGGTCAGTCCACTCAGACATAGACTTCAGGGCTGAACGCCTATGAATCTTTCAGGGACAAGCGAGTGGGCCATGGTCGCGTCATGTCGGACCACGTGTCAGGCATGAAGACAACCAGCCTCATGTTGCATGAATCTAGCTCAAGTCGAGTTGAGGTTTTGCAGACCACAAGGTGAAATATCGTGCCCAGAGTACAGCAGTGTAACCGTGAATACCTCTGAATGCAACTATCTCTGAATGCAAGCGCAGGTCGCTAAGCCAAACAGCAAAGCTTTTTCATGGATTGAGAGCCAATATGGTTAGGCGCTTGCACTCCGGGGGAGTGGCGTCCAGAGATGGCCACCGTTATGGCCTCTGGTTGAAGGATTTGGCGAGGACGGCATGTCTCACGTAAGGGCTTGGTCCTTGGATCGGCTTGCAGGAGCTGTGTCCGGACCTGATAGATAGTCCCCGAGAAGCGCGCTGCGGGACAGATCCCGCAACAATAAAGTCAATCGCTCGTGAAGTGTGTTCGGCTGGGCGCGTTCATGTGTGCTGTGCCGCTAGCTAGTCGAGGCCTCACCTTAGCCCACCTCAAGCCTCTATGCATTGCTGACATGTTGTACTTTCTTTTCTGCCTGCGTCGCGTGAGCTGTAGCACATCCCACAGAATGGTCGGCAGTTGACATAATACAAACAGGGCACATGTTCTGGCCACAGGACACAGGCGAATGCGGAGTGCATAAAACTGCGGTCCAGGAGCTGCCGGCACTCCAAAAATGGGTCTCGGTTAGGCACATTCAAGGCTCGTATAAGCACTCCGCGCTGCAGTGCGAGAGGCACAGAAATATTGGATGCAATCTGTCAAAAGCGAGGAGCAAGTTTGAGTCACAGGTGTGTTCGCCCGTTGCTGCGTCTGGCGTTTAAGCCGTGCGACACTTGAAACTGCATGCTTGGAAGATGAATTGGGTTTCTGGTGCAAGAAATTCGTCCGCGGCCTTGATCGCACGAGACTCGTTCACCATGATCGACTGCTGTCCACAGCTGACATCTCATTGCAGTAGATTGAAAAAATAGCAATGAGTAGAGCTCGCTCCTTTCACGCCGATGCCGCAATTGATTGGCGCTATCGACCAAAGCTGAACCAGCCTTTCTTTTGTGGCTGCTGCACGGCTTCTTCCGGAGCGCTATTTGCCACAGAAGTCTGTTCTGCCACGATAGCTTGCGCCTTTCTGCCTGGATAATCGATGTAGTTGAAGGCGACATCTAGAAACAATGGTTTCACAGGTACTGGCTCGATCTTCGGAGGATATCTCACCAGGTTGGTCAAATCGACCTGTGTGCCGGGCGTAGGATAGTCGTTCAGGCGTTCGACAATCGGCTCGGCCGAGGTCATGTTCTTCTTGACTGCGAGTGCTGAATTGGCTTCCAACGCCTGCATCTCCACGATTGCATGCATACGAGAAGCGAGTGAGTTGACATGGGCTTTCAGACGAGACGCTTCTGCAGCGTGAACATCCAATGTTGGCGGCGCATTGCTATGCTGAGCGTCTGCCGAGGAGGCGAATTGTGCAACCAAGTCTTGAGCTCTTTTCAATAGTGCCAAAGCATTGAGATGGTTGTCAAGCAGTGAGTGTGAATACGAGATGTTGAGGCACTTCAGCGCACGGAAATAGCTCGCCTTGCCATCCAGCTCGGCAACAAAGCTCTCGTCCCTCATAGCTCCGCGGAGCTCCTTGATTGAGTTGATGCTTTGAATTATGGCATCATAAAGCACAACACGCTCGCGGAGTCGCATAAGCTGTCGACCTCGTGGTTCTTCCTTGTCTGGATGCTCCTTGCCATCCTTGCGCGCGTGTCGGGGTTTCTTTTGGAGTTGTGCACCGAAAGACAGCCCATCGTCCTTGCCGATGAGGATGCGATACCTGCCAACTCGCCAGGATACGAGGTCGTAGTTCACTGACAAGCTCGTTACACGCAGATCCTGCATCCGCGCATCGCTCTCTTCAACGCGCTCTTTTTCAAGTTCGTCAATGGCTCGCTTTGTCGCATCCGCAGCATCTTGAGAGGCGATGAGAACGTCGTCATAAGCGTTGGCCTGATCCCTTGAGGAAGCTGATGGGTTGGAGGATAAGTACGAACGTAGCCTTTGCTCAGCGGCAGTCACGCTCGCAAGAGCCTGGCCGATGGAAGCATCGACAATGTTTGCCGTGCGGCCGCGCCAGGAGACACTGTTCGGAACTTCCTGTGGTGCTGACTGGCCTTCATCCGTTGACTTGGGTGCTGGTGTGTCCTGCAGTGCATTCTCATCGAGTTTCTCTACAGCAGTAACCAACTCCCGGTCATCTTTAGGAAAATAGCGCTTCGCAACAGTGGAAATGGCTATCGTTCGTGACAGGCGTGCTTGATATGCTGCGTATCGAATAGTCGGGTCCACGGTGTCTGCGAGAATAGTCCTGTACACGTCTTTCTTCTCCTTCTCCAGGAGTGCAGCATAAATGACTCGTGCTTCCGAGTAATGCCGCAGACACAACTTCCAGCCTTTCTGCAACTCTTCATCGGACTTGTGTCCGCCTGAGTGTTTCTCGAATTCCTCAGACCCAGCCAGAGTCGCCAAATATGCCCTGGCCTCAATTCTGTCCTGCTCTGTTGCATTCGAAGCGCTGTCCTTGAGCGATCCCACGAAATCCCGAACAATTTTCGCAGCTTTGCTTAGCCGGGAAATGAGATGGCTCCGTGTCGTGCCTGTAATGCCTCGCCCACTGGCGTCGTCTGTATGGGTTGTCTTGATGTGCATCGCATGCGCCCACGCTCGCTCTGAGGTGAGCAATACCAGCCGTGCAAACTCATGATTGCTGCCAATGTCCTCCGCGCTGACTGGCTTTACCGCGAACTTCTCTCTCTTATTCGTGGCTCGGCCGAGTCTTCTTCGAGTTGCCAGGATCTGGCGCGAAAGCTGGGCGCGGTAGGTATTGTAGTCGCCGATTAGCAGAGCCTCGCGCTGGCTGGCGACGAACTGTGTGATCTCCATGGCGGTGGCAGTGGGCAGGGTGGTGTGGTGGGCGACATTGGCCAGTTGAGACAGATATGGCGGATCTCTGGTGGGGCATTTGGATGCCAAGAGTTTGACACTCACTTCACGTCTCGCAATGTTACAGTAGAAGCATGTCCGATCATACAACACCGCCGCAAAACTTCGAAAGCAAGCATTTCTATGCAGAATTCATCAGCAACTGACTGCGACACCAGATTTCCATGGCTCGATTCTCCAACGGCAGCGTTTCTGTCTAAACTATCTATGCGCGAAAAGCGCCAAAACTACGGCTCGCCCACAATCATGCTGCCGGTGCAGCCCGCCTGTTCGTCTTCGGGCACGGTATCTTGATCCTCAGCTGTTTTGTTTCCCTAGACTTTGTAGCACTCCGGTCTTTTCGGATCCTTGAAGACTTGGACCGATGCAAAGGCCTTACTGCATCTCGCCTTCCGCCTGCCCATCCTCATCGTCATCCCCGACCATCCTCCTCCTCCTCAATTTACGCCTCTTCGCCGCTTTTCTCAGCCATCTCTTTGTCAAGATTATCCTCTTCTCCGCCGGCATTTGCTCCACGATTCGCCGTGCTGGCCTGTTCCTGAAGAGGCGGTGCCTTGCCCACAATCGTTCCAGTGATTGGCCATCCCTTTAATCTGCTCGGCAGGAAATGGACCTCAACGTACAAGCGGCGATCACCTTCCTCCCACAAATCTCGTTCCAAGAACCTGGACAGCGGAATCGGCAATTCTCCTTCCTCTTCTTTGGCGCTGGCGAAGAGATACATCCTGCGATCTTCTTGTCCTTGAACATTTCTCATCTGCGGTGACACCCACAGCTGCGTATTCCATGTATTCTTGAATGGTTCCTGCCAAAGGGCAGCCGATGCGTGAAGCTTCTTCTTGTCTTTGCAGGTCGAGTCGAGGAACCCAACAAATTTGGTCGAATCTTTCCCTTGGAGTTCGTCTGCGATCGCCTTCCAGACTTCTTTCATCTCGTTGTGAGGAGCTGCCTTAAGCGACATACTTTCCGGGAAGTCTATAAAGTCTGTCCGTTTGCCAAATTCTTCCGGCGGTGGAAGGTGGTTGACACAACGCACAAAGATTTCCACTTCAGCCTCGTCTTCAAGTACGCCATCTTCAATGCCGAATCTCGCTCCATCAATATTGCTCATGTCGATGTTGTTAAAGCAATATGACGGAATGAAAGGCACTCCGGACCCAACGACAGGAGGTGATTCCTGCTTGAGATATCTCTCAATGGCCTGCTGAAATTTCTTTTCGTATTGATACCGGTGAATGGATCTAGGAGCTCGCGTCGACAACCGAAGTTCTCTTCCTCAAAGACATACAAGAAATCAGCGTCACCAATACAGTATTTCCCGAAGTCGTAAGCATGCATGCTGAACAACTCCATGTCGACATTTTGCCCTGAACAACGCCAAGCAAGGAGTGGCCTCTCTGGATCGATCTCATCCGCCGATTTGGGCATCTTGGCCTGCTTGACCTTCTTCTTGTTGCCCAGGCGAACGACTTCAAATGGCTTGTATGATGGTTGCCAAAGTCCTCGTTCATGTGGCGCTTTTGCAACTCGGTTCGACACCTGAACGTCGAAGATGACATGTACTCGCAGGTCGTAGGTTTGTAAGAGGTCGGGGAAAAGGTCTCGCAGTTGGCGAACGTTGAATGTATCATCAGACAGTGACACCCACATGTCTAATCCATCTGGAGCCTCGATGGATGCACGAAACGGTACACTCAGTCGTCCAGTCTTGGCAGCTTCGACCAATTCTTCGTTCCTGTCGATTCTTCGTTGGAGGATGTTCCGACAGGTTTGGATCAAGTCGCTGACCAGGTCGGTGAAATCAAAAGGAAGACGCCGACCTGAGCACGAAATCTGAGTCTCCGCCATACTCGAACTTCCTCTCCATCGTTTCTCTTCTGTCGACCACTTTCGGCCTTTGAACGTGAAATCGACAAATAGTCTGTGCCTGTCATCACAGCCTGCTTCACTCTCATCGTTGCCAGCGTCCGGTGCAGGTTCTTCGTCCTCGGTGCTATCTTCTGCGCTCTCAGAAGTCTGGTTTTCCACTCCAGACCCAGACCCAGTGGCTGGAGCCTCGATTGCTGCAGCACTGAAACCTTTCTCTCTATTTGAGGTCTGTACAGAGCGACGATTTGTGGCATGTCGCGAAGGTCTCGCTTCAGCAGACTGAGCGATACTGCGAGTTCCGGGGTCAACGTGTAACATGATCGTTTTGCCGATAAGGGCATTTCCCCTGCGGACCAATTCGTGAACCGGTTCCAGCATCCGCTGACTGCAAAGTTGGTCGCCGAGATGTGCCATCATGTTGCGAACGGCTGTACGATCCATTTGCAGGATTGAGAATAGCTTCTCAATGACATCCTATATCTGGTCAGGTTGGGCTTCTTTCGGTAGCTTGGTCTGGTGCATGTACCTTTACCACATGGTCAGGATTTTGAGAAACAGCTTCAGAAAGCTGGTACTTTAAAATAACATCGTCGTGCTGTCGTGAGCTCTGCGCGTTGGCATATCTGCAAATTTGGAATGTAATCGGTCGATTGCCTGTGTGTTTCGTTCTCGCCATGTTGTAGGACTCTCTGAGAGGCAATTTTGTTGAGTCTAGGCTTGAGTAACGACGATCATCTTATTTCCTGGTGGAACTGTTTGTCTCCGTTGGGGAAAAACTTTGAATGCATTCTAGATGGCTCTACAGAGTGATAGAAAGGAACAGTATCTTCGAAACATGCATTCCAAATAGTTCCTTCGCGAATCGAACAGCGTAAACGATCGAGTAGGCGCCTTTTCCGAACGATGGTTCCATCGAACAACAACCAAAAGTATTCAGGTTGGAGTGTCCAAGGTCAGAGAAGCTGGCTGATTGATGAAGACTTTCACATATGATCTGAGGGTACAATCTGAGCTTCGACATAGAGCCGCTTGTCATCCTGACGAACCATGATTGCTGGACTCAGAAATTGAAGAAGATCCCCGGAAAGGTATTGATACATCTTGCGTTGGTTGGTCTGTGGCATGATCCAAAGCTTCAATTTCCACTTCCCTCTATGCTCAGGACGAAACAACCGCGCAGAATTGAAGTAGGTTCCATGTTCCCAGCCTTGCCGATTGATCTCTTGTAGCAGACATTCGATGATGTCTTCCAATCCGTCTCCTTCCTCCACAATGATGCGGATATCTTGCGGGAACTTGAGGTTTCGGACACCCCCATATCTGTCGACAAAAGTTGCAGCAACATCAATCCCATGCTTCGGCCAGGACAGCAAGCCCAAGCTTTGTTCAGCAGGCCGAAATTTGTTGTAGCAGTATGTCGGCAAGAAGGGGATACCACTGCCCATCTGAGCTTCTTCATCCTCATCGTGTAGCAACTGCTCCAAGAGCTTCACAAAGTCGTCCTTTGACCCTCGCCGGCACTGCACGTTTTCGAGACGTCCGAGAAAGTAGTCTCTGTTGCTGAATGCTCTTTGACTCCATTGACTGTCTTCGAACGCATTTCCAATACAGAAATCATCGAAGTCGAAAGCATGGCATCTTCTGAGATGGATTGCTCCAGACTTACGACTCATCCAGGCCGTGAGGGCTTGCATGTAAGCGATCCCTCCGCGTCGAGAGTCACAAACCTTCTCTGCCATCTCAGCCTCATCTCCGTTCTGAAGAGGCACGGAGCCGATTCGAAGTATTCGAAAGTCGTCCGTCACATCGTGCCATCTCGAGTGTTGGATTCGCTTGCCTGGAGAAGTATTTCCTTGACTATTTTCCAATATGGTCAATCTGACACGTGCCACGAGAACAAGCCTCGGAGCTCTTAGGTCCTGGAAGAGATCACTAAGTAGCTCGATCCGCGGATCTTCGTCGAGAGATATGACTGCGTTGCTACAGACCTCTGTTTGTAGGATGTCGCTCGAAAGCTTCAGAACGTGCTGTCCTTCGAGCAATATCTGGCTGAGATATGAATCTTGACTACTTCTTTGCTGGACCAAAGCTTCAAATAGGAATGGCAGTGATCTCAGGGGCTCTATCGTCTTGAGCTGGAAAGAGTGAGGTCTCCATAGAGACTTGTCCCATTTTTCGAAATTGATGTTGTCGAAAGTAACGCAAATGGTAGCGGTATTGGTAGTCGTAGTCGACTTCTGATCGACACTGCTTGTGTGCTGGCCTCGAGACTCTTTGCCTATGCCTCTAGAGCGACGCCTGTTCTTACTGAGGCATACAACTCTTCTTCTTTTCGATACAGGCGCCATAGGAAATTCATGGAATTGCTGAACTTGATGCGAATCGCTTCGGTATTGGCAGGTAGAGAGCAACCTCCGATTCCTGAAAGATCCAGCAAACTCTCTTAGGTCCAGAAAATGAGTCCTTCGCTAGAAGCAAATAATTTCGTATGGCGAGAGAAAACAATGAGATCAACACACGATCTACCCTTCTCGCGACATGGAGGCGGATCGCTGCATGTCTTCTCTCCCAACCTCCTAGCGCGCACAACTGACTTTCACTTGGAAGACTACGTTTCGAGACATTGGTATGGAGCTGTCTCACAAGTTCGCTCGAGCCGCTCTGAGTGATTGTGATTGCTTTCGCCTTCTCTAACAGAGCTCCCACATGCAGACCAACAGTGACAGCCATAGCCGATGAATTTGTCGCTTCACATATGAAGCCAAGTGATGTTGCAGAGCTGAGTGCCTATAGCTTACGGAGACCTCTCAGAACGAATTCCGATGTTTGATGATACAATCCCTGCGTGGCAGAGTCAGTTCTCGTACACCCTAGTTCGCATCGTCTGCTGCTCTTGAGCCCTCAGTAGCGTAGCAGTAATTACTGGTTGCAGAGAGTGTCGATTTTGGTAACACATCTCTGGCAAAGCATAAGCTGCCCTGCTGCTAGCGATGGAGATCTCGTAACAAAGCAAGACCTGCCATCAGCTGTAGTGGCACACAACAATGCGGTCGAGGTGGACCAAGTACCCATCTCGATCTCCTGGCACACCGTACCACGGAGCACCGAATTGGAGATTACATGCGTCGGCCTAGAGCACATCCAATTCCTGGAGATAGAAGAGATTAATCTCATCGCTCTTCCATTCGATGTGGTTTCGGTCTCTGCCATCCTCACACAAAGCGGCACCGAAACCAGTCGCGCTGAGAGAAGCCACGAGACTGCCGCCGCAATAGACTAGAGAAGTGAGGAAGCATGTGGAGAAGCAAGTGAAGACTCAATTGGGCAAGTGAGTGTGCTTGCAGAACCAGCAACTGAGGCGGTCACGGTTCCTATCAGTCTTTTGAGAGACTACTGCAGCGGGCACTAATGGGGCTACTCGCTGGCAAGAAGCAGAATATGGCATTTTTCAGACGCAGTACCTGAATGCACCTTCGCGGAAAGACAAATAAGGACGAGCGGTTCTAGTCTGGACGACCATGTCTGTCCACTCGAGCAGAGATGACTCCACTGGCAATAGCTCCGGCATTGGCTCTGTTCCAGCCTCGGGGGCTTATTGACCGGCAAAGCCCTGTCCGATGGCGCGGCCGGCAGCAAAATAGTCAGAGGCTCGCAGCCTAGAGATAAGTTGAAAGAGGCCTAAACGTGGTGATCAACATCACGTCGCAAGTCGATCTTTGTGAGTTTGTGGACTCCATCATTACAGCAGTTTGGAGCTTGTATCTCGTATGCGTTTGGACGAATGGTTCGAAGATGCGCTCGATGTCTGTGCCGTCGATCCACCCGTATGGATAGGAGTACAGATGCGTCGTTGCACGTCTGGTTTTGTCTATGTGGTACATGCCGTAGTCGTCAGTTGCTTTTTCTGCGAGCCGGCTGGGCTTGTTCTGGTACATTCTGATGACCTGTGACTGCCTGTCTTCAAACTCCTGTTGCTGCTCCTCATTCTTGGCGAAAGGTGTGATCTGCGGCAAATACAGAGGTTACTCGGTGATCTCTCGCATTGTTTGCGATCTTGTTTCTTTGATGGCCGCGAAGATTTGTGCAAAAGAACGTGCTCGCACCGGACGCTGCCAAGGGACGGTTGGGTAGGTGCGCAATGTCTTCTTGTGGAGGGACCTGGTGTGATAAACACGGCGCTCCACCGCGGGGAAGGCCTCCGACCTTTGACGTGCCGCCATGGTGACAAGAGTCCGAGTCTTGCTAGGCGGTGGTTTCTGCGGAAGATGGAGTGACGAAATTAATTTGCGTGATGAGCGTGCGTGTGGTGGCTCTGCTGCTGCAAAGTGCCCTGATGAGAAGGCTCTGCAATGGGAAGGAACTTGGCTGTCGTCGGACAGCTTTGCTGTTGAAGACAAATGAGGTCGCTGCGGATGCTACCAAGGGACGGCTGGGTGGCTGCGCCGACTTTTATTTAGATGGTACAGTGCGTAGTGATGGTGCTAGATTGTACCATCTTAGCTTCGAGCGCCGAGACAAGCTTGATGCCTCTTCAGCAAGTGTGGACAGTCATCGCTTGAGAATATCTCACTCTGTCTCTCAAGTCCTTCTCCCCGCGCGCATTCTTTGCAAACTGCGTGGTCTGCGCGAGGCGGTGTGGAGTTACTGTGACCGCTCAAGAAGATTTGACTTCGCGGCGATCAACTTTCCCTCCTTTGCAATGAGGTCGAAGCGTATCTCAGCCAGTGCGGATGCTTGTCCGGTCAAAATCACGACCTCGTTGCCAATCTTTTGAGCCACACAAGTTAGCGATAGTTCCAAAATTGTGCGTCGCGCGCAGCTCGTTGCAGTACCTTCTTCCATTTCTGCAGACTCTCTACCGCTGCGTCTTTATCTCGCTGCAAAGTCATATTTCTTTCATTCGCTGTCGTTAGCGGTGGTGACTGTGCAAATGAGACGAGCTTGGCTTACTTTTTGAAGTCGTCTTCAAACTTGCTGAGATGTGTGACGTGCTGGAGAGGCTGTCGCGGCGCAGGCATTGTGATTGCGGAATCGTATTCGCGTTAGGCACAAGATGCGAACGAAGTTGTTCACCTGCGTCAGTAGGCAAGGGAAACCGCAAGTGAGCGAGCAATTATGGAAGTGAACAAGCACGTGAAGAAGCATTTAAACAAGCACGTGAAGAAACATGTGGAGAAGCATGTGAAGAAGCATGCAAAGAAGAATGTGAAGAAGCACATGCAAGTGAAGAAGCATATACAAGTGAAGAAGCATATGACAAGCAACTGAAGAGGTGGGAGAAGAAGTGAGCGTATATTTGCGAAACCAGCATCCAAGGCGTCCGCGACTCACAACAGTCTTTCGCGAGGGCAAATCTCTCGCCGAATACAAACCTTGGCGCTGCCATTGAGCAGCGATCTGCCCACCAACAAGCCTCCGGAGCCAGAAACGGAGCCAGAGCCAGAGCCAACGCCGCAGCTAGGAGGTATTGCCTGAGCAATCGCCTCTCCTCAAGTTGCGACCGACAACTCCATCCAGCAGAGGATAGCCATGCCTGTGTTTCGCGAAGAGGCAACTGAGGTCGTCATCTATGCCACCGAAATGCGATGTCTGGAGTATTCTCGCGTCAGACAGTTGGTTAAGTCAGTGTCAGCTCGAACCCGCACTTGCCTGCGCGCTGGCAGAGATAGTCCTTCTTGGCACCCGTGAACTCGAATGTCTTCCTGAAGCCGTCGCCGCTATCTTCGATAACTTTCTGTACGAGACCGACAACGACACTGGCGACTCCTGCGTGGTCTCCGTCCGGACGAAGCTGCTGAAGGTACTGGATGTTCGCCGCCTGCTTGTTCGCAACGTCCCGGGCAAATTGAGAGATGTCGCGAGGGCTGAGTTCAAGCTCGATGCTGGTGAGCGTGGTGCTCAACAGTTGTATGGAGGCTGATCACAAGTGGTTCTGTGATTGATGAGAGTTCACAGAAGCAGTCGCGAGGAACGACGTGGGGACCTGATGTGAATGCCAAGGCTAGTAGTGCCTCAGGCCATGATGCACGAACTGGATGAGTGCAATCCATTGCTACTAAGAATTATGAAGTGAATGGAATGTGCCAAGAAGTGAAGCTCCCGAATAATTCCAAGGAGGATTCGTTTCCATTGACGTTCTTCCTGATCGCAGGCCAATCAAGTTACGTGTACTATTTGACCCAATTAACTATTCCTTCGCAACAGACGTGCCTCGGACAGAGCGTCTGCATCTCTAAAGGTGATATCAACCCTACTGCCTCTTGATGCCATAGCTCAATCAGAGAGGAAAGTCGAGCGTGTAGCCGTAGGAGCACGCAACGTCCAAGTCCTGAACGTCGTAGAACGAGGCAGGGTCGCTGCTGTCGGTTCCTTCATTGATGTCCAAGTACTGCACGCACTCCCACGCACCTCGGGAGAGACGGAAATGCAAGTCGATGGTGAAGTAACCGTTGTCATAAGCTTGTGTGGCACATTCGAGGGCAGCTTGCTCTGGGGTCGATGTTCCCACGATGTAAGTCGTGATTGGTGGGCTGTTCTCAGGATCCTCGTTGTAGGGGCCAGCTGGGTTGAGGGTGCGGCCGATGCCACTGAAGTAGCGTGCGTAGTCTACCTCATCAGGGGTGGAGACTCTCTCTGGTGAGAGGCCACCACAGACGGATGGAGGAACCACTGCCGTGGTTGTAGTTGTAGTTGCAGTAGTAGTGGTTGTTTGTGCGTTGGTTGTTGTGCTAGTAGTCGTGATTGCAGGAGTGGTAGTAGTTGTTGTTGTTACACCGTTGGTAGTAGTGGTCGAAGCAGCAACGCTGGTGGTAGTGGTAGAACCAGCAGCACTGGTGGTGCTCGAAGTAGCGTCGCTGGTAGTGGTGGAGGCAGCAGCAGTGGTCGTAGCCCTGAATCAATCAGTACACAGCAGTCAACGCAAATCGTAAAGACTAACTTCGTGGTGCTCGTCTTCTTGGTAGTAGTGCTCGTGTTCTTCGTGGTCGTCGTCTTTGGCTTGTTGGGCTTTGGTGGGCAAGCACAGGACTTGTCGTAGTATTTGTATGGGGACTTGCTCGAAGTGGCACAGTTCTTGACGACCTTGCTGGAGTACAATCTGCAAGCGCCGTTGCCAACAGAGTAACTCTGGCACTTGGAGCTCTTTTGACAGATGTTGTGGCACTCGTAGCGATCGCACTTGTAAGAGACAGAGTGGTAGTGCGGGCGGCCAGCCTTGTTGTATCCGTTCACGCCGCAGGTAGGCTTGTAGTTGCGCTGTTCAAGGGCTCCGTGGGAAGACTCCCCATCGAAGGCTGGCAGAGCGCTTGCCAGCGGCAGGAGAGCCGCAACGAATGTGATGAAACGCATGTTTGCTGTTAACGAGAGTGGTTTTGCGAATCTTGGGAATGCCGTACAGTTGAGAGCCTGCAGCGAGGCTCACCAGACTATATGATGGCCACCTCGACTAGTAGCTTCAGACTAGAAGTCATCCCGCTCGGGGAATTTGACCTTTCTGTTATTAGAATGTTGTGATGGCGGATCATCTTCACGTCGTCCGCGCCTGTGGCTTGAACTTTGGCCTGACCGAGCGCTGCAACATGCTAATCCTCATCGCAGCAGAGCGTAGGATCACCATGGACGTATATGTGAGCGACTCACACCGACTCTGTGTCTCTGCCGCAGCCGGGAACATCTGTTTCTTGAAGAATCATCACAGTCCTCTCCAGTCGATGTCGAGCTCTTACCTTCGCCGCAATCAAAGCTCCCCGTTCGGGCTTGCTGTGGCTGATCATAGAGCTGAAGTTGTCCTATTCGGGAAAGGGATGCGGTTCTCGACTCGTTGCTTCTTCAGCCCTTGCCTTGGCAAGAGGCAGTCGCTTCTCACCTTTTTGGCCTCCTTTCCAGATGCAGTGGCTGCACGAAGTCGTGCGGCCCCATCTGACTGGCCAGGCCGAACCACGTGGCGGAGATGTAAACTCTATCTCACACGGTAATTTCCCATTTTGTTGCTCCAGCTATGCGATTATAATAATTTCATCGCTTCGGCTCTTCAGCACTCTGCTCATGAGACCTTGACGGACTTTGCAGCGCCGCATGTCACACATGTGGTGCGGTGACATCTTTCTTGCAAGTCCGTCGTCTGGGCGGCAAATGCAAGCGCTATTGTCGTCGGTCGACTTGCTTCAGATCGAGATCGAAAAGGATCAGCACCGTCCCGTCATGGTGAAAATGAAGCACTCTTCCATCGCACATCCGCGATGGTATTGAGAAGAATGACAGGTCGCGGATGTTGTGGTCCTCTATACGCAGCGCCGCCCACATTTCCGAAAGGCTTGGCCGAGCTCGTCAGCTCCTCCACCGAGCTGCTCGCTTTCGACACAACAGACGCCGAGACATGGCTGCGTATTTCGTATCTCGGTCAAGGCGTGTATAACGTCAACAACAGAATGCGGAGATGTTACGGAGTGCATGACCAGTCCTCATGCCGACGTTTAGTGCAAACCAGGATGTATTCAGTGGAGCTCACGCGGAGAGTGTGGGCGAGTTTAGGGCAATTGACGCAAGGATGTCTTGGTCCGAGTATATAAAATCGTTGAGATGTGGTAAGTGTCCTGAATATCAGAGGCGACAACATGCCTACCAAATTGGGCATTCTGTTGTTGCCAGCATTGGCCGCTGGGTGAGTACTTGTACTTTTTCGAATGCGAAGAATCATTTCAGCTTATCTTATAGTTTCGTGGACTACGGCCATGTTCTTCCAGTCAGCTACAGCCTCGATACAAAGCCTCTACTCGATCATGACACCAAGTACACTGGACAATCAATCGTGCTCTCTAGCGACAGACCAGCCCTAACAATCGACTATGGCACCGAGGTGGCAGGATTTCCCTTCTTCGACATCGAGACACTATCTGCACCAACGCAGGTAGAAGTTAAATATGCAGAAGACTTCACAGCGTTCGACAACCCCTACAGCGATGGACCTTGGACTTTTTCAAACGGGCTTTCCAGTTCTTTCCGCACAGAAACATTCGAATTCTCCAAGTCTGGACACCAACAAGCTTATTTCTTACAAGGTGGCCAACGATGGCAGACTATACGACTCCTCACAAACACGACTCTCACTTTCAAGTCTGTTGGGTTGAATTTGACTTTTGAAAATAAGCCCCCTTCTGCATTTGTCGGTCAATTGCACACATCGAATGAGCTATATGACAAGATCTGGGACCTTGGACCAAGAGTCTTACAAGCCGCATGCGTTGATGCTGGTAATGCACCCTCGACTTGGGACATCACATCAGATGGCGCTCTTATTCGTGGTCAACAGACCGCGCAGTCGAACAACGGAAGCGCTTTTGCAAACTACACCTTGTCTTTCAAGACTAAGATCGTACGCGGCGGAACAGGCTGGCGAGTTGGAAGCACGATCGGCACACCTCGAGGACACATCTTATACCTGACCTCCAACTACCCAGAAGAAAGCACCTTCGTCAACACGAATCGCAGCTTGTTGCCAGCCAACACTCTGATTTACAACTACGGATTCTCCATCGTGAACCAATCCACACTAACCACAGGTTGGAATCAATGGTTCCCCATCAACCACACAATCGCAGAAAACGTCTGGTACACCATCACCACAACTCTGAACCCCACTTCAATCGACATCTCCCTCGACGGAAATCCCATTGCCTCGATCCCTCAAGACGAAGCCAACTACCTACTCAACGCAGGACCTTCCTACCTCGGATCTCTCAACCCAACAAGCGGAACGTTCGGCCTCGGTCCCTGGGCAGACCAAATGGCCTACTACAAAGACGTACATATCACATCTCAAAACGGCACAACCCTCTACACCAACCCTCTAACCTCCTCTTCTTCCTCAGCCCTCTCCGAGTTCAACGTCGCAGAACTAACACAAAGCGTCTGCCTCGACGGCGCAAAACGCGACCGCCTAGTCTGGGCCGGAGACTTCTACCACACAGCCAAAATCCTCTCATACTCAACCGCACGCTGGGATTACATTCTCGGAACGATAAACTTCGTCCTCGATCGTCAACGGAAACCAGATACAGAGTACGCGGGTCTCGTACCTATAAGCGCAACACTAGGAACCAGTGATCCAGAACAATACATTTCAGCTTTCACCGAAACAGGTTATGGCGGATTATTAGATTATCAAGATTTGTTTCTGGCTTCTGTGGGGTATTATTTCCTTGCGACGGGGCATGTGGAGAATTTGAGGCCGAGATGGGATCAGATAAAGAAGGTGTTTGAAGCGAGGAAGAAATTCATTGATCCTTATTCGGGACTTATGGCTGACGGGGAAGATGGGACCCCTGGGAGTTATTTTCTGGGACCTGTGAATGGGAGTGCGCCGACGGGATTGGCGGCTTATGCTTACAAAGAGCTGATTCCACTTGCGGAGGCGCTAGACGACGCAGAGGCTGTGAGGGAGTTGAATGAGACGAGCCAGGGTTTGATTGAGAGTTTGAATTCGCAATTGTGGAATGCTTCTACGGGCGTTTACGACCTTTCTATCGACGATCGCGGGAATTTCTCGTTTACGGGTATCGCTTGGGCTATTCTCTCCGGCGCAGCGAATTCGACGCAAGCGAAGGCGAGTATTGCGAGGTTGCCGGAACTTCGATTGGGCGTTGGGTATAAAACCTCAACCGCGGACGAGTCTAGCAATAAGACCCAGCTCTCGGCAAACACAGGTGGGTTTCTCCTCGAAGCTCTGTTCAAAGCTGAGCGCGATCTCGGAGTGAAGAATTTGACTGTGGCGAAATCTCTGCTCGATGATTTCTGGAGTCAGATGGTCACTCGGGAAGAGTATTACTCTGGAGCAAGCTGGGAGTACGAATATCCAGATGGCAAGCCTGGAATCGATCTTTATACTTCTTTGGCTCATCCTTGGGGCGCAGCACCAACGTATGTGCTGCCGCAGTATGTGGTAGGAGTGACTGCGCTTGAGCCTGGATATAAGACTTGGTCTTTCCAGCCCGTGATTGGAGCCCTGGGGTTGAAGACCGCCAATGCCACGACCTGGACTCCTGTTGGACCGATTGAGGCAAGTTGGGAACTTGTTGGCGAAGAGGCAATCGTGAGAGCCCATGCGCCGAAGGGCATAACCGGTGTGTTGGTTTTACCAGACGGCGCTGGCAAGAAGCGAGTCCGTATCGCAGGAGGCAGATGGTTCCAGATCGAGTGCAAGAACTGGTCGTAGTCGAGCTATAAAATCGTGAGCAAAGATTATGGGCAGACGTATGACCCAGCATGAGGCACTTCTCACGTTGAAAAGTTTGCTTCAGTCTTCTAGCACAGGTGCAAATTTGGACTTCTTTCTGAGTCGAAGACCGATCCTCATGAAGATAATGCTGAATTCATCATTAGTTCGCTTTCGATCGCAATAGGGGTACCGAGACTTACGGAACAGGCAACGCCAGACACGAGATGCCGCCTAGAATGCTCGTAGCAGGCCCAACACCCAAGCCATTAAACATTGGCTTCGCAGCCAACGGCAGCCCGCACGCAAGGAGTGATCGCAAAATCGTATTGGCACTGGTCGCTGAAGCAGCATATAATCCGTAGACATCCACCAGGTAGTTGAGACATTGCTGGAAAATCGTGTTGAAACCGGCTCCAATGAAAGCTGTGGCGACTATGGGCAGACTCCAATGGTATTTGGGGTCCGCGGTCCACCCAAACCTGGTCAGCATTGTCAGTATCTGCGTGACTTCAAGGAAATCTTCTCTCATCATACCAGAACAGTCCGCCGCTGAACAGAATGCCGCCTACCAGCATGGGCGGTAGTCGAGCTTCAGGCGCAGCTCTGCCTTTGTTCTTTGCGACCTCTCTCGCATAGTATGACTGATTAGCTAAGTTGATGCCCACGGCGAAGAGAACGCCAACGAAGAGACCTGCTTGCGCGTCAGTGATAGTAACTTGATCGGAAACAGGCGCTGAACAAACCGAGAAATGGAGTAGTCGCGACAATCAACCCCCATCCGCGATCTTCTCGAAAGACGATCGGAAAGACTTGCAAAGTCGTATAGAGGATAGCATACACGTATGAAGCGTAACACGCAATGCACGCCACCATGGGCTCTGTGAGCAACATGCGTAGCGGACGTGCAAAGTATTTGGTCAGGATGTTGCTCAGAGTCATGCGTTCAGCCTCATGAGGATGCCAGTATCGGTCGTCTCCGGTGTCTTTGCGTAGTTTCACAGCTTTTCGTTTGAGGATGACGGGAGCATAGAGCTCTGGCAGACAGAATAGAGTCAATACAACCATGGCGAAGGCGAATATTGCCTCGATGTATTCAGTCCATCTCCAGCCTAGATTCTGGTTGGCAATCAATGCTGCGCCCACAGTGGGACCCAGGGTTGGGCCACCGACGACCATGATTGCGTAGAAGGTCATGGCAATCCCTCTGGCTTTGGGCTCGTACATGTCTCCCAGCGCCGCCGATACGTTGGAAATGGGAGCCGAGCCACAGACGCCGCCAAAGAAACGCGTGACGAACACACTTGCGGCGTTCTTGCTTGTGGCGGTGCCGATGCTGAACAGCCCAAGTACTGCAATGGCAGGAAGTATTGACCACTTGCGCCCGTAGACTTCTGAGATTGGTGCCCATGCCGAGGGTCCGACAGCAAAACCGAGCACATACAGTGCTACAACGAGTACCGTGACTTCCTCACTGACGCCAGTATATCCCGCGATGATGGGTTGCGCGGGTGATATGATTGAGCTGCCGATGGAGCCAACGAGGGCGAGAAAGCCGAGTTGCACTGTGATCCAAGCCTTGTAGCCATTCGACCAGCCTCGCGGGTTCGAAGGATCATTGTCGTCGAATTTCACCTGGAAAGCTGGTTCACCAGGCTGGCTTCGATTTCTCCGCAGAGAAATGTGCGAGACCAGGCGCGCAAAAGGTGGCTGAGAATGTGATCCGGAGCGCGAAGCTGAGCGTCTACCCGCGTGGCGGCTTGGAGATGGTGAGCGTATGGGTTCTTGTGCTTTCTCCTGCTTCTCCAGATCGGTTTCGGTGTCAGGGCCGGTGGAGTCATCGTCATTCGCCTGCTCCTCTTCGTGCTCCTCTTCGTCTCTGCTCGCGGCAAAGTCCTTGCTGGATGATGCTCTGGGCTCCATTGTGGATTTGCGAAAGACGGGCGCAGAGGCTCGCACTTACCTTTGACACATACATGTTCGCGACTTCCTACCTTGAATATCTTTGCCAACGACGCCATCAAGGCACTCGGCATGCGGCACGCGCAAACGCGGCACTCAGCGATGGCGGAATTTGGGCCAGTAGCGCGCCTTCATTTCACTCCCCGTGACGTCGTTGAGATGCATTAGCGGCCGTTGCTGCAGATGTGCTCGAGAGGTGCGCGGATGGGAAATGCCGACTACGCTGCGAAGTACAGCAAGTGTGGCAGTCTGCAGGCCTTGGATGGACACTTGGTGCATTGACTATGGCCCATAAGCCGCTTGCTGCGGCGGTGAGCTCTAGCCAGCATCTTCGTCGACGCGTCGCCAAGTTCGGCTCAGAACTTGCTGCAGTAGTCGCTCAGCGGTCGGAGACAGAACGCTGCCAGAGTAACGTGTTTGATAGGTTAGTGTGACAGACATGCTAGTGTGACACTTTGAGAAGGTGGATAACTTTGATTCTTGTTTTCTTACGCTATAGGAG
The DNA here is from genome assembly GCA_013365195.1 of Cercospora citrullina. Taxonomy (NCBI): domain Eukaryota; kingdom Fungi; phylum Ascomycota; class Dothideomycetes; order Mycosphaerellales; family Mycosphaerellaceae; genus Cercospora; species Cercospora citrullina. Next base: position 981,406 of record JAASFF010001089.1, read on the forward strand.
TCAGAACTACCTTAAAGGTGGATCAATTGAATTCTTAGAAGTTACTTTATTTAATAGATATGCCTTTAAGTTATATTCTTAAATACTATACTTGCTATAGGTTAGTTTAGCTCTTAGCTATTTCTTAATCTAACTAACTAACTCTATTACCTATTA
>JAASFF010000121.1:0-40996 GCA_013365195.1 Cercospora citrullina
CCTGGAGCAGGGCAAGTGGATGTTGGGTAGCTTGGGATAGACTCGGTGGTAGTGGTTGGGTAAGCTGGAGGAGTCACCTTGGTGGTAGTCGGATAAGCTGGCGGCGTGACCTTGGAGGTGGTGGTCGGATAAGCTGGCGGCGTGACCTTGGAGGTGGTGGTCGGGTAAGATGGCGGAGTGACCTTTGTGGTCGTTGGGTAAGTTGGAGGCTGCTCATAGGTAGGAGGCTGCTCGTAGGTTGGAGGCTGCTCATAGGTAGGAGGCTGCTCGTAGGTTGGAGGCTGCTGATAGGTTGGTGGCTGAGGCTCATAGCCCTTTGGTTGAGCGTAGTTTGCCTGAGCGGCAACAGCGCCAACGAAAGCGAAGGTGGCGAAGGACTTCATTGTTGCTGAACGAAGGTGTTGTCGGAACGACTGTGGTATGAGTCCAATGAGGCTGTGATGAGCTGATGAGAAATCGCCTTCTGGGGGATGGAGGCATGCATATTTATCCCAGTTCCACGACTGCAGCACTGTGCAGGGCTGATGTCATGCAGGGTGAAGTCTCTGTGGACGGTAGGAGAATTCGGTTCGTTCCCACTGGTGCTTGCTATCTTGGTACACGACGATACGACCTGATAGGGCGGGCTCAGGCACGGGACATCCTGAAGGGGCATCCGTGGGAAGAATACGGGCCGCTATAGAACACGAGAAGTGGGATCATGAGCCGGTTTGCGGAGGATAGACTTTCGTAAGTGTAAGGCACAAAGGCTAGCCGACCAGTAGCGATACTACAGCGTGATATTTTTGCGGACTGTAGTGGATATTCCGCCGCTCGATCTTCTGCGTGGCTGAGGAGCTACTGCCAGGAAGTGTTCCTGCCTCCCCGTGGTCAATCGAGCAAACTTGGTACGTTGAGCATTTGAAGTGCAGATGTCAAATGTGCGAACTGTGACCGTTCGCAGATGGGGCATTGCCTTTGGATCATCGTCGCATTCTTGTTATTCAACGGTCCTCATCGTGTCGACAAGCAATAACGTCCGGCAACGTCGGCTTCACATGCACACCGACATCTATCGTGATGCTTTGCTGGTGAGACACATTCGACAGTGTTTGCGCTCCAGCCTCCTCGTACTTGCAGTACCGAGACATTCAAGGTGATGGGCACGGAGACACGTCGGGCGAAGCTATCGTTTCACGGTCGTCGATGAACCGTCCAGTCACACCCCTGGAATCATGCAGGAACATGCAAGAATGCTGGCACGTCGTCTGCAGACTAGAGAGTAGCCTGATGTCAGCGGCGGCGGATGCTATTTCGAGATTCCAAGGCGCTGAATTTTGACCTCATTTGGGCATAGCCCGAACAGCTTGGCCTCCAACGCGCCAATCATTTGTCGACAGTGGCGACATTCGTGTCCGCTAGTCGGTTAGCCGCAAGATCCTACGAAAGGCTAGCCAAGTTCGCTTGGTACTACCATGCGAACCCCCGGAACACGAAGTTTCTATCTGGAGGATCAAGACTTCGACGTTCCAGCGCACCGTGACTCTCGCTTGCTGGAGGCGCGCACGAGGACAACTCTGGAGCGCACCCACAACGCTCCTCGTGAGGCTGCAGCACACCCTGACAGACATCTGCAAGACAAGCGAGCATAGCAAGAGCTGTCTCGTGATAATGCGGAGAGGCTGTCTCCTGCCTCCTGCTGTGCTCCTGTTGTGCATACGGAGACCAAGCTTCGAGCCGTTCGTGTCTCGAGACCCACCGAGCGGCAAGGCGGCATGCCATGTGCTATTGAATTCTCGTGTTGCATTTTGCATTCCAACGATGACATGCGACAATGTCATTGTCAGGACGACCGCGGAGCAACCTCCCGATCCAAGATCTGGTGACGGTGGCCCACTTCCAAATGATAAAGCAAAATTGATCAAGTCAATCAGCGTTGCTTTGCGCTGTTCATTATTTCACCAGCAGGCACAGTGAAGACCTGCTTCTCATCAACATGTAGCAGAGTGGCTCGTTGAATAATCCATGTTCAACGACAGAAGGAAATAATTGTGCGTACGCCCGTGGTTGCATGTCCTGTTAAACTGTGCAGGATCATCAAACTGTTGTCGGCTGTTTTAGGCCTACCAGAGGTACTTCAGGCACCGAAGGCAGCTTCGCAGTACTCGTATGGGCAATTCTCTCAGACTCGGTTCGCAGCGTTCTCAGCGACATGATCTCGACACAACCTCTCGTGGTTGCCAATTCTACAACGGACGCTGCGGTTTTCCTTTTCCAATACGAGTGACGACTGGTACAAGCACCAGGGTTGCGTAGCTGGCGCATGAGGATTGGACGTCCAAGATTATGCTTCCAATAGTTTGATCCTTTGTTGCTGGTATCTGGCCCGTCAGGCGGAACATGGCACCTGTTGTCGATGCTGGGTATTACAACGTGTCTGCACACTGTGCGCACCAGGATCCAAAATTCGCTGACTCGTCAGGGTTACAACGTCCTGCATGTGCTGGCCTGTTCGGGCTTCTGCAAGTAGGTCCGCAAGGCGACATGTTTTGCTTTTGGCACCATGAGGCTGGACGGAAATATCCTTGTCGTGGACTGCTCTCGAGATCCATGGCGCGTTGAGGTGCTGACTGCTGAGACAGTGAGACTTGCAGTAGGAAACTACGACAGGCACTATTGTTTGCAGGCAAGAAATAGCGCATCAGCATCCAGTGTACACCGCCGTGGTGCCATACCTTCCACGGCACCTCTGTTAAGACCGCGGAGATCGCTGGCCTGAGGCTCTGAGGGCGACGGAACGCGCGGACTCCGATGTGGTATGTTAGCGCTCCATCCGTCTACACTGACAGCTGCAGCCAATGCGCAGTGCCGGAACGCCCTTCCTCTTGCTGTATCGTTCGACAGAAGTACCGGAATTCCGCAGAGAGCAGGGCTGTTGACAGAAGAGTTCAGCAGAGAGGGCCAGGTCCAGAGCAGCCATTGCACAACCCGGTCAAAGTTTCGAGCCGGAGCTGACCGGATCAATGCGGCAGAGAAGTAAGAATTTGTCGCGGTGATTCCAATTACCAGCCAGCTCTTGTTTGGTCGTGGCAAGAAGATTCGCATTGCATCGCTGCGACGAGTTGCGACGCCTTCCCGTGGGTAACCCTCCATTGCGGCTGAGAGTTCGCCCGATTGTCCAATTGGGTCTGAGAAGACGTGCTTCACTTGCCGGCCGCGGTTTCGTGTCGCAGCGACATCTGCGTCTTCGTATCCACGCGATGCGCAATGGTTGTCATGAAGAGGGGAGTGTTGTCGGAATAGAGTGCGTCGTGCCTTCATTTTAAAGTGACTAGCCTCCAGGCGTGGCGCAACGAGGCTGGCTGAAATCACGCCAAGCAAGAACGTTGTGCAACAGCGTACGACTGCCAGAGTGGGTCAATGCAGGAAGTATAAAGACGACACGATGCAGAAGTGAAGAATGCCGTCGTATTGTGCGCAATCCCTTACAGTATGTAGGTGCTGTATGGTCCCAATTGTGATGGAAATATTGGCCGAGCTGCAGCCGTGGCAATGGCCACCAAGCTTGAGGGCAAGTACTTCACTTCACTAACTTTACCACGTTCAACCTCTCCTTGAGGCACCACGCGACTTCGCCAAGTCTCGTCTGCAGATGTGCATTGCAAGGCATGTATGTACAATCTGCCTGTTTCCTGATGAAAGGTCATTATCGCCTATTGCAGTAGGACTTCACCTCATCTGGCGACGTCTCCCTCCTTCTCCAATCACCACTCTGTCTCCTCACCATTATACCTCATAAACTTGCCACCATTCTTCTCCCGTGTAGCTCCCTCAATGACTTTCACCATACCATCTACACTCTCCTGCGTGGTAATCAACATCTCCTCAATCTGCTGCTCACTCATTCCAAACGCCTTCGCTCCAGCTAAACCCATATCAGTCTGTACAAATCCAGGATCCAAAGGAAAAGCAACCAAATCCTCATTCTCCAAAGAAATCTTCCTGGTGAGGAAATTCAAAGCAATCTTGCTTGTTCCGTATTCCGCGTTGGGGACACTGAATTCATCGAGGTACTTGATTGAGCCACCTTTGGAGCTGATAGGGACGAATTTAGCTCCTGAAGAAAGCAGAGGACGGAGGTGCTGGAAGAGAAGTAGAGGTCCGAGGGTGTTGATTTGGAAATTCTCGAGGAAGTCGACAGTCTTGGCGTCTTTGATCGTGCTAGCAACCTTCCCAATCGCTGCGTTCGCGATGACAAGGTGGAGTTCTTTCACATTGTGGTCCTTGCAGAGGGATTGAGCAATCTCGGGATAGTCTTGTTCATTTGCAGCTTCGAGCTTGAGAAGTGTGAGAGATGAGTTCTCAGCTTTTGGGATCGAGTTGAGAGATTCCGATGATGCGTCGGACGGATTGCGAACTGTCGCGAAGACGTGAGTATTGGGAAAGTTGAGGTACGACTCTACGAGTCCACGTCCAAGTCCTGTACGATAGTCAGCAATGAGGCTATGAGGATGCGCATGCGATTCAGCTTCACCTCGATTGCCGCCAGTGATGAGAATGTTCCTGTCCATGATGAATGAGGTAGATGAAATTGTAGAATTAGGACTGGAGGTATCGTTCGCTGTGTTATCATGCTGAAGGCCGTGACGTTAACATCTATTTATCAAGCGTCGCATATATTGCGATTCAGCCGCAGTCTCCAGTCTTGTCAGCATGTACGCGAATTGTGGAGCCGGCTCCGCGGCTGAGTTGCACAAAATCCTCAGGAAGCCATATCACTCCGTTTGACGGAGAAATGAACGCTCCGAGACAACAAAGGAACGGCGTGGGAATTGTACCGGGTGCCATTTGCTGCTTTCTGTTCACTCCACGAATAAGTCAGCAGCAGCAATGAGGAGCATTTCATATCTTGCACATAATAATGCTGCCATCTCAGCAATATCGTTTCCATCCACTATCTAGAGGCTTCCAAGATAGCTTCAAGTTCAGCAGTACTCAGCTTGACCGGCTCCGCCGGCCGAGGTGGGACTTGCTTAGCGCCATTTGGGTACCCATGAGTCTCGGCAGCAGTCAGCTGTGCTCCTTGGTTGCTGTTGGTATAGCCATAGTCCCCTAGAGCCTTTATCTGATCAGGCGTCTTCTGAGAGAAGAAGCGATTGGGAGGCCGTGGAAGGCCAAGGTGTTCCCGGAGCGTATTACCAGTATAATCCTGCCGGAACAGCCCTCTACGCTGGAGTTCGGGAACAAGACGCTGCGTGATATCGTCTAGACCTTGCGGTAGGTAGGGCATAACGCATGTGAAGCCATCGCATGCATCTGAGTCCAGCCATTTCCCCATGTCTTCTGCAATTGTTGCTGGAGTGCCCACGAAAGTGAGGCCAGTGTAACCTCCATATCTCTGCGCAAGCTGCCGAACAGTAAGGCCTTCTCGCTCAGCAAGGTCGACGACACTTTGTCGAGCTGTATGTGAAGCATTGGTAGGAGGTAGGTCCTTCGGAAGTGGCCCATCTGGATCGAGACCAGCAGCGTCACAGCCCAGAGCGATAGACAATGAAGCTATCGCACTATCATAGTGAACGAATGAGTCCAGCTTGAGTCGTTTTTGTTGAGCATCGTCCACAGTATCCCCCACGATTATCATGGCCGCTGGCAGAATTTTGATGTGGTTCCTGTTGCGACCTGCTTTCTCAGCCCTGCCTTTAATATCTGCATATAAAGCTTTCCCGCCATTGATGTCCTTGGGCGAGCAGAAGACAGCTTCTGCGGTCTCAGCGGCCAATTGCCTTCCGGGTTCGGACTGTCCAGCTTGCACGATGACGGGCCAGCCCTGCACCGGCCTTGCAATGTTGAGCGGGCCTCGTACGCTCAACTCTGGGCCCTTATGATTGAGCACATGCATTTTCTCAGGATCCAAGAAAGTTCCAGTTTCGCGGTCTCGAACAAATGCATCGTCCGCGAAACTATCCCAGAGACCAGTCACTACATCGTAAAACTCGCGAGCTCGCTTGTAGCGATCAGAGTGCTGCATGTGCTCATCCTGTCCGAAGTTCTTTGCAGACTCCGGATTGCCTGTAGTGACAATGTTCCACGCAGCACGGCCCTCGGAAATGTGGTCCAGGGAGGCGAATCTCCGAGCAATGTGATATGCTTCATCGTATGTCGTCGACGCCGTCGCTGCCAGACCAATCTTGGATGTTACCTGAGAGAGTGCTGACAGCAGTGTGAAGGGCTCGAATGAAGTTGTCGTATGACTGCGCTTCAATGCTTCTATGGGCATATTCAAGACCGCAAGGTGGTCAGCCATGAAGAAAGCATCAAACTTCGCATCTTCAAGCTTCTTGATAAAGGACTTCAAATGGGCAAGATTGAAGTTTGAATCAGGATATGCTCCTGGGTACCTACATTGCTGTAGTCAGTACGTGCTAGTGGCACTTCAGACTGCTGATATCCGAACCGCCACGCGCCAGTGTGTAAACTAGTCGGCCTCATAAACGCCGTCAGGTGAAGTTGCTTCCGCTCGGCCATGATGGGTATACCGGTTTAGGCTGATAGTAGACGCACTCCTTCACGGTTTCTTAGGATAATTCAGAGCGACAAGAAATGGATTGCGGTCTTGAAGCTGCAGTACGTCCATCCGGCTAAGCTGACAAATGACGCGCGACAATCGCCAGCTAGTCTCGTTGACGCCATACTTGCGCCTGTCAGCGTGCATCCGACTTCTCAATTTCCCCCGAAGATGCAATTGTGTTGTTGCAACGGCGTGACCATGTCGTTTTCGGGACAGGACATAGCAGTAATCCGGATCGTCAGATATATGGAGATGGTGTTGTGCGTCTCGTTTGCTCCTATCAATTCACTTCAGCCGAGGATGCCCCAGGCAGAACTTATCTCCGCCCGAAAAAGCTTGGCATTTGCGCAGGCTTCGTGACGGCGAACTCCACACCTGTGACTTCCTCTCTTTCACATAACAATCGTCCCTCTCGACTAACTCGATCAAGATGCCTCAGCCAGCACGTTGAGCTCAGAGAGACGCGTTCGCCTGAGCCCGGTATCGTGGCCCTTCGCATCTCGCCGTGTTGGCGATTCGGGCCAAGCAAGATCAGCCGCGCGCCCAGAGATTTCAATGGCCATGCGCTCCAGTGCCAGAAGATCAATGGCCGGTTTGCTATCATGCCAAGATGGGGTTTGAGCCACGCGAAAGTGCTTCGCTGCCAAACTAAACCCTTCTCTGCAGGTACCAAGCGCCTTGTGAGACACTGAAAACCATGCCTGTGGCCTTCGCTGCACTTCTTCTGCACTTCTCGCAGGGAATGGGATTGCATTGACGCCCTCATCATGGCCCCAAGCAACGTTCGCAGCGCGCTCACGCTGGCCGCGTTGGCCTCCGCCCTTGTGGTATCCGCAGAAGATGTGCTGTACAGCAAGCGCCTTTCGAAGCGATATATTGATGCGGACGGCAACTGGAATCAGTCCTTCTTCCACATCAACGATGTGCACGCTCACCTTGACGAATTCCGAAGCTCAGGAACAGATTGCACAGATCCTACTCGTGGGTGCTTCGGTGGCTATGCTAGGGTATCGACAGTGGTCAACGAGCGACGACCAGTTCTGAACAGCAGCTTGTTCCTCAATGCCGGAGACGAATTTCAAGGAACCCTGTTCTACTCCTACTACGGTGGAGAGAAGATCGCCGAGACGATCAACCAGCTGGGATTCGATGGGATGACTTTGGGAAATCACGAGTTTGATGGAGGCGATGATATGTTGGGAGAGTTCCTGGAGAATCTGACGTTCCCAATCATTTCTGCAAACATTCAATCTGGCCATCCAGTGCTCAACAGGACCATCAAGCCATTTCATATCTACGAGCAATATCAGCTGGCAGTAATTGGCGTCACAACGGAAACTACTCCCGACATTTCCAGCCCGGGTGAGAACACCACGTTCTCCGACCCTATCGAAGCTGTTCAGAATACTATCAACCTCATCCGCGAGACGACAAACGTCACAAGAATTGCAGCTTTGACACACATCGGCTACGACAATGATCAAGCTCTTGCGCAGAACACCACGGGCCTTCACCTGATCATGGGAGGTCACTCGCACACTCCACTCGGCACTGGCGAGGGCGAAGAAGGCCCATACCCAACCATCGTTCAGAATCTTGATGACGAGGAGGTCTTTGTGGTTACTGCTTATCGCTGGGGAGAATACTTGGGCTACATTGATGTCACCTACGATGCTGAGGGAAAGATCCTGGCGTATCACGGTGGTCCCATCCACCTTACGAACTCCACTGCTCAAAATGAGACGCCTCAAGCTCAGATTGAGGAATGGCGAGGACCGTTTGAAGCATTTGCTGCCGAAGTCATCGGTGTCTCCGACGTTGTCCTCGAGCAGGAAAATTGCCAGCAGGAGGAATGCCTGCTCGGCAACTTTATGGCCGATGCCATGCTGTCTTATCGACAAAACGAGAGTGACACTGTTGACTTCGCTCTCATCAATGCCGGCGGCATCCGAGCTACTATTGATCAAGGCGACATCACAAGAGGCGAAGTGCTTACTAGCTTCCCCTTCGGCAACTCGCTCGTTGAAATCACCATGTCTGGCGACGACGTATGGAATGTACTCGAAGGAATTGTCTCTGGGGTCAGCGAGTTCAACGGTGAAGAAGTGACCAGCTTCGTGCAAGTCAGTCGCGGCGTTCAGATCGAATACAACCCAGAGAACAACAATGGCAGCAGACTCGTTGCAGTTGACATTGGGAACTCTAGCTTGGATCGTGCAGAGACGTACAACGTCGTTACTCTCGATTTCCTCGCAGGAGGTGGTGACAACTTCTTTGGGTCGCTGGAATTTCCGAATATTGTCACACTGGAGACTCAAGACGAGATACTTGTTCGATACACCCAATCTCAGTCTCCTGTCAATATTCAAACCGAAGGCAGGATTGCTATCGTTAATGGCACTGCCCCAAGCGACGGCGGATCTGGAGGAAACGGAACCGACTCTGAAGGTGGATCGGATTCTTCTGCCAGCGCAGCCAGTGTTTATGAGTCTGGCGCGCTGCCTGCGATGGTCCTCGCGGGCTTGGTGACATTTGGACTCGCGCTATGAGCATCGTAACGGAACGACTGCAAGCAGAATTGTGAAATTTGACGTCTTGCGAGAAAGTTTATATCAGTATCGAGAATCGACAGAATTTTGATTGCGCCTACGGATCAGCAGCTCTCCATTCTTCAACTGGAAACGGAGCTTCCCAATGTGCGAAGGGGAGCCGTAAAGATGTAATTCTACGATGCGAAGCGCTTATCTAATCGTAGTGCCACGCTCGATCCCAAGCAGCTGGACGAACTCATTCACGTGCATTTAGCCGACGCTTTGCCGAGGTCTTCGCCCATGGGGTCTCCGCGCGAATTGCGGACCCCAAAGACCACACACGGCGATCCACGAACGGCATAGAGTTCATTCACAAGCGCAGAGCCGCATCGACAAGCTCTCAGGCTCACGCGTAATGCACCATAGGATGAACTATCTCGCTACCGCCCAATAGCTCGCAGCCTCCTCGTCGGCTCTGCGTCATCGAGATATTCCGCTCAAGCAGACCAAGCAGCTGACCTTCTCTGATCTTCGTAGCATCGCCGATATGTACGACTTTGAGCATTGGCGAATTGGCGCATGGCCGCCACGCGACCACGCGCAGGATGCGAGCGGAGCTCTCTTTGTGCGACTTCTTTGTCGCCGTCGCGTGCTCGCTGACCTGTTCTTCTACCTCATTCCCTGACGTCTGGTGATTTATCACAGCCAGTAAACAGCATGGCGACGACAGGACACACGACTTCATACGACTACTCAAGCGGCAGCTCTCAGGAAAAGGATAAACCGAATACTTTCTCAGCACTCCACAATCTGCCCACAGAACCGGGCTCCGCCTCCCACCGCGAATATGCCCACGAACAGACCCTCCCAGCCGGGGAGAAGATGCACGAAACAGACACAATAGACACAAATCGTACCTCCTCGACGGTTCACAAAGCCCGCCGAGTCCTCGGCCTGCACCCAAGCGCCCCCATAATCGAAGAGCACGACACAGCCTCCCACTCCACCCTCCTCTGGACAAAAGTCCGCCTGGTCCTCAAAGAACCCCTCGCGGAATTCTTCGGTGTTATGATAATGGTCTGCTTCGGCAACGGCTCCGTCGCCCAAGTCCTTCTCTCCGCCGGCCAAACCAGCGCTCCTGGCGGCAACGGCTTCGGCGAATATCAAAGTATCTCCTGGGGCTGGGGACTAGGCGTCATGTTGGGAATATACATCGCAGGCGATTCAGGCGCTTATCTCAACCCGGCTATCACACTTACAAATTGCCTCTTACGAAAAGTTCCACTTCGGAGGTTCCCGATCTATCTCCTTGCGCAGTTTCTTGGAGGTTTCGTGGGAGCAGGAATTGTCTATTCGAACTATATTAATGGGATTAATACCTTTGAAGGTGGCCCTGGGATCCGGACTGTTCCACCAGCTGCTAACGCTACTGCGGCCATCTTCTGCACGTATCCACAGGATGATTTGACGAAAGCAAGTCAATTCTTTTCTGAATTCATCGCGAGCGCTATACTGATGTTTACCATCTTTGCTCTACGAGACGATAGTAATTCGGGATCTTTTCACGCCAGCGGCAACTTCTTCCCTTTGACGCTATTCTTCCTCATCTTTGGACTTGGAGCTTGCTTTGGGTGGAACACCGGATACGCGATCAATCTTGCCAGGGACTTTGGTCCAAGGTTGATGAGTTATGCTGTGGGCTATGGACATGAAGTGTGGTCCGCAGGCGGATATTATTTCTGGATCCCAATGGTGGCACCATTTGCAGGATGTCTGTTTGGGGGTGCGTTGTATGATGTTGCGATTTACACAGGACCTAGTCCGGTTAATCAGCCCTGGTTTGGAATCCCGCAGTTATTGAATCCGAAGAAGACTGTGCAGGACCGGCTGGCAGATCAGAAAGAGCAGGGCCTAGTGTGATTTGGGAGAGAAGCGAATATAATATCTGCAAGGAGGTTATGATTTCTGATAGGAGCTTGGAGCGCGTCTGGCATTGCAGCTGCATCAGTGGCAGGAGCACGAGGTCACAAAGCATCTCACACTCCACCGGGCCGAATTCCTATAACAAGACAAGCACCAGCGCTTGATAGCAACTGCTCAACTACCGACTTTTTGAGGATTACAAAGAAGATCGCGTGAAGATAATGCCATTTGCCAGATATTTGAACAAGAAGCAATGCAAGCAAAAGCCGTCGCCAACAATAGTCCTTCTCCGATGATACAGTAGCAAAGAAGTCAACAGTCTAGCTCAAGCACGGTCATGCTGCAGGAACAAGCCCATGAAAGCAGTATGCTGGAATAATCGCTCGCTTCTTGTACCTTCTCCCTCCGCTGCGTATCTTAGTGACTACTCGCAAACTCTTCATCCTTTGCGACCAAAGAGTACGAAGCCGGGAGCTCAGCCAACCGCAGCATCTCGAGTTGATCAATTCGCTGCACAAAGATCCGGCGGCGATGTGCACTGGTTCCTGACTGCGACGTTACCAGTCCCAGTAGAATTGATGAAGATATCAAATGCATTGTTCTGGAAAACGTTCTCTTTGGCCACATTGTTCGACGCGATAGCGGCCTGTCCCGGCCTAGTACTGCAAGCAAGACCGCCCCCTGTGCAAGGGTCATCCACGATCACAAGACCCGCGGCAGCAACCTGGTCTTTAATGATATTCTTGGTGACTTTTGTGTTGGTAGCCCCGCCGATGATAATTCCAACAGTACCATTTGGACAATTGGCAAAGGGTTTTTCGATCGTGTTTTCGCTGAGCACGGCACCGTCTGTGAATGGGTCGACGAAGGCGCCGGCACAACTGTTCGTGATGACGTTCTTACGGAGCTGTGCACCATTGGTCTGAACGCAGAGACCGATGCCGTATGTCGATAGATGGTTGCCTGTGGCTTGGGCGTCTCGGAAGTCGTCGACACAGAGTGCGATGAAGCCTAAAGTTGATGGCATCTTGATCTTATTGTTTGTGATGGTCGTCTTCTTGGACCCGGCCGCTAAGAAGCCGTAGATACCACCATTTTCGAGCTTATTTCCCTCGATACGGGTCTTTTCTGCGCCAAGGACGAGGATATTCGCGCCGATGAAGTCACGGACTTTGAAACCTGACACCGAGACACCCTTGACAGGTTTCTGCACGGAACGGACCTTCCGATGCTCAATACCGATGAACTCGTCGAGGACAATTCCTTTGCCTGCGATACAGATTCCTGCTTGCGAGTTGGATCCCATCACCCCGGTGCAGGGGTTGGCTTTGAAAGACGGTGGAGGTGCAAGCTGAGCGTCATGTCCGATCAAAGTTATGCCATCCTTCTTGATGAGAAGTTGCTCGTTGTAGGTGCCCTTGGCCACGTGGATACAGTCTCCTGGTGAGGCGGCATCGATGGCCTTCTGGATGGACTGCCTCCCCTTTACATAGCGAGTTCGAGGTTTGCCTGCATCAATTGCTGGAAGAGATGTCAGTACAAGATCTTTGCCTTGAGATGAGGAGCAACTCACCCGAAGCGAGGAGCGCTACGATGGCAAAGAAAGCGGCCTTCATATTGAGGACAGCCTTTTCGAGGTGTCAGAGGCGCTGAAGTCGTGAGAAGAGGTGATGGGAAGAAATCAAGTGGAATACCACAACTCTGGTCATATACTGTCGCGACGCACCTCGCAATCTCCACTGATCAAAGGACCAGAACCGCCACGTCTGTATCCTGAATCACAATCCTGGTGCTGCATCAGGTAAAGGGATCGCATTCGCATTGCAGTACTTGGACAATGGCGTTCATTAATCAGGCCACTCCCAATCGGCTTCTTCCAGCGCTGCACAGATGATGCTGGGCTGCAGCTACACAGATAGACAAGAAAACCGAAAGCAATCGCACCCGAAGTGTTCTTGCTTCCTGATCGCCGTCCGTAAATGCAGAGTTGTAAGCTGAACGACACAATCAACAATTTGCTCTTCGGATGCCGCGACACCGACCGTACCCGACCATCACACTGTCGGCGAACTTCGGCCAAGGTGATGACCGTCGAGCCCAAATTGATCCTCATCTCGAATGTCGGATCGATTGCGAGACGTGGTACTGGTGAACCTCATGCAGATGAGTAAGCTTGACTGGCGCTGCATGGCGGCTGCTACCGCCTATCATTCGTGCAACATGTCTGCAGGATCTGAACTTCCAGCCAAAACCCTGGAGAAGATCCCCGAATTCATGACTTCGGAGCCGATCCTTTGAACAATTGATGGGAATTCTTACCGACGCTTTCGAACGAGTCGGTCGCTTCGACTTCATGGGTACGAAATCACGCCCATGTTGGCCTAGAATGTTCTACGAATCGGGCAGCGTCATAGCGGCGGTTGCCATGCGCTGCAGAGTTTCTATACGAATGTGAAAAGCTGGTGATCAAACACTAATGAATGTTGATCAGCTCATCGAGGCGCAGAACAGGCCATAGAAAATCCTCATTTTGAAGTTTGCAAGGGCTTTTGAAAGTATGAATGTGTACTTCACGAAATCCTCGATACGCATTAGATCTAGATCTATATTTTCGTTTTGTTTCTCGTCTCTCGTTTCTCATCTCTCGTTTCTCGTGATTCGTGAAACCATCAAGCACAACCCTTCATGCAATGCAAACAACCTCTTCCATAGCCAAAGTACTAAGCGTCCCCAATTTTGCACCCATCTCATGCCAAATGTATGCCCCTATCCCAAGAGGTAGAAAAGAAACGAAATTCGGCGATGTATGCAATCTATGCCTCGCTCGTGATGGTGGTAATGAAGTTCATGCCAGTCCTATGCGTCCTGAAAGGCCTTCTTGTGTATGAATGAACTACTGTCGATATCGCTGGTCTGGGTCGTGACCATACTGTGAGTTGTATGTGCCTTGATTTGGTGGGTGGTAGGGCTTACCCGGCTGCTGATATTGGGGAGCATCGTACTGCTGCTGCCACTGCTGTGGTGCAGGCTGCTGCAGAGGGTGGTAGAATTGCCCAGGCTGCTGGTAGTGCTGGCCTGCGTATTGCTGCTGCCATTGCTGCTCTTCAGGCTGTTGTAGAGCGCGATAACCTTGTGGAGGCATGAAACGGCCCGCGTTCATGCTCGAAGCCTCGTTCCAGGTCTCTTGCTGATAAGCAAGATTGGCTGCAAGTAGACCAGGAGATTGCGGGGTGTAGTAGCCCTGCGCTGTAGACTGGGCTGCAGGCACTGCACTTGCCTGTGTGATGTGGTAGCCAGCTGGACGCACGGCCCCAGGCTGCGATGGGTGCGACGACTGCTGCATTTGTCGACGAGCAGCAGTTTGAGCATCAACGAGAGTCTGCAGATCTTCGGCTGCACCCTCCCTCACATCCTCCGGATGATTTCGGACATACGTGTGTAGCTTTGCCAACTCGCGTTCACTCAAGGGCTTGTGTGGCTGAGCATACTTCGCGATGCGTCCAGAGTTGTTCACACGATCCAAAGCTGGCATGTTCATGGACAAATCGCCAGATGGACGAGGGTTCAAGACCGGGCGCGGAGCATCTCGCATTGGAGTCTGCGCTTGGGTCACCGGCTGCTGTACGTTCTCATCAATGTCGATCATGATAATTTCCTCGCCCACAAGAGTCTGCTCTTTCATCATCGGCTGCTGTAGCTCTTCATCATCATCCAAAATCGTGATGATCTTGTCGCTCGCCATCTCCTGCAGTTTGGCCAGTGTCTGTTGGTTTCGGGAGATCTTGCTCTTTTGTGGTCGATTCTGGTGAGAGTTGATGCGACGACCGGCTGTGCGATCGTGTCTCGGTGCTGCAGGAACAGGAAAATTCTTGTTCAGAGGGATCCCGCCCGCGATACCGCTCGCAGATCCTAGAGCTAAGGATCGAAAATCACCATCGGCCCATTGTCCATGCATGACGCGTTCGTGTGCAGCGTGAGCTTGCAGCATCACTTGGCTAGGTTGCCAAACCTTTGCTTTTCGAGCTCGCTGGCCTCTCAAAGATGGCTCAGGCGACGTCGCAGCGACTGGTGCGCCCGAAGATATCGCGTTCTGTTGCTGTATCTCGCCGCCTTGTTTCTCCACAGCAGCATCTGGTTCAGCTGCATCGTCCGGCTCCTGCTCGTCAACTACTAGCTCGACACCAGTGATTGGCCCAGCATCGCCCTTCATGTACACCTGGAACCAGTTGCGAGCGAATTGCTGCAGACGTTTCTTCGAAGACGCGGAGCGCACATCTTGGCAGCCAACGGACCTCAGAAAGTTTCGCAGCTCAGCGGCAGAGTAGTTGCTTAGATCCGCTTCAAGCTGTGGCTGAGAAGAGTATCTGTTGCACTGGTTGATGATCTCCAGTGCGGCTGGTGTTCTGTGCTTTCTGTCCCCACTGAAGCTCCAGTCGCTGTTCCCAGGTTTTTGGTAGACAGGATACGGCAAGCCAGGATGGATGACTTTGGTCTGAACGCTTGGTGCCGGCTCAGAATTTTCGGCAGTGGGTTCATCTTGCGTATTCGTGCTGACCACCGGCATTTGTGGCTCCGCCGATGATGCTTGTGCAGCAGTGGCCATCCCAGATTGCTGGAAAGGCATCGCAGCGGGCTGCGGAGCAGAAGCATGCGGGCGAGGTGCCTGGGCATTGGATGGAACAGGGTTCACTTGTGCTGCCCCCGCCTGCTGGGTTGGAGTCGTGTTCGCAAAAGTTTGGAGCGAAGAGGGAACATTTGCAGGCTGCGCGGGCGGCTGCGGTGTACCCTGATCAGCACGGGTGGGCTGGTTGACTTGAGCCTCTCGTCTCGGCGGTGCATGAGGACCTCTTCTTTGCAAGGCTTCTGCACCTGGTATGGTGCCATAAAAACCATCGAGCTTTTCGCCATGTTCCGTGATGAACTCCTCAACCCTCCTCTCGATATCGTCTTTTGTGCCACTTATTGGAATACCGTATATTCTGCACCAGGCTGTGATCTGATTCTTCTTCAGATCATCAAATCCGAAACGACAGGCTTTCTTGATCTCACTGTTGTGAGGGACTTCATCACGCTTTTCGATGTGTCTCATAGCGACCCTCTTACTGTCATTATCCCCATTGCTCGCCGTGGCTGGTGGCTGCGTGGTAGAGGGCTCGTTGATAATAGCCTGCTCATCGGCTTTCACTGCAGGCGTCGCCTTTTTCATCGGAATTGTTGAAGGTAGTGCCAGTGACCATGGTGCTTGTGAGGGAGTCTCGCTCGTTGCGACAGGTACCAGTGCCGTCGATTGCTGTGTGGTCTTCGCCATCTTGGCTGGACGTGCAGTCTCGGCGTCTGTGATTTCTCCGTCTGCACCACGCTTTCTGGATTTTGTCGGCGCCATGACTTTTGGCATGACCTCTTCAGACGTGGTTCGAGCCTCTCTGGTTTCCTCAAGTGGCTCCTCATCAAGGTCAAAATCACCCTCAAACAGGCTATCAGTCTCCGCCTTCTCCAGTTCCTGCCGCAGCATGAGCGCCAACTCATCCTCGTCTTCTTCGTTGGATGGAGCCTCGACGTGAAGAAGCTCAGCGCCACGATCGGTAGCCTCAGGCGTTTCCTGCTTCTCATGCTGAAGGTGTTGTACCTGTTGAGGAGCTTGAGGAGTCTTGTTGGCAGTCTGGCTTGGACCGCTCTGAGCAGGCCCCTGCTTCGCTTGTGTGCCCGCTTTCTTCTTGGTGGCACCTTTAACGGCGTTGTGAACCTTGCCAGCCTTGACCGCTTTCCTCTCTCGGGCCTCGCGGTTCTTCTCCCTCTTCTTCAAGTTGATGAAAGCTGCGGAAGCCGCTGTCCAATCGCTGTTGTGACTGGGATCTTCGAGAGTATCCAGTGCGCCGGCCAGCGACTCCTTGGCGCTATTGATGAATTCAGTGATGTCGCCAGCAATCTCAACATCGGAAGCTTCAATCTCAATGTATCCGTTCCCGTAACGAGTGATGGCCGCCTTGGGAGCTTCGAGTCCAGCAAAGACGCTTTCCACCTGCAAGCCGTATATTTCAGCGTTGACTCCAAAGAGCTCGGCCTTGGGATCAAGAACACCCAATTCGTTGACCATCCAGTCAACGATGTCGCGTGGCAGATTGCTGCCAACCTTCTCTTGTCTAAGCTTTTCGGCGACCAGTTCGACACGAGAATTGAACTCTTGACTGTAAGGAGCGTCGAGTGCGAAGCCGCTGATCTTCAGAGTGTACGAGATAGGTCTGTCGTTCTTGGTGGTATTGCTGTTGAGCTCCTCGTCGTCACAATCTGATTCTTCTTCGTCGTCATCTGGCGAGGCACGAAGTCCCACGAAGAGCTCTGCCGTGATCGGGTTGATGCCGGTCTGTCTTCCGAGGTCGACAATGGTGACGCGCTTAGTGCTGAGGACGGTGGATGTAGACATCGTGAAGACTCGAGAAGGTGCTGAAAAAGACTGGAAAGCCGGGTAGGTGGGAGGACGCTTGGATTGACTGCCGACCCGTATGGTCGAATCGTGCGTGGATTGCTGCGAAGGAGGTTTGGGAGAAGCGTTGTCAAGCGGGGTTGCGAGTTGAGCCGTGCAAAGAAAGTGCAAGGAGGGTGTGCTGTGCGCGGAAAAGTGCTGTATGTAGTTCGCTGTGCACTCGTTATGTGTCGAGTGCTGTCAATGTTGCTGAAGCAAGCCGGCATGAAAGTGGTACTGAGGTAAGAGTAGAGAGTCGGCAGTGCTTCGATTGAGAGAAGGGTATCTGCCATCGTCGGCGGGCCCTTCACGCGCTGTGCCCATTGCGCTGTTCACTGACAGGGTAGTTCCTCCAATGACCGTACGCAACAGCCGTTCACTCGCCCCACACCTGTCGCTAGTGCGAGATTGGACAATGCTACACTATGGAGAAGTGCTGTCCTGCGTCAATAGCGACAATGACATTCAGTATTGACAATACCAAAAGCCCCAGCCACAATATGTGCATGATTGCAATGGATCGCATTCCGCCCACCTGCGTGATGACACGCAGAACGAACCGGGACGGATCCATCGCAGTTCCACCGATTTTCGGGAGGGAATGTGCTACCAGAGGCTGACTCTGGAGCCATGTTCTTCTGTAGAAGCATCGCGGCGAGCATGCGGTCGAGCAGAAGACTGCTAGCACAAGAATGCTCGAGTGTATTCTATGCCTACGGAAATGTCGATTAGTCTCTTTCCCTTTCGAAGTCCACGCGCGAGCACAGCAATGCTGACTGTGTAAACAAGACATGTCTCGAAGAGTAGCCCAGGCTCAGACGAGTGTCGACGCCTGGGACAAGCGATCTCACTCACCGAACACCTTGCTTCACTTCTTCTCTCCTTCCTTCTTTCCCTTTCCCTTAACCTTCTTCCGCTTGCTGCGGTCTCGCTTCTTGAGACTCTGCATCCCTGCTTTGCAGACTTCGGCATATCTGGTGAAAAAGGCCTCCAAATCGTCAGGCTGAACTATCGTGCTGAGCTTGATCTTGTCTTTGTTCTTCTTCCTGTCTTTGCTCTGTGACTTCCCATCCGTCGCTCGCACAATGAGTGGCAGCGGGTTCGGAGGATGAAGGTCCCAAAGTGGGTCGTCCGCTACCTTTTTTGATTCATCTTCGGCTGTCGTAGACGGATCGTATGATACTGAATAAGATATAAGTATTATGCGAATCCAATGCATCTGAAAATATTTACATCGTTTCTGAGTCAAGTATACTGAGCCGTGGCCCTTTTCTTGCACCTTGGAGATGAGGGAAGTGAGGTTGATGAAGAACTGGAGGCCGCTTTGTCAGCTTTGATTGTTCATTGTATGCTCAGTATCACAAACCTCTTCATTGCTCAAGTGAGGTTTCGCCATGGTTATCGCTGATTCTAGAGTGGTGTGGTGGGATGCGAAGAGGTGATGTCCACGTCCATATCGCAATGTGGGGCCGCACAGATCGGCAGATCGGCGCCGAAGAAAGCTTGATGCTTCCGAGGGTTCAACTTTTTGCTCGCATCACGATCTCCGCGCTCGCGCGCACTGATGCATTGTGACTCGCGAAGAAAGGCGTCGCAATGAGCAGGACGGCCTTCCGGGGGCCCAAGCTGCCACGGGAGTTACTCGACCAAGTGTCCAATGGCCGAGTCAACAAGCGCAACCATCAGCAGACGAGAAAAGAGCGACGGAAAGCGGAGAGGGCGCAGAAGAGACCGCAGCCGACAAAAACGATTGCGAAGCCGCTCAAACCCGCTCTCAAACAATCAAAACCGGCGCCGCAGCAGCAGCCTGCAGAGGAGGGCGAGGAGGAGGATGAAGACGATTTCGAAGACTTTGGCGGCGATGACAATACGCAAAGCGATAATAGCAGCGACAATGGGGACGACTATCCTGCGGCCCAAGTGGTTCCTAAGGCTGTAAAAGCTAGATTGGAGGAAGACGATGCAGAAATCCGTGCCCTGGAGAAGAAGCTCGGAATGAGAGGCAAGAGTAGTAAGAGGGTTGGCGAGGATGAGTTAGACTGGCTGATAGGTGGCGGTCTGAGCAGTGAGGATGAAGATGGCTTCGCTCTGTCTGCAAGAAAACGCCCTGCCGCCGAGGATGACGACTGGCTGAAGAACAAGAGAAGGAAAGCAGCGGAGAAAGCAGCGAAGGCACCGGACCCTCGGAGCGAGGATGAGCAAGACGACAGTGAAAGTGAGGAGTACGGGGTTATGGATGACTTTGCGGACTTCGAAAGCGGCGACGATGCAGAAATAGACGATGGGAAGGAGGAGGCTATCGAGAATCCTTTCTCTGACGACGAGTTGTCGGACGGCGACCTAGCATCCGATGATGCAGATGCAGAGAAGGCTCCGTTCGTGCAGAAACAACGCGAGAATCCGTACGTCGCGCCCGCAGTTCATACAGGTCCTTCCGGCAAATACGTTCCGCCCTCGCTGCGCAAAGCGGCGTCCAACGATGAAGAAATGTTGAAACAACTTCAGAGACAACTCAACGGGCAAATGAACAAGCTATCCGAGTCGAACATGTTGTCCATTCTCTCTGCCGTACAAGAAATTTACGCAAAGAACGCTCGCGGTCATGTTACTTCAGTTCTGATTGAACTCTTTAAGAATCGCGTTTGTGACCAGTCGGCCCTCACTGACAACGAGATGATTCTGCTTGCCGGTTTTGCTGCAGCAGTGTATCGTACCACAGGCCCGGACTTTGGCGCGCCTCTTCTGGAAGGGATGGTTGAAGCTTTTGATCGTTACCACGCCCAGGACTCCGACGAGAAGCAGACGCTCAACATTCTGGCATTCCTATCGAACAGTTACACGCTGCAAACGCTTGGCTGTGAAGTCATTTTCGACTATATTCGCATGCTTCTCGACAACTTCTCGGAGGCCAATACTGAGCTGTTACTGCGAGTTATTCGCATTTCCGGAACGCAGCTGCGACAAGATGATCCTTCCTCGCTGAAAGACATTGTGTTACTGCTTCAACGCGCTATCACTGCAGCAGGTGGTGCAGAGAAAGTGAGCGTAAGGACAAAGTTCATGATCGAGACGATACACAACCTCAAAAATAACCGCACCAAGGCTGGGGGTGCCGGCTCAGTGAGCAGCATCGAACACACCACTCGCATGAAGAAGACGTTGGGCCAGATCAAGAGCACGAAGACGACCGAGCCTCTCCGAATTAGTCTGGCCGATATACGAGACTCCGAAAAGAAAGGTAAATGGTGGCTAGTGGGTGCCTCTTGGCGAGATCCTGCAAAGATGGTCAATGGCGCATCTGAGCAACCCATTGTCGCGACTGCCCCTCCTGCCAGAGAGGACGATGCAGCGGCAGACTCTGAACCGGAAGAGGTTGATTTCTGTGCACTTGCCAAGGCTCAGGGCATGAATACCGACGTCCGTCGCGCTATTTTCGTCTCGATCATTGGCGCTGTGGACCCAACGCATGCCCAACTACGGATACAGAAGCTCAATTTGAAGAACAAGCAGCAGCTCGAAATTCCTCGTGTGGTGCTCCACTTCGCAGCAGCAGAGCCAATATACAATCACTTCTATACACTGGTCGGATTGCATTTCTGCTATGGCCACAAGATGGCTAAAGCATGGCAATTCGCGCTGTACGATGTCTACCGACGCATTGACGCTGACGACGACGATCAAGATTCGGGAGAAGGAAAATTGGAGATAAAGAGCGTTTACAACATCGCGAAACTCTATGCTACCCTGGTGTCCGAGGGTCACCTGCGAATTACACTTCTGAAACCCCTTCCGTTTATGACGCTCTCTGTAAAGGCGAAGGTGTTCGCGGAAGTCATGCTCGCCACACTACTGGTTCTGTTGCGCAAGAAACACGGAAAGGAGGCGTTTGGGAAGCAAACTGAGGAATGTTTTGGCAGAGCGCATGCCGTGCCTGATATGGTAAAGAGTTTGGACTGGTTTCTAGAAAACGTTGTTCCAGAATCTAAAGCTCCTTTCAATTCGAAGGAGAGGAAAGTGATCATGCAAGGCATTGAGTATGCTGTTGAGGCTCTTAGAGACGAGAGGCTGATGGCGAAAACGGCGAGAGACGCTGGATATGACGAGGAAGATTAGATAAAATTTGGCAAAACAGTACAAGAGCCAATTGTTTCTCTGAAAGATTTAGCAGGTCTCCGGTACTATGCTTGGCCCCAGGCACAATATTGCCGCAGAGGGTCATTGGAGAAGCGGTGGCAGTGGTGTCTTTCTCTGGATAGCTTGAGAGGTCTCTGCCGCTGAGCTTGGCTCCTAAGCAAGATCATGCCGCAAAGACACATTGGAGATAAGAATACTGACACATTTCTCTCCAGCAACCATGAGAGATCTCAGCTACTTAGCTTGGCACCGGACCGAAAAAACGTCGCTGAGATACTCCCGAGAACGAAAACTTCCCGACCGACCTGCACCCGTACATGATCTGTGTACAGGCAAGAGAAAAGACCGTTTGCACGACGCAATGCTTGTGGTTGGGCAACCGGTTTGCTCCATCAATGTAAATCGTGCACTGCTGCTGACGTGACTCTAATTCCTGGCAAGCAGTACACTCAGAACAGGTGCACTTTGGCAATATAATATGCTTTGAAACGATATAATCCCAAACGCAGTTCGAGCAACACTACGTCCGTGAGGAGTGGCTACTATTACATGCCGGCGTGCAACATTGAAGAGGAATACAATTGGTCGGACACATCAGCGATTACTTGCTTTCAGCCCCTTCGATACTGGACATGTCTTCCACTGCCTCTCGCCGAACCGCAGTTCCCAAGATCTCGGACTGTGGCTATGGAGCATAACTCTGGTTCGATGCTATTCTCACGCCATGTGCTGCTGCATGTGCAGTAGCACAAGCCAGCCGACATCACGCTCATTCACCCCCACTCGTGGGTGAATGTACATAGCATAATGTTTTGTCGGCCAATCGAGTGGTTCCAACCTTTCACTTCTTCTACCATTTCATCGAAAAGCGCAGAACGAACAAACGAACGAACCTCAATCAACAGTCTTCGCCGCAACAATACTCGTGCTTGTGTACCTCCTCACCGCACATCTGCTCTGTATTCCCAAGTTCCAGGACTCGAAAGTGGTCGCCGATTCGCAAGCCTTGGGATTCGCTTCCAGACCTAATGTCCCGCGGTTTGTGCTGCAGAACAGGTTCGTTTGCTGAATGTGAGACTCGAGACGTGCCGCTGAAACCCTATGAGATAGTTGCCGGTGTCTACGATTCTTTGTTCATAATCAACTCGAGACCTACTACAAGGCGCTCCCACCGATCAGGTCTAAGCACCAAGTCGTAGAAATCAGTCCAGCGAATTTCGACGACCAACACAGGCTACCACGTCGAAACTCCCAACATGAACGGACACAGCAGCAGCAAGCCTGGTGCTCAGCCAACAAAGGAACAGCCGACGCCAACGACACAACCTCTCGCGACGAAGAATGATCAGTCCGGCAATCGAGCATCATTTGGAGGAGTTCCAACTGGGCCGCGATCGTTGAGTAAGCGGCCCGCACACTACTTGCCACCAGCACCCAAGACTGCTCCCAGAGCTCCAGTACCTGGTGCGCCAACCGGGCCAAAAGCGATGAGAAAGCCGATGCAGCAGAGTGCTGTGGAGCTGGATCCTGATCTGATCAAACTCTCCGACCAAGAGATCGAGCAGAAGTTGATGGCAAATCAGGCGGAGGCTGAGCGAATCGCTCGTCGACTTGCAACGCTTGAAGCTCAGGAGGCAGCTGAAAGTGAGTCGCATTGATCAGTCTCGCAACTTCCTTGGTCACCAACGCAGCCTTTTGGCCCGAAACACAACACGGCGAAGAGGCAAGTCCAGGAAACACTAGTAGGAGGATCAAGAAAATCATGACAAAGGAAGCAAGCAGCTATGTCACTACTTCCCACACGTCAGCTTTCTCGAAACTGTCACTGATGTCCCTGCCCATCGCTGTTGCTATTGCCATGCAGGACGCGTTGAAAGAGTATTGAGTGGTCGCAGAGCTGTCTTTTCCCCTTCGGCTCCACTTTGCCACACAAGAGCTGTAGCTAAGAAATGCTGCAAATTTAATAGTTGAGATGAACGCTGTAGCGACAGACTTGACAAACCCGAGATCCATAGTGAACGCAACGCATTATTTGGAGCGCTGTTGAGCTTCCTTAGTCGCTTCAGGCTTAATGAACACCTCTTGCGCGCCCTTGAGTCCCCTTTTCATTTCCTGAGTTGCATTTCCACGGTCTTGCTTGTCCTTGATGAGAGCAGTCAACACGGACGCAGCTGTCCGATTCTCACATAGTGGCTCAAGGATTCTTGTAAGCGTGAAGTGGTCGGAATAGAGTTCCGAACGTGAAGCATCCAACGTGTTATTTCTGGTTGTAACATTAGATAAATCAATCGTCCGATGCATGGGAGGGCAAAACTCACGTGCCGACGAACAATTTGTCCATGGATTTGCTGGCCATTGCAACACGATCGATGTGAAAGCCTGTTCCGAGTAAAGCCAGCCTCATCAAGAGCATGTATGTTTCGTAAGCCATAGGTCCGCTTGAGGCGCCTGCAGCTGTTGCGCCCAAACCGATCCAGCCGAAAAGTTGTTCGACAGTCTCCTCGCAACTGTGAACGTTGTACCACTTCAATGCCAGTTCCTTGTAGTCCGGTTCGTGGCCAAGGAAGATCCAATTTGTGAACACAGCGATGCATTCGCCTTCTTCAACCCCGATGGGGACCGGAACTGGATAGAGTGTTGCAATGAGAGCACTGCTAGAGAAGAATGGGTGAAGTGGTACTGGCATTGTACCTGGAGTGTTGTGGAGTTCCCGAAACAGATGGAATCTTGCAGTATCGTTCGGCGGAAGTATGCTCGAAGGTTGGTGTTGTCTTACAATCTAGCGTAGACACGGAGGCAGACCGATGGAAGAAGTAGGAATGCTGTCGTCGAGTGGAGGAATGCCGTGTATAAATACGTCTCATCTCGACGAGCAGCCGCCACTTCTCGCAGGACATTGTGGCCTAATGCTGCCTCGTGTTGTGAGAGGGCGAGACCATACTGCTTCTTGCAGCAATGAAAGCAAGGTGCTGGCCAGATTGTAGAAGTTCATCCCGTCGGAGCTCCACTGTGATGCTGCTAGTCTATTGACCGCTTCCTTTTCCCATCATGGTTGAACGCTTATGCTGCTTTCCGTGTCGTTACCATGTTGCTCTGTGCGACCATACCCGCTGCCAAGGCCGAGAAATGCCATTGAAGTGGCTTCTATGCAGTCTCCCGTCGGTGAAGGGGCCGGGGGGATTGACAAGCGGGTCTTTTAAAGCAGCTACTGGTTTCATCACTATCACCATTACTTTACTGGACCAATTCCTTCAGGCGTGGCGGGTTCTTGCAACAGCGCTGAGCTGGCATCAGTCCTTGCGTGAACAGGTTCATGACATGGTGGGCAGTGGCCGATGCTGGAAACCAACCCGAGTGATGTGTAACAGTCTCTATCAGCCAAAGCTTGCTGGTGGTGCCTATCTGCGGTCTTTCTGCCACTGGACTACCCTGCGGGAGATCAGTGTCTGTACCTTCTGCCCTTTTCACTCCCACTCTCAGCTCAAGCTCTTCCGATTCCAACTTCTGTTCCCACTCGACATATTCAGCACGGCCAAAGATCAGTCATAGCGTCCTTTGGGACCGCCGCAGAATCTTGTGAGCGCCTTGTGGACCCCTAACGCGAGAGAGACCCATGTAAAGGTGAAGTGTATGCCTCGAACAAAGGTTACCCATTCCATCTACCGGATCCCAAATACAACCAGCACTTTCTCAGCACTTTCTCTGCATCAAACGAAAAGCTTGTCCAATATGCGCCTCAGGCCAGGAAGACCAGAACGGCAACCAGCAGCAACACCATCATAAGTCCACTCCCATTGCTCAGACCCGTCGACTTGGACTTCGGCTTCGCGTCGATGACCACAGGCGCCTGCTGCAGACGCTCAATCTCTGGCGCAGACTTGCCCTTGCTCTCTGCCACAAGCTTCTCCAGACGTGGGCCGAGTGGAAGCTGATGAGTCGTACGATCTCCGCCAGGTGCTTTGGCACCTTCTGTCAGCTTGAGAGTTCTCCGGAAAGCCGCTGTCTCCGGTCCCAACAACTTTTCGAGGTCCGCAACACAATTCTGCGTGTCTACGAAGAGGCGGGCAGCAAGCTTATCCTTGGCTTCCTCGTACTTGGACAGATTTGCGAACTCTGAGTCGTAGGTAGCCGTTCGATCAATCAGCGAATTGAATGTGTCCCTCGCCAACGAAGCGACTGCGTGTTGCTGCTTGCGATGGTTCTTGTTCTTCGTCTCGGCGTCGGTGTCCGCAGAACGGTCCGTAGAATGGTCCCTATTTGCAAGATTAGAGATACGGCCCGACACTTGCAAAGGATATACTCACCGCGTGATGGACATGTAGCGTTCTCGTATGTTCTTCTCGTGAAACTCTACACGCATGATGAAGAAACCAGCCCCGAGCAGAGCAAACTTGATCAAGTGAATGAAATCTTCTTCAGTCACTTCTCTATCAGGGCTGCCGGCTACCACCGCAGCGCAGCCCAGCCACTTGGAAAGCTGCTTGACTGCTTGCTCCTGTTTCTCATCCTGGTACCACGCAAGCGCGAGCATCTTGTCATCTGGCTTCGTGCCATGAGCCAACCAGTGGGAGAGAGTTGCAATGACCTCGGAAGCTTCGATCCGTGGTCTAGTTACTATCTGTGCTGGGTTGGTGAGCCAACCGCCGCTGGAGAAGTCGACGTGAAGTGGCATTGGCATTGTGCTTGGGTGGTCGTCAAAGGTGGAGGTGAGTTGGAATGGCGTGGGATATAAGCTGAGCAGTGATGTGAAAGCTAGACTCTGAATGGTAAAGAAGGTCAGTCCTGAGGAGAGCAAGTATGTGTTTAAATACTCCTCTGCAGCAAAGTCGCAAAGACAGCTGGCTCATACTCCTGAGTAATCGGCGTGACCTCATATGTCTCTAGCTGCAACGACGCTGGGCAATTCTGCTGCTTGCCGCAACAGAAGCAAGACCAGCAATTTCGCTTTTCAGGATGTGTAAGGTTAGTCTGTTGGTCCTGTAAACGACTTTGAGGCCTGACTTTGAGGTGTGGCTTGCGGCAAGGCTCTCCATTGGCGATTGATGATGCCAGAACTCCCACCGCTTGGTACTGTCTCATGGATAGGCGCTGCTGCTGTTTCCCGTAATGCAAACAGTGCCTCCAGAAGTACTGGAATCGCTGCCTATGACCAAAAAGGGACACCAATGTCGCTCCCATACAGGTATCCGCATGTAATAGAAGCAGTTCGCGATAGCCGCCGCGATGTGGGTTTGACATTTCTGAGACTCTGCATTGACGCCTTCTCAGCAAGGAGTTCCGCAACAGCAAACCACTCCAATCTGCAATGTCCACCACGTGCAGCAGAAAATCGAATGCGAATCCTGATCGTGTCGTCCTCTCAGAGCAGAATCTGGTTGCCTGCGGCCCTATGATATCGTGGATGTATTTCTGCGGTCCGCAGAGATCTGAAATTCTGAGAGTGATCATCCATGGCGGCCTTGCAAACGATCCCGAAACGGCAATTTCGGGCTCGTGCAGCAATGCTCCAATGCCTGAGCTCACTGGCCGTTCCAGCTCCGAAAGAGCAGTTTGACGGCCTGCGATGTCTGTTGTCGCAAAGGGGCGTCTGCTAAATGTCAGCATGCAGATCTGCGGGCTCTAGTCAGTGCAATCAGGAAAACAAAACAGCCAAACCCCGCGCATTCAATGTTACCGTCTGCTGATGGCTTACGGTTGGTGATCTGATCGACCGATTGATCAAGACACCACGTCCAGGCTGTCTAGGAACCTCACCAGCCATCAAGATCATATCCCACCGGCGTCGTTCCCGCGATTTCTTTCAGCCCACAGCGAAGTGTTTGTGTACACCTAAGACCAGTGATGTCGCTAAAATGATACATTTTGTCTATATGTCAGCTGCAATCTAGCTCGACTTCTGCTTCTTCCCGATGCTGACGTCCAAAGTGGCGACAACGTAGACTGCAACAAAAGTGGCAACCAGGCCAGCGAAGATGACCAGTGGCTTACGCAGCATGGCGGAAGTCGTATAGTCGTACGAGACGAGAAGATCGCGGTCTCGGAACTCGTCAACGAGGTTGATTGCGGTGAGAGTGAGCTCTGTGCGGCCGATCGTGTCCATAAATGTCCTGTGGAGGCCTGTCGTGTTGGAAATGAGAGGGACGGTTGTCTCGAATTGGACATTGCTGTGGTATCATTAGTGTCGCGCTTAGTTTGCATAGCCGGAGTATGCACTTACGTAGCACCTTCAGGCAGAATGACGCGCGTCACAACACGCTCATACTCCACGCCCTCCTGTTGCTTTGGTCCCTCAAGGAAGGGCACCTTCAGCACGTATCGGTCGCCAGAGGTCCTCAAGAACTTCTTGATCTGGTTGTTCCAGCCGACACGGAACTTGTACTGCCAGCCACCAAAGAGCGGGTATCGAGGCTTGAGCTCCAGGTTAGCCTCCTTGGGGTTGGACCTCCATCGCGACGTCGAAACATTGCCAATGTCGTCGGTGTAGTATGGGTCGGCACTTCCCACAAGGAGAGGGAACTTGAGCTCCTTCAATGCGCTCGATGGTGGGTTGTAGTAGTTCTGCTGAGCGAACTTGACACGATCGAAGTTCTTCTTGAGCGTGGCAGCGCGATTCGTCAGAATGTATCGCTCCTCAGTAGCAATGTTGCCGCCCCAGTGGCTGACCTCGATATCTCTTTCCAAAGACAGACCATGGGTCAATGGCTTGGTGAACTCGTAGCGCACGCTGACTTCCTGCGTCGCACCAGCCTCTCGCTCATCGTATGGCCCGTATGTGAAGCTCGAACCTTGCTTTTGAGGGTCCTCCTTGCCATCCGCATTCAACGAAGCTGGCAATGTAACAGCATCAGGCACGTCGGTGGTCGGGAGCTTGAGCTTCGTTTTCTGCTTGAGGGTCGTGTAGGCGCTCGGTGCGTAGGCGGAGAACTTGTGCAGCACATACTGCTTGTCGTTCTGCTCGATTTGGGCTGGGAGAGGCTCGAGGGAAGCGAGGACGAAATAAGTGATGGACAAGGTCAGTTGCTCGTTGGGCTGGAGCGCCTTGGGCAATATGATTTTGTAGTATTCGGTCGTGCTGTGAGATGATCAGCAAATACCCTACAGTTCCTTCGTTGCTCAATGGCATACCTCGAGGGGTCAATGCCCACTACTTCGACAGCGAAGCCGGTGTTGGCGGCATCCTTCTTGTCCTTGACCTCCAATCCTCCCACTCGGCCCAATAAGCCTTGTTCGACAGGCAGAAAGTACTCGGACTGAGCCTTGGCATCGATGTTCTCAATGACCACGTTGATCGTCTCGCGCGGGTAACTCTTCTCCAGGTTGATATTCCGCACGAGGTTCACATTGCGGAAGTGCTTCGGCGGCGCGAATGTCGAGGACAGGATGTTACGAGATTCGTATGTCAGATTTGAATCAGCAGCGACGACGCTGGCCAGGCCGAATGCGGCCCATTGTAATAACCTCATCGTGGTGATGTTGTGGTGGGTGGCATTGATCGATCGTCGTCGCTCGTCCCTTCCTCTCCCATAGAATAGTCAAGCTAGCTGTCCTGTCCTGACCTGACCAGCTGAAAGTCTTGGCATTCGTCTTCGCGCTGCTCCACTTTCACTCCGATGTGTGGTTCCGCGTTATCTTCCACTTATTAGCGGTGTCCACATTCACCAACTCCGACAATTGCACGCGTACAGTACTAATAGTCAGGCTGATATGGCAAGTATTTGGTGTTGACTTCTCACATTCCCAGTCTTGAGTCTTCTAGAAAGCCTCCAACTCAACAATGTTTACATCATGGATCTGTAGAGCCTGCCGCAATGGCCTTGGCCCAGTCAGAAGCCTGAGCATACAAACTACCTCACGCCGGCATCTATCAACCAACAGCAAGTACTTCCACGTATCAGAGGAGGTCCAGCAAGCGATCGCCGAGAAGAGGCCCGTCGTGGCATTGGAAAGCACGATCTACACACATGGCTTTCCGTATCCCGATAATCTTGCTCTCGCGTCGAAACTGGAATCCCTTGTAAGACTCAATGGCGGCGTTCCGGCTACCATTGGCATCCTCGAGGGCGTGGCCAGAGTAGGTCTCGGAGCAGACGAACTTGTGCGACTTGTGTCCGCTCCAGCAGCCAAGATCTCGAGACGCGACTTTGGCTTTGTACTTGGCCTCAAAGATGCTGAGGGCAAAGCATTGAATGGAGGCACGACTGTCTCTGGCACCATGATCCTTGCGCATATGGCTGGCATCAGAATCTTCGGTACCGGAGGTCTAGGTGGTGTGCACAGAGGTGCTGAGCAGACCATGGATGTATCTGCCGACTTGACAGAGCTTGGCAGGACTCCCGTTGCCGTCATCAGTTCTGGTTGCAAGTCGTTTCTTGACATCCCAAAGACGTTAGAGTACCTTGAAACGCAAGGCGTTGCAGTCGCGACTTTCGCAGATGGTCGGGCTGGACAGGTCGACTTCCCAGCATTCTACACTCGCGACTCTGGCGTGAAGTCGCCACAAGTGCTGCAGACTGAGGAAGATGCTGCGCGAATCATATTGGCGCAGCAATCACTAGGCCTGCAATCTGGTATGCACTTCGCGAATCCCATCCCGGAGCAGTATTCAGTTCCATTTCGACAGATGGAAGATGCCATCCATCAAGCTTTACAGGATGCTTCGGGTGCTGGAGCTAAAGGAGCTGCAATCACCCCCTACATCTTGGACAAGATCAAAAAGATCACTGGTAGCAAGAGCGTCGAGGCGAACAGGGCCCTGGTGGAGGCCAATGTGGTAAGAGCGGCAAAGGTAGCTGCAGCGCTGCAGAGACTGGAGGCAGGAGGATCAAGCGGAGCAGAGTGAGTGGGTTTCGGTAGCTCGTAGGAGAGCATATAGTAACATCGTACTCAGTGCCTCTGATTCGAACGCGGCCCAGGTGACTGGCCCTGGCGCAAGCAACTATACCAGTAACGGAGTGTCTATCGGCTTGGCTTCGAATGATTCCAGGAACGCACGCTCCTTTTCTCAGCATGAGAAGAATTTGATGAAAGGCATGCGGAAGAGAGGTTCTTCCTATCAGGAGATTGCTACAAAGTTCAATGCCGAGCAACACATCGCAAGCGTCATTGAGGCTGTACGAGACTCTCCAAACCGACTGGCATTTGGCGGAGCAGCATCACCACACCCTGAGCCTGCAGAATCCACGCCACCCGAGACCAAAGCATCTGTGTTCGTCGCAGGCAGTCTTGCAGTCGATCTAGCCTGCGACTTTAATCCGAAAAGCGGCTCCTCCTTGCAGTCACCAGAGATGAACACATCGAACCCAGCAAAGATCATGCAATCGCTCGGCGGAGTTGGCCACAACGTCGCGCGCGCGGCTCATCTCATGGGTGCCAACGTTCGCCTTTGCAGTGCCATCGGTGACGACCTCACAGGCAAAGCCGCACTAGAAGCACTTTCAGCAGCCGGAATGTCCACCGAAGGCATCAAAACCTTGCCATCCTCCAGCGAAGCTCGAACAGCACAATACATTGCCGTAAATGACAAAAACAAAGACCTCCTCCTCGCAATGGCAGACATGAGCATCCTCGAAACCCCCTCAACCAAAACTTCCATCCTCAGCGACACATTCCAAAACTTCTGGCTCCCTCAACTCCACTCTCACCGCCCGTCCCACCTCGTCCTAGACGGAAATTGGAGCCCCGAGTACCTTGCCCACTGGCTCTCCTCCACCAAAACATCATCCCAAAAGACTCATATAACCTTTGAACCCGTCAGCACAAGCAAAAGCACAAACCTCTTCCACCTCCCCTCCAAACTCCACACCCTCTCCACCTTCCCCAACAATTCCATCGACCTCACGACCCCCAACGCCCACGAGCTCAACGCAATGTACACCGCCGGCCGCGAAACTGGAACTTTCGATTCCAAATCCTGGTGGTCCATCATCGATGCTCTCGGAATTCCTCACAGCGGCGCCCGAGCTCAAATGACCTTCGCTACGAATCGACGTCTTGTCGACGAAGGAATTCCGCAACAGACGATTCAGCTGCTACCGTTTATTCCTACTGTTTGTTGTAAATTGGGTGCGGAAGGAGTGCTGCTGACGCAGCTTCTTCCGGCTGGGGATGAGAGATTGAGTGATGGGGCTTATGCGCCGTATATTCTGTCAAGATGCGCGAATGGGACGGAGGAGAGTGTGGGTGTTGGGGGAGTTTATATGCGGTTGTTTCCCGCGGTGGAAGAAGTGAAGGCGGAGGATGTGGTGAGTGTGAACGGGGTGGGGGATACGTTTGCGGGGACGATTGTGGCGGGATTGGCTGGGGCTGCAGAGAAGGGCAAGAAAGGCGCGAGAGTGGAGGATTTTATTGATGTTGCGCAGAGGGCGGCGGTGTTGACGTTGAAGAGTAAGGAGAGTGTTAGTCCGGGGCTGGGAACTTTGAGATTGTTGTTATAGAACGTGAAGAGACGAGAGATGTTGTGTACATTGGCAGTTTCATAATGGCTGCATAGTCGTTTGTCCAAACATAAGAGGGTATCGTGTGTAAATATTAGCAATGATATGATTCAAACCAACACCCGCTCTCCGAGTCCTGTTTACGCCGAATAACGCTCAGCCCAAGGGTATTCAACCAGTCAGTAGCAAATCACAGATCGTGACAGTCGTGCAGCATCTTGTCATGCTGTGCCATTACTCCTCCTCCCAGACAACATTGTGCGCGAAATCTCTCGCCTTCTCTCTTCTGATCCTCCCTGCAAGCTGCGGAGTCCACATACCCAAAAATAGCGCCTCCCTCTCATCCTCGTCGTCACTATCAAACTCCAGCTCCTCTTTCGGCATGGTCAGCTCTTTCGGTGGACAAGCCGCAGCACTACTTCTCCTTCTTAAACTGCCCCTTCTCACATCATCCAGCAAGCCCTGCTCGTCAGCCGTATCGGTAGTCTCCCATGTACTCGACCGACACACACGCTTAGTTTCGAGAATGAACTTTCCGATTTTGTACTTTTGTGATTCGTCTTCGGCGTGGATGTACTTCCATCCAAGCACGGAACCGCATTGTGAGCAGGAGATGTCTCCGACGGTGTGGGCGCCAGTGACGAGCTGTCGAGGGACAGGCTTGTGAGTGTAAGTGTTGGGTAGGTTGGGAAGAGCATCGTTGCGCGCTTTGGCAGTCATGTGAGAGGATGTGGGGATTGAGCTGGCCGATATGGCACTTGTTGAAGGAGCCACGAGGTAGGCGCGTCCGTGTCGGCCGGTGAAGCCTTTGGAGATGATTTGACTGCTGAGCGCGAGGTCTGAAAGACAGCGGGCACAACGTAGGTGCGAAGCATGGCCGGCTAGATATGTGTCATCTGCGGTGGAAGAGGAGCTGGTGGTTAGATTGGAGCTGATGGAAGCATTGCTATCGGTGCTTGATTTCCGTCTCCGAAACGGCAGAGATGGGACGAGGTAAGTAGGGAATAGAGCGGGAGCGGAGGCAATCGATGAGAACGGCATGTCGCCGTGCCGGCCTAGGTGAAGTGCGAAGAGGATGAGCGCGAGGAGTGGTAGATTGTGCGACAGATATGCCGCGAGCCAGTCTAGGATGAGCTTCTACCAGACCATAGTCTTGCTGCTGCAGGGAATACTGTCGCGGACGTAGGGGTATCGGAGTGTCTGTGGTGCTGTGAGTCAGGCCGGTATGCGATGCTTTGCCCTGCTGGCAACCTGCAAAGTGATAGAGAAGGTGAGCGAGGTCTCAGTACGCCCCTTCCCACAACAGCGCAGTGCTGCGATATGGGCACGGATCGGGTGATTCGACGAGCACATGATTGCCTGACCGCCCGCAAGTCCGCAGGTCATCTGCGCCGGCAGAGCTCGCATCGTCGTTTGGTTCAGCTGCAGCGAGCTTGGGAAGCTTGTCCCAGAGGTCCTGTCTGTGCTGTGGTTGGAGAGAGGGGCATAGTCTAGCGCCGGCTACTGCCTCAATTTCGGTCAAAAGCTGGCATCATGTCCGGCTGCTGCTGCTGCATGTGAACGAGTTTCTCACTGACAATGCAATTGGCCAACATCGAACGTTGGCACTTCATATGCAGCTCCGTGTCATACTACTCACGGCATTCTGGCGACACAGAGGTCACAATCGTAGTCTCGCACCGCACAGCACTGGCGGCAGAGCCTCCCAAGACTATCGTCTCCGCGAGTATTTCGGTGACTTCGACATAGTTTGCCAAACAGTGAGCAAGACGTTCTGTCGCTCGGACCAGAGTAGATGAGTATTGAGCTGGTATTTCTGACAGACATGGTCTCTCGTCGTTGAGCGTGAGGAATCGAAAGACATTGAAAGTAGACGTTGTCAGCATTTCGAAAAAGCCGCTGTCGAGTTTGGCAGCTGCGACCCGTAAAGTTCCTGGTCGATATTGATAGGCAATTGCAGCAACGTCGCGCTTTACAGGTAGGAGCAGGAGGGCTCTCATGTGCAGTCCTTGCGCCGTCACGTTCAGGCAACTACCTCAAGTATTCGCTCGACCTCGCACAGCTTTTCACTGTGACCTATTCCCAAACATCGAACGCAGCTTCGAGCGATGGCTACCGCTGTAGATGCAGTCTTCAATACCGCCGAAATGCTCGAGACCATCTCTCGCAGCTCGGACACAAGGACCTCCTTCTGTCGCAGCGGATCAGCAAGAGCTGGAAGCTCGCCATTGCAGCATCTTGTAGAATGCAACAAGAGCTTTTTCTACGTCCGACTGGTTTGGATCTCGCGTCAGAGATCACTCTATACCCTGGTTTGTTTGTGGCCGTTACATCTCCAAGCCGCCCTTGACTGACGTGGAAAAGACTTCAACGAAGGCACATGCTACATTACTTCTCTTGACGGCCCTTCGCCCATGCTGCTTAACCCCTTCATATATGAACAAGGGATCGTTGCAGGCAATTTCCCTGCAAGCTCAAACCGTGAGATCATTGCATCATGGCGCAAAATGCTCATCTCTCAGCCTCCGCCGTACCAAATCATGTTCAAGTTCAACGAGTGTATGGAGCACTTCGAGACCACTATTATCGACGCGAAAGGCCTCCGCCTTGGCCAAGTCCTCACGGAATTGGGTTCTCTAGAAATGATGTTCAACATTGAGTTCTGATGGGAAACGTGAGTGCAATGTGGGTGATCATCGAGGGTATCTACGGTCAACAAAATGCGAAGGATCTAACGATGAAGAGGCAGTGTACAAGATGCCTGAATTCTCAGTATTTTCGAGAGACCTGCGCGCTGCAGCTCTACACATTGAGTGCTGGAGTCGGAAAGTCTCAGAGGCCTGGCCAGGGATCCGCAAGACCGTATTCTCGATCAACGTCCGCTTCTCGATGGTCTTGATGCGCCACGAGGCGTCTCCGCGTTAAGATGGTCGTAACGTCTTGGGATTTGACGGATCAAGGTCATTGAAGATCCAGCTGTAGATGCCGCTCCGCTTCACAATGATATTCAGCCTCCAGATACCGTTCAGTCTCACATCACTGTCTCGACATAGAGCTTCTTCGAGCTCGGAGAGCGATGACCAGTCTCAGCTTGCCTGCTGCAATTTCATCCGCCCGCTTGCTTTTTCTCCCACTCTTCAGGTGTAAAACACTTGGGCGTCCAGGCATGTATGGCAGCAATCTCAGCTTTGAGCGTGTTATTAACGAGTCGGTGCCGTGCTAGCGTCGTCTTCTTCGCAAATTGCGGCGATACGATTATGGCTTCGAACATTTGCCCGCAGCCACCTACAACTATCAGTTTCGTCGCCGTGCCCGTTTTCCGATCCATCAACATACCTGAAAGATCTGCAATATCAACATGCACAGCTTCCAGCTTCTCTTGCAGCGTCGCCCGCAACGTCTCTGGCGTCACCCCTGAGTTCAGCTGGTTCTGCTCAGCCTCAGCATCGGTCCTGGCACTCATGACGAAGTCCTTCTCTCGTTGTCCCGTCGTTCTCGTCGAAGCTCGTCTACGCTTGAGTGGATGTTGATGGAGAGACATAGTGACGTGAAATTGGAGATGTCATGCGAGGTTATCTTATCTGATTGATTGCCGAAAGTCAATCCGGTTTCGCGGCTCTGCTGTACTTCGACTGCCAGGATTATTGCGCGCTTTCACTCGCGTCTCGGAAGCTGTGCCTGCATCATCAGCAAATCCTCTGTATGTTTGCGACCACAGCACGGAGAGCTTACAGCAGGATGGCGCAATCTACGATGGCTTCGCCCTACAGTCGGGCGGTCGTCAATGCCATGCGAAAGCTGTATCCAGAAGCATTGGCCGACAAGAGCTTCGACAACACTGGCTGTGCGTAGCATTACCTATGCCTACCATGCTGTAGCTCATGTTGCCTAGTACTCCTCGAATCGCCCTTCGATCCCATCCGCCGACAGATGAACTCTGTGCTACTCACAGTCGATCTTACCAAAGCCGTGGCAGACGAGGCCATCGAGCGGCAAGACTCCATCATCATCGCATATCGTATGTCCCGTGAACTCGACTGAAACCACATATCAGCCTGACTGGAGCTGAAGCGTAGATCCCATTATCTTCAGAGGACTCAAGAGCTTGACACTGGGCGACACCCAGCAACAAACCCTACTTCGATTAGCAGCCGAAGGCATTAGCGTCTACAGCCCACACACAGCAGTTGATTGCGCTCGCGGGGGTCTGGGAGACTGGCTTGCGGACATTGTCACTGGTACTCCCACTGGACTGTCAGATATCGAGGATGAAGGCGATTCCTCGCCCCAGAAGTCACCGACGAAGGAACAGCCGCCAGCAATCGATGGAGAAGAAAAGCCATCGTCCCTCAAGCGACCAACCTACACACTGCAGCACCACCCATCTCAACTCGACCTCAACGATCGCGCATTGAAAATGGGTGACTCTGGACACAAGCGGTATCCAGTCGTCAAGTCCCAAGTTGAAGGCCATAATGGTGCAGGCATGGGTCGCATCATTCGTTTCGCAGACCCGGTGCCTCTTCTCGAAATCATAGACCGCATAGGTCTCGGGATGGGCAGCCCGAAAGGCTTTGCCCTTGCTGTGCCACAAGGCAAGCAGGCCTCAGACATGACCATCAGCAGCATTGCACTGTGCGCAGGTTCGGGAGGTAGTCTCTTCTCGCAAGCAGAGAAGAACGGCGAAGACGTCGATCTATATTTCACGGGCGAATTGTCGCATCACGAAGCACTTGCGGCTATTGAGAAGGGGAAGTGCGTTGTCATGCTGTTCCATTCGAATACGGAGAGAGGGTTCCTGCACAGTGTGCTGAAGGTACAGCTGGAGAAGGCTGTGGGCGAAGAGGTGAGTTCGACTTGCCTTGTGATGCTTAGAACGCTGGTGGCTAACGCTCGTCCAGTGGGAGAAGATTCGCAACGAGGAGCGCGGCAAGGGAAATCTCAGCGAAGATTACTTGGAGGTGCTGAAAGATTCGAGCAGCGAGATTCATGTCAGCGAGGTTGATCGTGATCCTTATGGTATCATGATTTCGAAGGACGAGATTTGAGCGATGGAGCGAGCAGCGAAGAGTGCAAACGCCACGTTCTGTGCATGAGACAGAAGACGGGGACCGTGGCCTCAGATGATTGCCGCGTGGTATCCTCATTGACTCGTTGACACGACGTCCACTTTTGATTGTTGCTCTCAGCGTCTGTCAGTGATACAAGGCGAACTGGGGTTCAGGAAGTAGTCGATGAGACGACGAATCTGCCCTCAATTCCCCAATTCGCATGCATTCGGCACTCCTTTTTCCTGCTCGCATGGTCCAGATTTTCCTTCTGCGATCTCTCCGCACATTCCGTAAAGCGAGTATCGGAAGCATTGAACAGGATTGCTGTTTCGAGTGTCAATTGCAGCAGGTATCTAAGCTGCCTAGGTCGTGGTCATTCCCGCCCGGCTGCATTTTCGGCAGTCCATAACGCCCGATGCGCAATGCACAACCATCTCCCGTTCCCACGCGCAAGGCGAATTCGTATCTAGAAACCTGTCCGAGTGTTAGCACCACTGTCCCTATTCTTTCACCTTTCATCCCTAGGGTATCACATACGGAGAGGAGTGAAGAACCACCTGTTCTTGCCGCTCGAGTAGCGCTCCTCCAATGCCTTCTTCACGGTCTTCTTTGCCTCCTCACGCTGGGTGACCTCGGTGAAAGTCTCGTTGGTCACGGCGCCCTTCAATCCCTCCAACTCCAGAGTGTAGCGGGTTGGCATCAAGTGGTTGTAGTTGATGACCTTGATGAATGGCTTCACCTTGCTGCGCTTCGTCTGGCGGGTCTTGGACATGCGGCGAGTGATTTGTTGTGGGTAGCGCTCGATACCGGCAACGATTGCGTGAGGGAATGGGTGCTTCTTGCTGCCATTGTCCTGTGGCTGGATGATCACCACCTTCTTTCCGGCGTAGCGTCCACGGGAGATGATGGCCTGTAGAGGAGGCGGTACGTTAGTTCTGCGGTGCCCATTGCGCTGTTGTGCGGTCTCTGCTGCGGATGGAAATGTTTCGCGTGCGATGGGTGTTCGAACGTACCACTCGGCCGACCTTGAGGACTGCAGAAACGTCAGCACATCGTTCGTATCGCTCGCAGTCTTTGCGTGCACTCACACTTCATTCTGGCTGCTGTGTTGTTAGTACGGGCAGTTCCTTGTCGCAAAGTCCAGTCGTCGTAGCAGATTTCGAGATGTCCTTTCCACAAGCGTGCGCATGCCAAGCGATGGAGAAAGCGGCCAATCACGTGGAGTCGGCGCTTCGAGGCAGAAAGTGCCGACGTGACGCTAGCGAGCGAGCTCCATTTGGCTCGCGTCGCGTTCAACTTTCGGACGCTCACGTTGTGGAAGTACAGAAATGTCTCGAGATTCGTCACAAGAGCCACACCGGCGCTCGCCCAAGCGACGACGGCTATCATCACAGGATATCGGTACGCCGCAGTACGACGCAGCAGGCGACCCGCAACTCAACTACGCATACGATGATGATGTTACCAGCGATGTATTCCATACGCCGAAGCAGGACAGCGAAGAGGAGGGGACGGACACAAAATCACAGCCTGTCGAACGACCACGAAGGCTGAACTATGTCTTGCATATGACTCTGCGAGGTCACAAGCGAGGAGTCGCAGCCGCCAAGTTCTCTCCGGATGGCAAGTGGATAGCAAGTTGCTGTAGGCGCAATCGCGACCCAGAATAAGAGAAAGCGAGCTGATCTGTTGGTGTAGCGGCGGACAGCACCATCAAGATTTGGAATGCAGAAACGGGAGCCATTTTGCAGACATTGGAGGGGCATATGGCTGGTATATCAACGATCGCATGGAGCCCCGATTCGAAAGTGATCGCATCTGGATCAGACGACAAGATCATCCGGCTCTGGGATATTACTACTGGCAAATGCCTTCACCAACCACTTATCGGACATCACAACTATGTGTTCAGCATAGCATTCTCGCCTAAAGGCAACATGCTGGTATCAGGGTCCTATGATGAAGCTGTGTTCTTGTGGGATGTGCGGACAGCACGACTAATGAGGAGTCTGCCAGCACATTCAGACCCGGTCAGGAGCGTGGACTTTGTTAGAGATGGCACATTGATCGCCTCCTGTTCCAGCGATGGCCTGATTCGTATATGGGACACTGCCACCGGACAATGTCTGAAAACGCTTATCCACGAAGACAATGCGCCTGTGACCAACATAAAATTCTCACCGAATGGCAAATACATCCTAGCAAGCTCACTTGACAACTCAGTGCGTCTGTGGGATTACGTGACTGGAGACTGCAAGAAAACGTATCAAGGACACAAGAATGAGAAGTTTTGCATGCACGCTGCTTTCGGCACGTATACCGCGGTACCTCTATCCAATGCGCAGAATGGCGACGCCGAGCCTGGGCCGTATCGGCACGAACAGAAGTGGTCGTTTGCCATGAGCGGTAGCGAAGACGGCAAAGCCATCATCTGGGACGTCAATTCCAAGGAGATCATGCAAGAATTGGCTGGCCACGAAGGAGCGGTCCTAGGAGTAGATTGTGCTTTGGATAAAGAGACTATCATAACCTGCGGAGTTGACAAGACTATCAAGGTGTGGAGGCGTCAGGCTCTCGCGCCAGAATTGCTCACCAACGGACATGAGCCTCACAGCGCGCCCGAAACACTTGCACTGGATTCGGCTCCAGCCTCTGCAGCGCCTTCAAGGCCGAAGACTCCTGACGAAGATACCGAAATGGCCTAGGAGGAAGCTATCTCGAAATCATCGGATGTGAGTTCCGGTGAGGATGGGCCTTTGGCGACCAGGACATTGCCGCAGAAGCAGCTTCGCACAGCGCGTGAGGAAAGCGGACGAGAACCAGTGCAGTCAGCACATACGCCCGCTAGTGACGCTCCACTCGGGACTTTGTCGCAAGGCAGCCATTTCGTCGTCAAAACTGCAAGAAAGAAAGCAGTGGCCACGCCGCGCTCTCCCCCAGGATCGTCATCATCATCATCATCGCGTTTACCGCCATCTAGCGAAGACGGTTCAAGTGATACCGACACTGTTATTGCAACGGGCAGGCGAGGGCTAGCAAAAGCGCCACAATCGATGGTAACCATCGAGCACGAATCGAGTGACAGCAGCGTTGATGTCCGAACGAGAAGGAAGAGGCCAACAAGGGTACCGGTCTCTGGTCCCCGTAGTCGTCGTTACCAGCCTTCTCCTCTGTCAGGCGCGTGCCGGAAACCACCTTCCTGAAGACTGCTCGATGAATCAATTTGCGGGCAGTAATATGTTCATTCACAACAAACATTAACGGTCACATCGGTGGAGGTCGGCCACTCAGATATGGCGACAGGTGCGGAGGCCATGGCTTCGATTAGGAGTTTAGTATGCAGAGCCCAACGGCCGAGCTGATGAATGACGACCAATTTACTACTCGAGAAGACGACAAGCCCGATTCTCACTGTTCAGACGATCATAGGGCGGCGGCGGTGATTAATGAATTACGGATATA
This sequence comes from Cercospora citrullina, assembly GCA_013365195.1. Taxonomy (NCBI): domain Eukaryota; kingdom Fungi; phylum Ascomycota; class Dothideomycetes; order Mycosphaerellales; family Mycosphaerellaceae; genus Cercospora; species Cercospora citrullina. The sequence goes on from JAASFF010000121.1 coordinate 40,542, forward strand.
AGCACGAAAAGTGATCGAGTGTCAGACCTCCGTGTCGTGTCAGACAGAAGTCCAGGGCTCATTGCAACATCCTCAGCAGCAAACCGCCTTATACTGTAGTCGCTCGTAAGATAGTGACCGGTGCTTCCACTGCCGTTCATCTGCGGGCACTTATGCAATTCGCATTTTGCACAATGGCAATCTATACATGTCCTGTTTCCTAAATCAAAACTTCAAGTCTGCTCACGATCCAACAGTGTCCTTCCAGACCTTTGTTTATCGCTAGACGCTCATGGAACCGCGGCCGCATGAGGCTGCGTCTACTCGGTTTCAAATTGAGCGATTTTCAGAGGCCAGTTTGGCCAAATTGGCCTGTCCAAATCAGAGGCTAATTTGGAGGTTAATTGACCTCTCTGAGTAGACGGAGAGGGAATTTCAGTACTATTTTAGGCTTGTGTTTCCCGCCTTAGCTACGC
>JAASFF010000125.1:0-232954 GCA_013365195.1 Cercospora citrullina
AGTAGTATACGCTACGTACTCCTCTATAGGAGATAGAACGGCAATTAAATTTATCTATCTATCTATTATATACTAGATTAAATATTAGGAATAATTATATAAATTATAACTATATATAAAGTTATTATAAGTAATAATTATAAAGTTAAGTAAGTAGTTAAGAGATAATAAGTAGGCTATAAAGGACCTTATAAGGCCCTTACTTTATTTACTTTAATAAGCTAGCTATAGTATTAAGATATATTGCCTAGTAGTCTAAGAGGGAGTATTATAATAGTAGCTAAGCCGGTATTATAAGAGTAATTACGGATTCTAATAATTATAGACTCTAGAACGGAATCCGAGATGTCTAAATTAGTAATAACACTATTAGATACATAATAACAGTATTAGAACCTTAGATAGCACTGCATCAAATTCAATACCTCTAAACTTTAGATAACAAGCTCAAAGCTTCTAATTGGTTACAATCTCAACACATTTCCGCGGATCGAGCTATGTATCTTCGCAAGCATTTCAGCACAAATCATTCCAGCGCCTAAACATCAAGCACAATAGAGTAATGACAGTCAAACGGAAAGTGGAGATCAAAGCACACAGAAAGAGTGATAGTAATTAGGTTCGCCTGTTTCCATTCGGTGCCTCTACCAAAGGCAGTACTCTACTCCACCTTGCTCTCGCTCTATCAAAAAGTACAGAACAGGATCCGATCTACCAAGGTACAGTAAGTAGTAGGTCGCAGCAGCAGTGTGAACGCTCCACAGCAACAACAACAACAACAACAACAACAGATACTCAATACTCAATACATGGCGCCGCCAGGACCAAGCGACCCACTTCCACTCCTTGCGCCTCCACTTCGCAACTTTCTGATTGCCCTCCCCACAGAGCTCAAGCCATGTACTCCAAGCTCCAATTCATCGTCTTCTTCCCCATGTTGCAGCTGATGATCGCTCATCGAATCCAGATTCTACCTGTAATCCGCGTCATCACTTAACCCATCCTGATCATACTGCACACCAAGACCGGTCGCACTATGTCCATGCTTGTCAACCCCATTCATGCCATGCCCGTTACCTAGATGCCCGTTCGGCACAGGCCACTGCCCATCATGCAAATCCATTCCATCCTCCTCAATCACCTTCCCCATTCCGTTGGCGTCCATTTGCTGTTGCATGACAGCTTGCGCCGACACAATCTCCGCCAAGCGTTTCAGGCGCGGTGTCTGTAGCCAACTAGGCGTGTACGTTTCGAGCGCGGTGATAACGCGAGGTTCGGCGATTTCGTAGGGGCCCGAGTCTTCCATGTCGACGGCTTGGAGGAGAAGGACGTCGGACTTCGGGTCGGTGACTCGGGAGGCGACGGCTTTCATGATCTCGCCGTTGATGGGTTGCTCGTAGTCGGCGACGAGGTATTGGTTGAGAAGTTTCTGGATCTGGTTGGGTGAGAGCCTAGAATTTGGTCAGCAGCTATTCGATGTCGAATGTGTTATGATGATACTCACATCCAGCAAATGTCCTGAATGATCTCAATATCATTCAGTGTAGCCTTCTTGAGCTGCAGAAGCTTGGTAGCTTGCATCAAGTGCTCAAGCTGGAGTGTACCCTCAGGCATATCGTGGCTCTTACACCACTCCTCAATCCTGGTGATGTTGTAGTTGATCTGTAGACCACGCTTCCAAGACAGGAAATTTCTCCTCATGAGCAAGTCGTTGAAGGCGGTGACACCAACAAGTCGGAGCAGTTCCGTGACTGTCTGTGTGATGATGCTGTCCTCCAGGTAGAAAGCCTTCATGGCCTTGAACACATTGTTCAGCAGGCTCAGCAGGTTGTCCATGCTGTAAGCTGGGGTGTTCGAGGACTGCAACAGCTTGCCAAGGAAGCGGTTGTTCTCGTTAGTAACGAAGCCAGGCAGCGACTGCGATTCGATGATGGCAGGCACGATCATCTTGTGGAGCTTCTTCTTCAAGACCTTCATCCAAGTGTGGTAAATGTTGAACTCCAAGCTCTCCAGGTCGTGCTTCACGATCTCCAGCAGACGGTCGTACTCAAAGTTGTCGGTCTTCTGTGCCTCGTACCAGTCCTCTGCCAGGAAGACAAAAGACAGCATCTCGTGCACGTTGGACAGCCAGAAAGCGCCAGGGTTGATAGCCTCATCGCCATCATGTTGCATGACCTCTTGCTGAATGGACTGCATGACATTCGCCAAGAAACGCTCGGACTCCTTCACGAAGCCATTGTTCCACATCTCGCTGGTGACCAAGTTGATGAGATATGCCGGGAAGAGCACCTCCTTGTCTGTCGGAGGTGGGCTGCTACCAGGTGCTGGGATCTTCAGGTTTCTGATGAGACCCATCGTAACCTCGTCATTGAGGCCATCTTCATCTGCAAGCAAGTTCTCCAGCTCCATCTCCACGTTCTCCAACCCAGGGTTGAACGTGGAGCCAGAAAGGTTTTGTGTATGCCCACTAGCCGTCGCACCAAACGCCATCGAGACTGGCCGCGGATTATAAGCGCCACTGAAACGGTCGGTCTGTATCGTCTCAGGACCGGCACTTCTCCTCTTCGGCTTCTTCGAGGCGACGAGATTGATGAGACCAGGCGCAGCGCCGGCAGCAGCGCCGTTGGTGAGCTCGCCGTTGCTGACGGGCACCGCCCTTTTGGCGAGTTCGAGCTGATCTTGCAGGTCTGTGAGTTGTTGACGCAGGCCGATCTTCTCGCTCTCGCTGGCAGTCTTGGCAGCTCGGGCTGATTCGAGCTCGAGAGTGGTGACACGCAGGTTCTCGCGGAGGCTCTTCTCCTCTTCTTGCAAGCGACGCATGTTCGCTGTGCTCTCTTCGTAGCTGGTCTGCAGGCGAGCCATGTCTGCCTCCATCTGCTCAAGCTTGGCGGATGTGATACCAGCCTGGTTGGCCTCTCGTTGCAAGTCGTTCGTCCTGTGCTCCAAAGCATTGTACTTTTCTCTCGAGCTCTTGACCTGGCCTTCCAAGCTCTCGACTTGGCCCTTGAGTACCTTGTTCTCTTTTCGCATCGTGCCCAGGTTTTGTGTGAGCTCGACCACCTTGTTCTCGAGCTTGTAGGAGATCTGCTTGAGATCTCTGGCTTCCTCTCGCAGGCCTTTGTATGTCTTGCGTGCTGTCTTGCCGCGCCACAAACTCTGCACGAGGGTAACTTTGCGGCGGTAGTCGCGCCAGCCTTTGAGCTGTTTGTAGCTTCTCCAGTTTCGCTGAATGATGATTGCTGCATCCGAAAACTTCTTGTCCAGAATCATCTTTCGGCATAACCAACCCTTTGCCGCCGCTTCGAAGCGGATGAGATTGTTGCGCTGCTGTAGGTACTGTTTGCGTACCTTTTGCCCTCTCCAAACCCGCTGGATCGTGGTCGCGCTGTGGTTGCGCCGGATCTCTTCGACTTTTCTTCGCGCCAGATTTGCTCGTGCTCGGGCCTGAAAGGCCTTGATGCTGTCGATGGACTCAAGATACCGACGCCGATAATATTTCGCGCGCAGATTCTTTTGAATCATGATTGCGGCCGCATTCAATCTGTTTGTGCGCAGGTTCTCCAAGAAAGCAAGCATACCAGCACGGAAGAAGATCTTGGTCAGACCCAGCTGGTATTTGTCAGTCTTGTCATTGTTTGCAGCGCCCAGTGCCTTCCGGAGAATGGCGTTGGCCATGTCTCGGATTTCCGTCGTCCATTGCGCAGATGGGATCAACATGTAGTAGCGCAGCGCAAACTCCTCGTAGGTCCATCGGGTCGGGTAACCAGCACAGCTGATGCGGACAGTCTCGAGAACACCACAAGCACGAAGTTGACTCAGAACCATAGGTCCCTCGAACTTCCATGCTTCCTTCGCCTCGTTGGGCTTGATACATCTGATGTAATGGACCTCGGTGTTATTGATGGTCTCCATCAGCTGAATCAGCGAACTCTTGAAGATGCCGCCAAGCGTTGGCTTTCTTGCTGCTGCTGCGCCCTTTCGAGCGCCTACAGCACCATTCGCCTTGCCTGGAGCAACAGCAGCTGTTTCTCGTTCTCGCACCGCCGCACTTGACTCGAGAACCTCGACCAAGAATGTGTTTGAGCTGCTGCGCAGCACTTCGAGGTGCTCATCTGGAACGGTATCTCTGTTTTTCTCGATGAAACCATCGCTCTCGTATGTCACGTCAATGGCGTAGTGGCAGACTGTGAATGCACTCTTGCCGAATCTGGGCTTCTTGTAGAACTTGTGCTTGTCCTGCGAGAAGTTGTGGTGCAGCTTGTTGACAAAAGATTCGTCGGACCCCATAGGCAGCCTACTTTCTTCGTCCAACAGAGCCAAAATACCGAACTTGCCTTCGATCAGGTCGATACATGGCTGGTTGTCACTGAAGTCAATGAACTTCCAGTCAATTTGCTCTCGCAGATATTCTTCCTGCTCCAGCTTAAAGACGTGCTGGTTGAACTCTTGCTGCAGCTTCTCGTTGGCGTAGTTGATACAGAACTGTTCGAAGCTGTTCTTGGCGAAATGCTCGAAACCGTAGATATCCAGGACACCAATGAATGAGGTCACTTCCTTGACGACTTCCTCAGGGGCCAGGAAAGCATTCATAGTCTCGACAAGCCAGTCGAAAAGCGAGGAGTAGATGTATTTGGCCACAGAGTCTCGCACAACCGTGGCTTGCTGTGCTGTCAAGTTGGACATGATCTTCTCGCCTCGTGTGACGAGCTGCTTCTTGATTGTCCACTTGGCGAACTCGTCGGCATTGATACCAAGCAGCTGACATGCCTTTGCCAACGATGGTTCCGACGAAGCCAGCTGCGAATCTGTCCTTGTGGCAGTAATCTTAATATTACCAATGTGCAGCAGCGCAGCCAGCAGCTTCCACAGACCACCCTGCACCTCTAGCGAGACGCCCAGCCGGTCGAGCGATTGCCGGGTCTCCTTGAAGTCCTTTGCATCGTCCACGCCATCAATTTGTGGTGCGGCACCCTGGTTCAAGTAGTCAAAGTGCTCTACAGGCACCAGGCCCAGCTGTTCCCGCTCTTCCTCTGTCGCTCCGGCAACGAGCTGGTAGAAGATGTGGTAATTCCGCTCCTTAAGCGGTTGGAAAACCAATCGTGATCGCTCGAGGAGGTAGGTTCGTATCCGCGCGCCAATAATGTCGGTGCTCTTGTTAAACATGATCTCAATGTACTTACCGAAACGCGAGGAGTTATCGTTTCGGGTCGTCTTCGCGTTACCAAAGGCTTCCATGATAGGGTTCGTAGCAAGAATTTGCTCTTCCGTTTCACTCATCGTATCGGCTCGGCCGCGGCTACGAGTGCCAGGCTGGTCGGGAGGTTCTCGTGTAGCAAAATATCGCATAATGTATTTGGCACTGACAGTTTTACCTGCTCCCGACTCTCCCGAAACCACAATGGTCTGGTTCTTCTCATTGCGAAGCATGTCCGCAAAAGACTCTTCTGCTATGGCGAACAGATGCGGCGCTTGCGAGGCTCGGTGCTTGCCGGCGTAGACCTGCACCATGCCCGGCACGTAGAGCGAGTCGACTCGAGCAAAGGGATTCGTAGCGATGAGGACAATACCAGAATAGGTGTAAATCTCCTTTTGCGCATATCGCAGCTTGATGGCCTGCAATACGGCAGGTTCGTTCAGATGGGAGAGATTCGTGAGATCGTCGCTGGCCTCGAGCATGGCCGGGTTCATCAGCGGTGGGAGGGTTGAGCTCAGAGCATCTTTGCTTAGCTCGTCTATGGTGGTCTCGATGGTTTTGTCCTGCACTCATTAGCACACTTGCCATGCTACCCTGCTACCCTCCAGCGCCGTCCGTACCTCAGGCGTCGGCTGGCCATCTCGCTCGTCGAAGGTGAAGACCAGCGTGACCTTGTCCCCATCAACGTTCTTGCTCTTGACGGTGCTGGCAACCCAGCCGTCGGCGGCATCAGGCTGCCAGCAGCGTGTCCCGACAGCATATTCGTGAGACATGGTGGCGGTGGGGTCGTTGGAGGAATAGAATTAAGTAGTAGTAGTGGTCGTCGTCGCGGCGCTACTGCTGCTTCCACCGCTGGCCTCCCCCTTCTCTCCACAGCGGTTGAATGTCCTCCTCCTCGCCGCGCTGGTGGTGCACAGCCGCTGTCAAAGCCGGTGAGGTGTGCAGCACTCGGGGCGGTGGTGTGCGGGTGAGTTGGATGCGGCCAGGCGCATCACTCTCGGTGGGTTGTGGGATGGGTGTGGTGTTAGGCAAGAGGACAGATTATTTGTCGGCGTCTGGAGGCTGAGAGCTGGCGTCCCTGAGCGTCCAAACGCGCGATTGAGACCTGGCTTTGCACCCTGGCCGCTCCTTCGGCTAGCACCGAACCCGCGCCATTCCCCTTCGATGTGGGCGCGCGCGCGACAGTTTCAGAACGTGCACGTCGACCACCATCTCGTGTCACTCCCGCTTTGTGCACGCTGACGAGTCTTGTGCGTTGTCACTCATGCACGGGAATCTGTTCATGTGATGGGACCATACTCATTCATTCACAAACGGACGTTTTCACAAAGCACCGCCCGCCAGCACTCGTGGATCGTCAGTTGGCATGCACGCAGCGCCGAAGCCCCTGTCATCAGCAGCGAGCGGCGGTGAAGAGTCGCGAAAAGGAAACGTCCTCCATTTGCTTCCCGCCCATTCGCCCAACTCCTGCACACCTCCTGATGCTTCTCCGCCCACCGCCGTAGTAGTCCCACTAACTTAGCATCACCTCCACCGCAAAATCTACCACGGCGGCAGCATAGCGGTGTTGCTACTACTGCACGCACACCTCACCTTCCTCCATCATCTCCGATGGACAGCGAAACTTGGTTGTTGCAGCTGCCGAAACGAGCATCAGACGTGATTGCTGTTGTCAGAGCTCGCAGGCTTCCGCCATCTTCACGTGCGCCTCCGGAACTCACTCCACGAAAGTCTGGTGCACGGGCGTCGCGTTGTCTAACTGTAGCAATTGCAGTGGCATGATCAAATTGCACTTCGAGTATGGACATTGTCCGTTGCCACATCAGAAAGAGAGCTCGATTGCATCCTAGCCTTCTGTCGAAGTTCTGTCTCCAAGAATTCTGATCAAGAACCTCCGGGCTCGTCTTTCGCCTCAGCAGCTCTCTGATGCTCGAGTCCGCAGAAACACGCGCAGGAGCCCCTCATGTCTCAGCTCAACCCTCCAAGAAATATCGTCAAAGCTCCAATAGCCATGTCAACGCTCAGCATCATACCTCATGTCATCATCAACCCAATCCGCCCAGAGCGAAGCAATGCTCCTGGCACCTCATGCACCGACTTCAAAGTCTGTCATCACAATCGCTCTCCTCATCTCTGCGCTTACGAAAGCCCTGCCCAATATCCTCACCCACCTCCACATCAATGCCGTCCTTATAGAACGCCTCGTCCACGTCGACGCCTTGCAACTTACGCTTGAGGTTCTTCGTGCTGCTTGGTGGTGGCGTGGTCATTCCAGCTGCCTTTTCTTGTTCGTCTTCATCCTCGGACTTCAAGAATGGCGAGAGCTCCTTCTTCACTGCTACAGCTCTGCCCTTCTTTCTTGGCGTTGCCTTCTTGGTGATGCCAGTTGGACGAGAGCCGGTAGTGGCTGTGGGCGTTCCTGCAGCGGCCTTGCGAATCGCTGCGATCTTGTGCGTGATGGCTTTGGCAGTGCAGTCTTGGAGATGAACGTCAGCTCCTTCATCTTTCTGCCGCCGCTGAAGCGATGAATGAGAAAACAGCTTCAATGACACTCACCGGGACCCATGCGGGAAGCGATCTCGACCTTCTGAGCTTCACTTGGCTTGACGTCGCAGACTTGAAGAATGATGGCGTAGAGCTGTCAAGCAGATCAGTTGAGCAGCTGAGGCATATGAGGACAAAATTCTCACCTTGGCCTGAGCCTCGTTGTCCCAAGTCATAGGCATCTTGACTGTGTTCGCTGTTCGACTGTGCTAGTGCTTGAAGGAATGGATTGGATTTGCTGCCTGCAGCTTGAGAAGAGAGTTTGAAGAAATTCGTGAAAGCGAGGTGGATGGTATGTGTGGAAGTGTGGAAGAGAAGCAGAAGTGGTCAAGAGGAAGACGAAGAGAGAATTGCACCTCTAGCGACTACCATGCAGCGGAAGTGAGCTATTGTGATTCCAAGATGCCCATTGACAATTCACAATACGTGGAAGGTATGCTATTGTCACTGCGTCGTGCGGCAAGAGCCGTTGTGGCAGGTGCATGTGGGGCGAAGTGAGCGAGTGAATAAGCGCACAATCAGAACAATAGGCGAAAACTTGGAGGCTGGCACAACACCGCTGTTGTGCGGTTGCGAGAGCTGGTGAGCCCGGCGGACGTCGTCCAAGAGACTGAAGTCAGCCACTCGCCTCGTACTCCACAGTCCTGACAGCAAAGGACCACCAAAAACACGAAGCAGAGAGAAAGAACAAAACATTGTACATATCATGATATGATGTGATATCTTTCTGCAATACTGATTCTTCGCATACGTCAACACGTGCGTGCGAGCTTGTTTTCATGACGGAAACGGTCATGTGCCGACACACAATAATGCATGACGGCTCATGTGAAGTGTAGTGAAGTATACGAAACGGCACGTCTTCCTTCAGCTTCACATGTTGTTTGTGACTGCAACTCGTCATTCTCACGCAGGCTGCCACGCGCGGCAGCTCATCCGAAACCGCCTTATCATCATTGATCACTGCCAACAAGGCCAATGCGATCCGCAGAAGGTATCGCCGTCTAAAGATATGACAAGAAAGGCAAAGAGATTCCAGGAATGGAGGCAGTTGGCAACAAGTCGAGACTCTCCAGATTTGAAGGGAGGAAATCTGAAGCCGCGAAGGACTTTCCCACCTGCCTGGCATTTTCGGTCATCAGGGTGTGCAACCTCAGCAGATCTGGAGATTATAGTGCTACAGTCTTCACGCCACACGAACTTGATCTTCAAGTGCAGATAATAATCTTCATTTCGTCTTCTACACTTCATCAACCACCTCCACCACCACTGCTCTCTACCACCTATCTACTCATATTCATATTCCATGCAATAATTTCAGTCCTCATTTCTAAACCTGCTTTGTCTATGCCATACCATAAGACCATCAAAAAACCAAGCCAGAGGGGGTATTCAATGACACAAAGCAGAAAAGGTCTCAAAAGGTTCATCGGACACAAAGTTGAACGCATCTCACAATTGTCTGTATTCGTACACGCGCCCAAGGGAAAGAACGTCTTCTCTATCGTCTACCCGGCGGAGGTCCCGGCGGCGGAAGACCATATGCGCCACCGTTTTGCGGCGTCTGTCTTCTGAACAACGGCTGCCGTTCGTCGACCAGCGGAGGTCGTTGTCCATATCGATCCACAGGAGGTCCTAGTTGAGCGTCTCGTTCTCGACCAAAGGGCGGAGGACCCTGGTCGCCGACTCGCCTGCGTTCATGCTCGAGCTGCTCTCGATGCCGTTCTTGCATCGCAACTTCTGCGTCCCGCGCTGCCATGTCACGAAGGCTCATGCCGCCTAGAGATTGCCGTCCGCTGCTGAAAGGGTTGCCTCCGAAACCTTGCATGTGCTGGTGATGCATCGGTTGTCTCTGCGAATATGCTTCGCGTTGTCGAAGTTCGTGTTGCTCTGCCTCGGCCTGCCGATGGTACGCCTCGCGCTCGCGCTCTCGCTGAATGGCATTGGCTCTTTCTTGATCCGTGACACGAGATTGGTATAATACCCGTTCCTCCTCCCGTCGTGCTTCTTCGCGCGCAAGGTAGCTTTGGCCTCCGTGAAAGCGCTCTAATATGGAGCCGCCTTGAGAAATTGAGTTGTTGTGAGAATGGTGAGCACGATTCGTGGACTGTGGCGGAGCTTGTGAGAATGGCGGGATTGATTCTGGTCGACCGTACTGGAGCGAGCTCAGTGGAGCTGGCGTGACTGTAGACCCAGCGACGTGCACTGATCGTGCAGATTCCCTCGGAGCGCCAGTCTGCGTCAATGAAGGTGTCCTTGAGTGGCCAAGCATGCTTGGTGGCGGGGAAGGATTCGCGCGAGCAGGTGGGTTGAGACCCGAGAACATCGTACGGTGATTCGAAAAAGGGTAGCCGGATCGCGAATCCCTGACATCACGATCCAATGACGCGGGCGCTGGTGGGCTTGGTTGAGAAGCATGCGACATACGCGGCTGCCACTCGTGCTTCGGAGCTTGCTGCAATGTTGAAGTCGTTCCATTCGAAGGTTCTTGCTTGAGAGCGGCAGGAGACGGACCAGGCGTGGAGACAGACTGCCCGAAAGGTCCGCGTTGAAATTGAGAATGCGGTGCATTTGGTTGCCCAAAAGTCTCTCTCCTTGCTGGCGGCATGTTCGTCATGGGTTGTGGAGTAGGTGCTGAACTGTACGGTGGAGCCGGCGAAGCGACGCGAGTTGTCCCTGCAGAAGGTAGGCTATCCCTCTTCACAGTTGGTTTGGTCTCTTCTGGTTCGGAGTTGAGGATCGACATCAGGTTTGACTTCTTAGGCGGCTCAGGTGCTGGTGTCGGTGCAGGTGCGGGAGTAGGCACATTTGAGGGCATCGAAGGTTGCTGAAACGGTGTGCCTGTGGATCCGGATCCAGGACGCGGCGTTTCGTGCTTTGTAGGTGAAGGATTGTATGGCCCTCGCCCTAATGCAGACATTGCAGACATCCCGAATTGCGGACCAGAGCCCGCTGATGGATTGGGATTGACGAGAGCTGGACGAGAAGACAGACCGGGAAACCCGCTCCGTGCAGGTGTGCCGACGCGCTCCTCAAAGTCTCGCCTGCGCTCTTGCGCCGGCATGGCGGTGGAGCTCTGTGGAAGATTCATGTTCACTGGGGAGCCATGTGTGTGTGGTATGCCTTGGTGTGGACGTTGCTGCTGATGTTCCATACGCGCTTCGTGCTCGTTGTGCGCCTGCATACGCAACGCCCGACTTTGTTCAGCATGTAGATTCTGCTCCATAGACTGCAGGAATTCAGGCGGTGGAGCATTGGACAGTGTGCGTGTGAGCTGTGGAGGAGGTGGTTGGCTGCGTGGTGGCGGTGGTCCAGCGTCTTGGCCGACTCGAAACATCGACGTTGGCTGCATGTTTGGTCGAGGCTCGGCGCGAGTCTCTGCCAGGAAACCAAAGCGAGGACCCAACGGATGCTGAAGTCCACCACGGTTCATCGGCATATTGGGTGGCATTGTCGATGCTGGAGTGGCGACCGGAAGCATAGGACTCGGCACCACGCGCTGTGCTTGGATGGGGGTCGCAGAGCCTGTGTAACGTGGTTTGGTCTGGAGCTGCGGTGGCGACGCTTGGTGTGCAATTGGCGGCCTCTGTCCTCCTGGAGGCTCCTCCACATCCATTGCATCTGTCTGCGGGGCAAGTGCACGCGGAGTGCTCGTTTGTGGGTTGTCGTACTTCCTTTTGGTAATGGGGGTCGGTGTCGGCGGAGGACCCATATCCTCTCCCCGGGCCCTACGTTGGTCTGCATGCTCCGCCTGCTCAGCGAGATCAGCACGTCCGCCGTCAACTTGACGCTGAAAGTGGTTCTTGATCATTGTCTGAGTCTTTGTCCCCATGTGATTTGCGATAGCGGCGAAGTCGGTTCCAAAGTGGGCAATGTACTTGGCGAAATCGGTCTGCTCTGGAACTGACCAATAACTGGACGCGCTCTGTTTCGCAGGCTGAACAGGGAGCCGGCCAGATTCCACATCTTCCATCAGTATGTGCGGGTGCATAGGCTCCTGCGCAAACATAGGGTGCGTCTCGTGCTGCATCATGGTGCGCGGAGCGCCCTGAAAGTTAGCCAGCAAGCCGGCCTCCTCGAGGCTTGGCCCATTGAGTCTTGCAAACTCATCCTTTGGCTGCGGAGGAGGTGGTTTGTGAGGGGAAATGCCTGGGGCTGCCGCTGCCAATGGCGCGAGTTGAGTTTTGCCCTTTCTGCCAGGCTTGCCTTCTCCAGTGCGCCGCTGCTTCTTGGCGGGCTTTTCTTCTCCGTTGGCATCCTTGGTTGAACCAGTCCCGGGCTTTTTGGCAGGCGATGGACCAACAAGACTGCCCTTGGCTTCGACTTCGCGTTCACCAAAAGTGGTGGGTGCTGCCGCGCGTTTTGGCCTCCCACTAGTGGTGTCGGTGGTCTGAGCTACATCTTCGCCGCGATTCAAATCAGCCATGAGCGCAGAGCCACGAGATGGCCGGGAGGCTTTACCACCCCTGCCTCTGCGACCGCCCTTGAACTTCTTCGTCCTATTGTCTCTGAATCGCCCGTCCCACTTGTTGGCATAGTAATGATGGATGCAGTCTTTGTAGGTTCGACCTTCGAGGAGTGAAGCAATCTCGCCCCATTTCTTGGGAGTATCCTTGAAGGCTGCGATGAATACCTCTTGTTCGTGCTCAGTGAACGTGTCCGGGGGTGGCTCGTAGGAGAAGACACGCAAGAGTTTGGCAGGATCACGAAGCCTGTTCGTGTTGACAAGGGCATCCCGATCTAGAACTTCTTGAGTCTCCTGATCTGGAAGCCTGGCTTCTTTCTCCATGTCGGCCTGGACTTTCTTTGCTTCTCGATCCTGTCTCTCTTGCTCGATTCGAGCTGTCTCTTCAGATTCTCGAATAACGCGCTCGATCTCGTACTCGCTGCTATTCTTGTGCAAGCGGCGTCCTTCGAGAATCGGATTGATCAATGGCATTAGAGGAGCCTCAGGCACTGGTCCAGGCTCAGTCGATAGCTGCCGTTCAAGCTTCTCTTGCTGTTCCTTGATCCTCTCCAACTCTTCGCATTGCTCTCGCCACTGCAGGTAGACTTCGGCGAAATCGGCCTCTGCATCTTGCTCAATGTCCCTTTCGAGTTGAAAGTCCTCGTGAAGAACAGCCTCCACCTCGGTTTCTTCGTCCTCAATCTCTTGCACGGTCTCCTGGAACATATCAGAATCTTGCAAGGGCAGAACTTCCTCAGACTTGATCAGATATGGAAGAGACACCGGCTCAGGACTTCGCCGACGGGGCAAATGGACCATTTCCGCTTCATCTTCAGCATCCCGGATGGCCACGTCGAGATCTTGTCCTGCACGCGGTGTTGTAATTTCCGGACCCTCGTCACTGCCAGAGGAGAGTGTAGCGGCAGGCATATCGCCCCTCGTATCGTCCTCATCTAGGTCCATCGGGTCCCCTCGTTGCTCGTTAAGTCGTCCAAAATCACGTGCAGAGAGCCGTGCCAATCTGGCAATTGACTCCAGTGGCGACGTCGCACGAAATTGGGGAGCGCTGAGGTCGTGAAGCTTTGCGCGCAACTCACGCTCTCTTCTGGCATGCTTAGCCTCAAGAAGAGTTGCGTCTTCATCCTCGTCGAGCTCATCATCTTCTTCATCGCTGCTGTCAATAATGTTCTCTTCAGAACGAGGAAGTGTTCCACCAAAGAACGAAGCACGCGTGGTGGCTTGGCTGTGGCTCAGTGAAGATTTGCGCTTAGTAGGCTCGCGATCGATATCCATGCGATCCTCCATTTCCACTGCAGAGTTGTTGTCGTGCTCTTGTGCTACTTTTGTTTGCCCGTCTTGGTGGTCATGTCTCGCGTCTGCGGGAATCTGCCCCTCCAGATCCGGACCTTGTTCCTGCTTCTCCTTCTCGTCTCCATTGAAATCACGTTTAGCTGGCACAGCTGGATACGGAGACGGACCTGCTGGAGGAGGACGACGCCATTGGTTCCACTGAAGTTGGTTTCTCGGGCCAGATGGCGCGAATGGAGGCCTTTCCGGCGGGCGTGGAACTGCAGTGGCGGGAGCTGGGCCCATGCGTGGCATGGAAGGCGGACCTGCCCGAGCGGCTTTGGGAGCGGTTGGAACAGTTGACGAAGCCACTTTGGGTGACACGCTGAACGATTGCCTGCGTGGACCGGAGGGTGCGGTCGGTGGCGGTGTGCCAGAACGAGCAGATGCCGTGGATTGGAAAGCCCCTATATCAGACCGTGGCGAAGTAAACGGTGGCCGTGGAGATACCGAAGTCGGTGCTACAGGAGGACGTACTGCCTTTGGCCCTGTGGGTGCAGAGATGTCAAAGCGCGGAGCTTGCGGTGGATTGGGAGATATAGGCTGTGCCAAATGTGGTAGTGCATGCCTAGTTGCACCGGGCGAGGGAGGCATTGAAGAAGGGGGATGAGTCTGGTGTGATTCAGTCCGGTTCGAACCAGGCATGTTGTCCAGCGACCTGACACCATGCAACCTATTGCTCGGAGGTATGACGGCATCCAGCTCGAGTGCACGAGGAGCCCGAGGCGCTGTAGGGGGTGGACTGGCATGATGAGCCTTGGGTGCTAGGGGAGCAGCTTTGGGCGCGGTAGGCGCATTGCTGGGGGGTGCTGCTCGGTCGTCTACGGGCTGCTGTGTGACTTCGGGAGTCTGCGCGTAGTCCTGTCCTGCAGGTCGCGACTCTGTCGATGGCTTGGATAGCTGGGGCGGCTGGTTGCTTGCAGAGGTAGGTGTAATAGAGAAGCTAAAGGCTGGCACCGGGGGCGCTTGAGTCGGTGGGCTTGACCCTCGAGAGCCATACCTCTGCGCTGCGGCGTCGGCACGTCCATTAAGATATGCGGGCTCCGGAGGTAGATCTCGCCGCTGCGTGGCAGTCGTCAGAGGAGCTGCCGATGGACGCCGTAAGCCAGTGTCCCCTCCAGAGCTCTCAATGATGGCTAATCGCTCGGGATTGATGGGCGGTGCGGCAGTTGCTGAATATGTAGCGTTGGCACTCGGCGTGTTGTCGCTGGGAGGCCTACTATCCAACCGAGCGGGCGGAAGCTCTCGTCTTGAACGTTCGAGATCTATTCGATCTCGTTCTCTTTCCCTGTCCACCCAGTCTGGCCGCCTTTCGTCCTCTCTACGCTCAAATCGCCGCTCATCTCTCCGCTCTGGATCCCTACCATCTCGAGACAGATCACGACCGAAACGCGGAGGTGGACTGCGTTCTCTCCGCACTGGAAACAAATCCCCTCCACGATCGTCCAGAGCTCGCCGTCCCCCTCGTGTCGCGCCTCGGAAGTCGAAATCGCCTCGTCCGCGGCCACGGAACCCGGATCCGCCCCGGTAGGAAGACCCTGCGAAGGGCACGCTGTCAGAATAATTAGAACCGGCTGACGGAGGCCCATCTCGCGATACTCTTCGCGCACTGCGAATGTCGATATCTCGTGGAGGCAATTCTCTTTGTTCGGGGAATTTTCTTGGCGGCGAGCGCTCGCGTGGCGGGGGCGAACGATCGCGCCGATCAGGATAGTCGCGCTCGCGGAACGGTCTGGCACCGCTCCCTAGAGGCGGTGCATCTCGCAGTGAAGGGCGCGAGGCATTTACAGAGGTCTGCACAGCAGGCGGTGGTCCTCGCGAAGGGCCATCGAATTGTGACCTGGGTCCGCGCGGCGCGTCGGAACCATTTCGCAGTGGATTCGCGCCTGCATGTCGGGCATCGAAGACGTTAGCACTGGAGCCTCTTCGGTCGCCAAAGCGCGGTGGTGAGCGTGATCGGTCTGCTGGGCCTCTGTAATTCGAGCCTCCTCTGTAAGACATCCAGAAGGAATTGTACGTAGCCCAGCTGCGTGGCTGAACTTGGATCTTGGCGCGACTACCCGTGGCTCATGGGCGGCGAAAACAGTGGGTCAGCGGAGGTCAAAATCGACTCCAGCTATTGGCACTGCCTTTGATGAAGCTGATGACAGCGCTGCATAAACGCGTCGCGCCAATGGGTGTACCTGGTAGTGTCGTCGATGTGTGTGTGTGTGTGTGTGTGTGAGGCGTTTGGGATGCAGCTCAATCTAGAAGTGCAGGTGCAAGCGCTCGGGCGAGTCAAGCCACAAAAGCGGGTAGCGTAGCGGATCGCTGGCCCCGGCTCGAACTCTTCTGCAGGCGTGTGCCCAGGTGGAGAAAAACGGCCAGCTGATGCGAAGGCGACGAAGAGGCAGGCCGGTGACTGCAACGGCCAGCGGAGTCCGCTGAGCACCGCGGGTGAGGTGAAGGTGCGCTGGCACAAGCGTGCACGAGATGGACGCGTCCCGTGGGCTTTTGGCGCCGAAAGAGGCCGTTTTGCTCCTGTCAAACAGGCGGCGGTCTCCCAAGACTCGCGGTCCAAGATCTGGCTGGCGGGTGCCAAACAAATCACGAAACTCGGGCGAGGTGCTGAATGCAGTGCCCTCGACGTGCTGAGCACCGGCTTGGCGTGTCCCGAGTCCAATGGAGCAGTAATGCGAAAGTGATGCGTCGTTGTCCTTGGGCAGGTTGATGATACTCTGGAGAGACCAGCACAAGCCTCTTTGCGGATCGCGGCTAGAGCTTACCGAGAAAGGGTCGCGACTTCTTTGCCGAGTGTTTCAAATCGGGGTGCATCACCAACAGCCTGCACAGATGGGTGTTGCAGGGGACAGGGACGGCATTTTGCGGGCGTGATGCGCGGTGCGACGCTCCTGATTATCGTGACATCTCGTGGTCGTTGGACACGAAACAAAGCGAGCGAGCGCGCCAGAAGCCCCCGACCGACGCTGCGCAGCTGTCCTGCAGCAGGAGTGGCTCCCGACCAGTCCACTGCTGACTGCCCGAAGCCTGGCGCATCGGTGGCCTGCAAGGATGGCAACTCTAAAAAGCCTGTGCAATGTCGTAATCAAGCATCTGTCCCCTGGCACACCACGAGTCCCATTTCGCATCTGGGACGCCGACTAGCGCTGTCTTGGACGGCGTGTGTGGTGTGCACGAGAATTGCTGCCGCCGCTGTGTCGAACATTTCTCCGTGGCAGCGCTGAGAGGGTCGCGGGATAGAGTGCGGCGATCGAACGGCTGCAGACACGCAAGGGCGCTGTCTCTGTTTTGCAACGACACGTGCCCTCAGCCCGGTACCTCGATGTCTGGGCCGATTCGACGTACGTGGGACGCACGAGTGGGGCGAGCTAGTATTAGGCTTTTTGACAGCAACAAGCAATCTCGAAATAAATTCCAGTCCGCACGACCACAACAAGAACACTTCTCTTATGGCTTCCCACAGCGAGCTCGAAAAGCACGCGGCTCCTGCGGGCGCTGCCAATGCAGTGCTCATGCCGTCCGACCCAGTGCCGGCAGGCGCAGTGCCCGTCAAAGGGCTAGATTTTGATGCATTTGCGGATCGCAATGTCACAGTCGCCGAGCTGGTGGAAAATCTGGCCAATGTGGGGTTCCAAGCGACATCGATAGGACAGGCCGTCGATATAGTCAATGGCATGGTATGTAGACCGCTACACTCCTCTTGACGTGCTTGCCGCTCTTTCTCCTCCTTCCTATCCTCACCGTATTGACCCCTGTTGCAGAGGACCTGGCGCGACGCAGAGACCGGAGAGAAAACCACCATCTTCCTGGGATACACCTCGAACCTAATCTCATCAGGCCTCCGGGAGACGCTCAGATGGCTCGTCCAACACAAGCACGTCTCCGCTATCGTGACAACGGCCGGCGGCGTCGAGGAGGACTTCATCAAATGTCTTGGGAATACATATCTCGGATCATTCGATCAGCCTGGAGCGGCGCTGCGTGCCAAAGGCATGAACCGCATCGGTAACCTGCTCGTCCCAAACGACAACTACTGCCACTTTGAGGACTGGGTCATGCCAATTCTCAATAAAATGCTCGAGGAGCAGGAAGATTCGAGGACTTCCGAACAACCTTTGAGCTGGACACCCAGCAAAGTCATTGCTCGCCTCGGAAAGGAGATCAACGATGAAAGCTCCGTGTACTACTGGGCGTGGAAAAACGACATTCCAGTCTTTTGTCCGGCACTCACAGATGGAAGCCTTGGCGACATGCTTTACTTTCACACCTTCAAGTCGTCGCCGCAACAGCTCCGGATCGACATTGTGGAAGATATTCGGAAAATCAACACTCTCGCGGTACGCGCGAAGCGGACCGGCATGATCATTCTTGGCGGAGGCGTCGTGAAGCACCACATTGCCAATGCGAACTTGATGCGCAACGGCGCGGAAAGCGCAGTCTACATCAATACCGGCCAGGAGTTTGATGGTTCAGATGCCGGAGCTAGGCCCGACGAGGCCATCAGCTGGGGCAAGATCAAAGCCGATGCAGCGAGTGTCAAGGTAGTCAATTTCGCCTGACTCGTGCGGAATACTGAGACGTGCTAATATGATTGCAGGTGTATGCTGAAGCTACCATCGCCTTCCCTCTCATCGTGGCCGCAACCTTTGCCAAAGTTGAGAAGAACGGCAGCGCGCCATGAAAATCAACCGGTGAGGGATCTCGAGTGGCAGCGCCGAAGCGCGCTTGTGCAAGGCACCTTTTTGACACTCCAGGCCGACGTGCATAAGCGCGACTGCGCGATTGACGTGGTCAAGTCGCGGACATGGGGCCGCCCATAGGAGTCATCGCATCCACGTCGCATGACGCGGCTGCTTTACACAATAGGTATGTACGAATGAATGTACGCGGTGAGCGGTGCAGGAGGCTGTCGGTATTGTGCGACTGCCGACTGTCTTGTTTGCCAGCACTCGAAGCGTCGTCAGTAAAACAGGTTGCAAAGTGCTAAATGAGATAAGGTTTCGCCGCCCCACTGCACTAGCGCCTCGGACCCTTCATGCAGCTGCTCTAGCGACTTGATAGCACTTCTGCCTATACAGCATCTGCACAGTGAAGGCTGACGACAAGGCTGTGGAAGTGACAGGCAGAAGCAGCGGCCGCCAGACCACTCGCTAGACGGAATCGGCTTCAGGCACACCTCCGCGCTGCGAGGCCTCGTGCAAGAACGGTTGCCCACTGCCGACGGACAGCTCGCATGTGACAATCGCAAGAGCTGCGGCCACAATAGAGACAGCCGCCCTATTGTGCGCGCAGTAAATTATTCAACCCCAGCCACCGCGTGGACACATCTATTCATCTTTCTTTCGACCGGATCATCAACCCTCCACCAAATCACTCCAACCATCTCGCTCAAACCTCGCGACCGAGCAACTCGAACCAGCAAACACACTCACGCCTCACTGCGACTCCGGTCGACGTCCTCGCCATGGACGGCCACGGCTCGGGTCGCGTTGACGCCCCTCGCCCACTCGCTGCACGCCGCTCACCGCCTCCTCTGCCTCACCTCGCGACCATGAATGCCAACGACTGGACATTTCCGCCCGAACTCGCAACGCCAGTCTTCCCACCTGCCGCCGTCGCTCCACCCAACGCCGAGGTCGCTCCAGCAGAACCTCCTGCAGCCCCGAATGGTGAACGAGAGGATCTAGGAGAGACAGATCATTCAGACAGCGAGGATGACGATGACGAGAACGACAACGTTGATGGCGACTACGCTGGCGGCGATGATGGTGCTAGTGACACCTCGACTGGCAGGCGGTGGTACCCGTTGCAAGAAGACGCACCCGAAAACAGAGAGCCTTGCGAAGACGAGCTCAAGTACATCGAGTCGAGAGATGAGCACAGCGCGCTTGATGAGCGGTACTGGCATGAAGATACATTCACCGACATTAGCGACCCAGAGATCAATGAGGTGGAGCGGGGCATTCTTGACTGGGAGATACCTGTCTTCAATGGCACGAAACAGAAGCCGGTGCCTGCCGATGTGATGCGATCACCTGTTGTCCGCATCGGCGGCTACGACTGGCAGATCAAGTTTTACCCGCACGGCGTCCGTCGATCAGACTATCCGTCCGTATATCTGGAGTGCACAACCATGCAGTCACCGGGCTTTGAAGAGACAGAAGACTTGGAACAACCACCATTGCCGTTCCTTGACTGTGTGCCGAAGATCAAAAAGCGTCGCTCAGTGGCCGCTCAGATGTCCGTGGTCCTCTACAATCCTTCTGAGCCTCGAGTGTACAATTTCCGCACCGAAGCACACCAGTTCCACAAGAAGTCAGCCGATATTGGATGGAAGTACTTCACCAAATATCCGCGCTCGCACATCGCCCTTCGTCACCATGGCATGCGCAAGCCTCTGCTCACCGATGACAAACTGGCGTTCAGAGTCTACATTCGAGTCATGGACGATCCAACCGGCTGTCTATGGGACAACAGCCAACTAAATGCCGATGATATCACTCAAGTTACGGGCTTGCGACCCTTCACCAAGTCTCATCCGTATGTGTCGGCAACGCTCCCTTTGCTGCACTTCTCGCCTTTTCGCCAGTTCGTGAAAGACCTTCGCATGCCTAGCTCCTTCCGCAACTACTTCCAGACTCTCCTGTTCAAGATGTTCACGAGACGTCGATCTCCCCACTTCGGGAGGACTGGCACTCACTTGGTGGCCGATGCCATGGAGGTACTGTACCGCTTGAGGGAAGTTCTGCATCGAGATTGTGCAGACGATCCAAAGACAGCACTCAAGTTTAATGAACTTGTGGGCGAGTTTCATCCAGAGCGCAACAATGCATGTGGTTCTAATCGACTTGACACAAAAACACATCCTTCGATTCAGGAGGCTGTCAAGAAGCACCCGAAATTGATCGCCACGCCGCAGCTGTTGACACTTGAACTCACAAGACAAGAGCATGACAAGGAGACCCGGAAGTGGAAGAAGATCACCAATCGTGTTGAGGTATCTGACGATCTGGAAGTCTCCGGTCGACAGTATACGCTATTCGGCTTTGTCACTCATTGCGGACACTTGCAGTCATGTAGATACAATGCTTACGTGCGTCCTCACGGCAAGGGTCAAGGCTGGTACGCCTATCACGATGGACGCGTTACGAGATTGACTGAGAAGCAAGCGCGAGAGAAGCACTCCGGCATCGAAGCGCCATCTGATCAAGAGCGAGCACCCGACGATGGCTACGATAGTCCATACGACGAGTTCCACAGTCCGGATGGCGAGGTCACCTACGCAGTAATGTACGCTCGCCATGATGTCTCTTTGCAGCCGGCCGACGTGCAGATTGAAGACTGGTTGCCCGAAGAGCTTCAAGATGCATATGCACTAGATCTCGCCAATCCTCCTAACTCAGCGCTCCACGAGTGGCCTGACAACCAAATTCCAGCACCACCAGTCGCGGATCCGCACATTGTCGCAGAAGAAGGGGAGGCGGGTGTGCGACTGACCGCACTGACTGAACGCATCAACGCCACCATCGAGGCTGCGACACCTGAGCCACCTACGCTCGTGGATGGCGATGGCGACATTGTCATGCGCAACACCGAAGCGGAGTCTGATTACGAAGTACCAGACGACATCGAAATCACCGGCAAAGGCATTCGCGATTGGCTTGGACGTCCATTCTACGAAGGCGAGTGGAACAAAGTCTACTACCATGGCACTGGTCACTTGATCACTCTCAACGGTGATGAATACATTGGTGAATTTCGTGACAACGAAATGCACGGCTGGGGCAAGATCATCCTTGCTTCTACCGGAGACACCTATGAAGGTACTTGGGAGCACGACAAAATGCATGGCAAAGGCAAGCTGATTGAGCGTGCCACTGGCAATGTGTTTGAAGGCTCTTTCCGTGAGGGCAGAAAGCACGGGGAGTTCGTCCTTCGCGGTACAGTCACCGATGAGGATAAGAGCACGTGCCAGATCTGCTACGACAACCCAATCAGCACGGCGTTCTACGACTGCGGACATGTCGTTGCTTGTCGTGAATGTGCGGCTCAGGTGGACTCTTGCCCTATGTGTCGCAAGAGAGTCGTCGCGAGACTGCAGCTGTATGGCGTGACGGTTACTGCTTCTTGATCATGAGGTGGATGGCAGCGTGACAGCGTGGAAGGAAAGATAGCGGGTGTTTTGGCTGCTTGTGTACTTGTCTGCGGTCGTTCAAGTAGTTGCATGAGATGATGGAGAATGAGATTAGCGACGGCGTTTTCGTTAATTGTCACTTGTGTGTAGACGATACCCTCCTCTGGTAGAATTGAAGTATTTCCATAAGGCTACGTTCACTACGTCCCTTTTCCTCAACACCATCCACCTAATCCTCTGCCTTCCTCCCAACAGCACATCCCGCCACCATCGGAATTCTTACCTTCCCATCCCCACTCACAAACTTCTCCCTCGCCACCTTCGCCATCTCCTTCCTCACAACCTCCACATCCCCCTTCCAACCCTTCTGCATCGTCATAAAAGCCGGATTCTTCGAATCGATAAAATAGTCCGCGAATTCCTCTCCACTCTCACACTCGAAGAACAATTCCTTTTCCTCAGACTTGATATCCACAAGCCCTGCCTCCCGATACGCATCTTCAAGATTCTCAATAGTCTTCATAACCTGTCCAAAAGGATTCGAAGCCGAAGGCGGAAGATATTCAGAATCGAGATTACTGCATGCGAGATCCCAGGGTTCGTGCATACTGCTTTTTGTCCAGATTGCGGTTCCTAGGAGGCCGGTTGAGGGTTTGAGGACGCGGGTCATTTCTTTAAGGGCGGTTTTGGGGCCTTCGCCGGGGAGGAATTGGATGAGGAAGGTGCTGAAGGCGTGTGTGAAGGAGTTAGATTGGAGGCCTTGGGAGATGTGGTCTTGGGAGGAGTCGAGGATTTGGGTGGTCACGTTTGGGAGGTTTTGGGATTGGAGGATGGAGAGCATAGAGGGGGCGAAGTCGGTTGCGTGGATATGGATGTTTGGGTAGGCTGTGGAGAGGAGTTTGGTGAAGACGCCGGTTCCGGCGCCGGCGTCGAGGATGGAGGCTGTTTGGGGATCTGGAGGAGGGAAGTTGGATGTCAAAAGAGAGAGGAGGACTTCGCCGCCTTGGCCCGTGAGATGGGCGACTTTTGTTGAATATGCTTGGGCTGTAGCAGACCAGCCTTCTTTTTTGTCCGCCATCTTGAGGAGGGCTGAAGATGCACAGGGTGGACAGGATGATTATGAGATATTGATGATGGCTGTTGGAGTAAACAGATGTTACTGTGCACCGCTTACTGGAGTCAATTGATATAGCTCTTAGAGGAGTGAAGGATCACTGATCAGCACAGAGCTGGAGCTTGAGGTCATTGTTATTAATGCATCACGAGATACTGATCCAGTATAGCGTAGCGGACCATTCTTCAGGAGCCGTCCTAAAGTGGTAAAAGCAGGAGTAAGCCAAAGGCGAAGAATCACATGTCGGCGCAATTTTGCGGCGAGATGAGAAAGTGGGCAGTTGTGTGGTGATGTCGTGTCGCGGTCTTGCCGCCAACCTCGGTCCCTTTGTCGCCCGCACTCAGCCTCGACCAGCATTGCTTGCACCACGCATCATATATTCGCGTGCCAGATCACCGGCCACTCTTCGCAACAACACCCACTGCCGACGCCATTCCTCCGTCTACCGTAGCAACATTTTCACGTCGCCACTCGCCGTCTTGTAATTCGTGGAGGAGTGTGAGCAGTGTCGCCGTCGTTATCGCCCTGATGCAGCGTGTAGAATGATTGCGGCTACTCGTCGTTGGTTTCGGCGGAACAGAACGAATCTGGTCGTTGGCGTTGGCGTTCTGGGCGCTGGGTACCTCGCGGGGCAATATGTTCTCAGCAAGATACAGGAAGCGCGACAGCGCATGACTGAGGAGAGAGTCGCGAAGGAGAAGTAGGCACACATAGAGTTGGGGGCTACACCAAACGCTAATACCTGGCCAGCTTGCGAAGACGATTCGAACAGAACCAGGAAGACTGCACCTATACCGTCCTCGCCCTTCTCCCGACCCTCCGCGATGACATCGTAAACGCGCTGCCTGTGGAGGAGATTACAGAGCAACTACAGCAGGAGCGAAGAGAGCGGCTGCAACGACTAGGAGCTTCGGATGCAGCATCATCAGACTTTCCTTCAGCACCTTCGAGCGCGGTCGACGATGATGGCAAGAGTTTGGCAAGTCTGCAGAGTAGCAGCTATGTGCATGCCAGCCAGATCGCCAACAGCAGCACATTGGAGGTGCCGGGCGGTTCAACGAGGCCAAAGCGTAGCAAGGGGCAGCTATGGCAGGACATGAAGATCCAGTCCATTACGCGTGCCCTAACACTGCTATACTCCATGTGCCTGCTGACACTGCTCACGCGCATCCAACTCAACCTGCTCGGCCGCCGAACATATCTGTCCTCCGTGGTAGCACTCGCTTCCCCGCCACAAGATCAACACGCTTCCACCATTTCACTCGAAAACAGGGACGATGACAACTACGATAATGTTTACGGTAATGACTTCGAGACGAATCGAAAGTATCTCACGTTCAGCTGGTGGTTACTGCATCGCGGGAGCAAGCATCTCATGGAGAGAGTGATGACAGCAGTGAAGGAGGTATTCGGCCCGGTTAATATTAGGGAAGATGTGACTCTTGAAAGGCTGGCAGATCTGATAATGCAGGTGCGAAGGAAGATCGAAGGCGCGACAGAAGAAGAGCGACGGAGTCAGAAGTGGCTGGAATACCTACTCCCGCCTAGAGAGGATGAGGAGTACGTGATACGGCAGGCCGGGTCTTCGGACGATGAGGAGTCACCTGCGCGACGAGATTCGGATCCTCTGAGCGAGACTGGAGAAGGCCTCATCACCGACTCTCTGCGAAGATTGCTGGACGAGACCTCCGACCTCATCGACTCGCCGACATTTTCCTACGTCCTCACACGCCTCCTCGACGCGTCGTTTTCACATCTTGTGGACTTCCGCGTTGCGACAGAGGTATTCAAGCAGGCTCCTCCGGGTAGAGAGGCGCCAAGGATCGTTGAGGTCGAAGAGCACAAGTGCAAGGTGGCACATGTGCTTCCGATTTTCTGCAAGCAGGCCCACGTGATTGGCGCTGGTAGTGGCGAGCTGGAAACCATGGCAGGCGTAGCAGCACAGGAACCCCTCGGAAACGAATACCTGTCTGCTGTCGACCAGGTCAGTGACCTGGGCGCTTTCGCCGCCGTCATCTACTCTAGCAACTTCGAATACGAGATCCCGCAGGACGATGAAAATCGCACGAGCACAGCTAGGAGACCTCCTGGACGGGATGGTGACTATTCATCGGGAACGAGTTCTTCTTTCTTTCCGGCCGAGATTGGCGAGACTTTGAGGGAGACAGCGGAGACCATGCTTCAGGAGAGCGAACTAGTGGTCCTCGATCAAGGGCACGAGGATCAAAGCGCATTGGCGGGCTCAGTCAAGAGCGACTTCAACGCTGCGTGGGAGAAGGCCACTTCGGAGAAGGAGGATCACCCAGCGACAGTCGATCGCCCTGCTCCGGAGACTACTGTCCCAGCTGGCGAAGACCTGGCACCTGTCGCTGAAGCTACCACTGCGGCTGATGCGCCTGTCCCTCTTCCCGAGGAGGAAGTCTCTGCATTGCCAGAAGGACCGATCAAGTTGAACTGATCGTGAAAAGAAACGGAAATCATGGAATGTAAGAATTAGCGAATCGAGCACATTCAAAGCGTTACTTGGATAGATATGGTGTGACTTTGCATGTCTATCTATGTAAATTCGCCGTTCCGGCATTGAATCACCTCTTATCGTTCGATTTAGCATTCTATAGCGCATTCCATACGTTTATGTGCTTCCATTCGTGCTCAAACTTGGTTATCCGTCCCACGGCTTTACCACATCCGACCCGGCTATTGGAGATCTTCACATGCATCCACTCCAGTGCAACTCACGTCCATGCTTCGGCGCAGTGCTCCAAGCTCCGATCCGTCTACCACATACCGAAGCTCAGCATAGAAGAACCTCACCACGACCATGTCTCGACCGAACCCCTCAGGCATTCCCGAAGACGACATAATCAACCCCAAACTCAACGTCTCCTGCCTCGACTTCCTCCTCATCGAGCTCGTCCCTCTCGCGCAACGCATCACCGACCAACTCCACGCACGCGAACAAGCCCTGATAGAAGAATTCCGCCGAAGCAAAATCTTCAACAACAGCAATAGCAATGGCTCTTCTACCACACAGTCCGCAACAACACAACAATCGCAATCGCAATCGCAACCTACAGGATCTCTTCCCACAGTCCCAGAGATCACAACAAGCAATGGAGCAGGGAGCGGAAAAAAGACTTCCAGCGAAGCAGGAGCAGAAGCTAGTACAACAACAACAACAACAACAACAACAACCACAGCTACAGGAACAGCAGCAACAAGCGTAATCAGCACCTCAAATATCGGCGGAGCACCCCTCCTCGAAAACTCCTCCACGCGCGAAGCCGTCTTCTGGCGACTGGATAATTTAGGCTATCGTGTCGGTCAAGGCCTAGCAGAGCGGTAGGTACGGGCATATTGCACGAAACCCATTCCACGCACCCTCTCCCTGCTCTCACACTTCTCCTCCATATCCTTCCCGATATTAATACTTCTATACTAGTTTCTCCCACACCAAACCCCGCCCGCAAACCCCCCTCGAAGCCATAAAGTTCATCTGCAAAGATCTCTGGACCATTCTCTTCCGCAAACAAATCGATAACCTAAAAACGAACCATCGAGGAGTGTTCGTGCTCACGGATTCGAGGTTTCAACCTATAAGTCGCATGTCTGTAGATCGGAGAGCAGGGCCCAGAGCGGGAGAAGACGCTTTGAGGAGAGGCCAAGCTGTGAGTTCATATGTTCCTCTCTACACTCCGCTTCCTTGTTTCTCGCTTCCGTCTTGGTCTTGCTGACAGGAAGGTGGGATTGTAGTATTTATATTTCCCTTGTGGGATAATTCGAGGCGCATTGCAAGGGTTGGGGATACAAGTTACGGTTACGGCGGAGACGATGGAGATTCCAGTTGCTACGTTCCAAATTAAGATGAAGGGAGCCAAGGCATGAGGAGGAATAGAAAAAGTTGGCCAACGGGAGCGAGGCCAATCGCTACTGCCGTTCGGGGACGAATGATGAGACAGAGGAGGCGTGCGAGCTCACGAAGTGCATAGGCCTGAAGAAGGGGACAGTGCTCGCGGTCGAGCAGAAACAGCTGTGCACCAACAGCCACTGGTACGACGTGACCGAAACGCCCAGAAGAAGCATCGACAGCGTCGAACAAAGCCGGCTGTTCAGACAGAAAGCAGACAACACGCATCAGTGAGACGAGAAAAGGTCATCAGAAGGGCAGCTTTTGGTATCATTCCTATGCACCTCTGTATCGCTCGCTATCTAGTCGCTCGAGTGTTCGTATCTCATGCCATCATGCCTGGCACCTGGCCATTAATTATGAAAGCGTTTACGACCTAGAAGTAAAGTCAGCATTGGCTGTGGCAGCAAAGGAAACGGGAAAAACAACTTACTTGGCTGGTGGGTTGTGGACGAAGTCGACACCCTTCTCGATGTTGCCTTTGAGGCCCTCGTAGCACTTAGTGAGCAGCTTCTTCTCGTAGTCGTTGACGTCCTTGACGACGTTGACAGCCTTCTGAGCACCATCCTTGCCGAGCTCGACTGGAACGGAGAAGTACTCGAGACCGGTCTCCTTGGCGATCTCCTCACCGCCATTGACACCTGGAAGGTAGACGAAGGTTGGCTCGACGACACCAGACTCGCCCTTGGCAGCCTTGATCACTGCCTCAGCGAAGCGGAAGCCAGCGTATGCCATGGAGAGAGTGGCGGAGCCAGCACCATCCTTGGCCTTGACGACCTCGTCACCACCGAATTGAACGCCTAAGACGTGGTCAGCTGTCACTTTCACTCACGAGGAGACGGATCTCAGCGACTTACGGTTGGTGAGAGCATCGAGCTTGTCGGCTGGGATGTTCACAGCTGGCTTGGCCAGGGAGAAGAGAGGAACGATGGTCTCGCCAGAGTGGCCTCCAATGACTGGAATGACGGTCTTGGCTGGGTCCTTCGTGCCGGTGAGAGCCTGGACGAAGGTCTCGGCACGAACGACATCGAGTGTGGTAACACCAAAGAGCTTCTTCGGGTTGAACTTGCCTGCCTTCTTCAGGACCTCGGCAGCAATTGGAACGGTGCTGTTGACCGGGTTGGAGATGATCAAGATGAAAGCATCTGGGCAGTTCTCTGCGATGCCTTGGACGAGACCCTGAACAATGCCTGCGTTGATCTTGAAGAGGTCGTCACGGGTCATGCCGGGCTTGCCTGTGAGATTGCATCAGCATGTGAGAACGGCGACAACGCCGAGCACTGCATTTCCACTGGTCCTCGGCCTGCGCACTCGCAGTACATTACCCATCGTGACCGGTATCCGGATCTCGCCACAGCCATATTACACTAGCTCCATATCCATTGACCCGACTTCTTCCGTTCACCCAAGCCGCCGCCGCAACAGTAACAATTGTGTATGAAAGGAGTGTACTCACGTGGAATACCAGCGGGGATGACAACGATGTCAGCGCCAGTGAGGGCCTTCTTCAATCCGTCGTCGGCTGGAAGGTAGCCATCAATGGTGGCAATCGAGGAGATGTGCGACAGGTCGGCAGTGACACCTGGGGTGTTCACGACATCGTACAGCGAGAGGTGGTCGACGAGCGGCGAGGCCTTGAGGAGGAGGGACAGTGGTTGACCGATACCACCGGAGGCACCAGCGACGACTAAACGCCATGTGTTAGCACGTGGTTACCAAGAAGTTGTCTTCACCGCTGTCGCCGACTCAATGTCGAGGCCTGCTAGCGGGCGACTGGCGGCGGTGCGGGGCAGTTTGACGTACCAGCCTTGACCATTGTGACGGTGTTCTTGTGTTTGTGTTTGGAATTGGAAGTTATTGCGGTGTTGATGCGAAGGGGGTGTTTGTGTGTGCGATTGGAAATGAAGTGGACAAAGTTTGGTTTGTGACCAAAAGAAAGAGTTGATGAGCTCGTCCGCAGCTTCCAAGCGCCAGCCGCAGGTGAAGGTGGGGTCATCAACAATTGAGGGCAGTCGCGAGGGGACCCTGGCCGTGGTGGAGACGGCCGACCTTCCGCTCAGGCACCAACGCGCAACATCTCTCCAAAATCTTCCCCATCCTCACCCCAGCATGACGTGATGAGCTTAGTCCATGTCGTCGTTATGTTGAAGCTATATACCAAATCGTTACACTGAACGTCAAGAATCTGGCTCACTTGCCAGTGGAATTCATCGTGCGTGTGCCATGACACATCGAGACCTGCTCACTCTACTCTTGCTCATATTCCGCAACCAATTCGCGGAGAGGCAAAAGAAATGCCGACAGATGAACGCCTTCGCACCGCATCAAAGGGCACATCGTCCGCCAGTGACGACGACGAGACTGTGCTATACCTCAATGCCTGTAAAAGAATGCTCCGGCGTTGGCGTTCCTCCTCGAGTCGCGACACTCTGAAACACAATACCAATGGGAGAATGCAATCTCGATGCGCGTTGGCTTCTAACCATTCGAATTCACGAAATCCTGGTTGCCATCTCCATCGTGTTCGTTGCCGCCTTGTTGATTCGGTTGATACTGTTGACCCATAGGAGCTTGTTGAGGAGGATACATCTACAACTACCGTCAGTCAATCAAGCGTTCTTCATGTTGACTGTCGATTGCTTTCACTTACATT
Organism: Cercospora citrullina; assembly: GCA_013365195.1. NCBI lineage: Eukaryota > Fungi > Ascomycota > Dothideomycetes > Mycosphaerellales > Mycosphaerellaceae > Cercospora > Cercospora citrullina. Next base: position 29,341 of record JAASFF010000125.1, read on the forward strand.
CTGCTGAGGCATGCCTTGCATCTGTCCCATTGGATATGCCTGTGGCTGCCCACCATACATATTGGGATCGAACATTTGCTGCCCGCCATACTGCGGTGGTTGTTGGGGCGGGGGATATGCGCCCATCTGCTGTTGATACTGCGCTTGCGGCATGTGCTGTGGGTCCACGCCACCAAAGTCTGGTTGTCCACCCATTTGTTGTTGATCTAGAGGCTGCCCTTGTGCTGACGGGTCAGGTACTTGATAGGTGCCAGGTTGTTGGTACTCCGGTCGCCTCTTGTGAGCAGGCTGAGCGTCCTCTCGAGGAACTATATCGATGAGGAAGTCGAACATGTCACTTTTAGCCAGTGCCGAGGCGATGTCGCTGCGCTGTAGCGTTCTGCGCTTGTTCTCTTCGGCATGGATCCATGCGCGCATTGTGAGTTCTGTTATGAAGATGTCACAGCCTTTGGCGAAGAGAATGGGCGCTTCTGCGCTAATCATCTTGACTTCCGGATCGGCCTTCATGACCTTCTTGATACGCGCCAGAGGCAATTGATGAAGCTTGTAGTCATGTTCTTCAGTCTCGAGCTTGGTCACTTGGTTTTGCCAGTAGGTATTGAGGATATCGCGATACGGTCCTTGAAGTCCTTGCGACACCTGGTACTACAGTCAGCGATATCGCACGCGTCGAAGCTGATGGCGATCGCATCTCACATTCTGCCAATGCCCAGTGAAGGTCTCTGGCGGAGGCGCGTGCCCCGCGGCAGCAATGGCAGCGCTGGCGCCGTAGTGTCCTCCATGCTCGGGCGCGTACAATGGCGCACCATTCTTGCCATCGTACCTCTTCGGTGCAGCCGCAGGAGGTTGCTGTTGCTGCGGTGGAACACCGCCGTACTGCATCTCGACTTGTTCGCGACAGCAATGCGCCGCCGATTATCGGTAGTCGAGACGCGCCTCGCTCTTTCCAGGTTCGCGCGGCGCGATGGCGGTGTCGCGCGCTGCTTTGACAATGACGCCGCGATGCGAGACGGGCAGTTCTTCGTGTCGCTCAAGCGCGCGTGTCGTCTGGTCGGCGCGTCACTACTCGTTGCAAGGCGTAAATCTATCGTCGGTGATGTATGCTCTACTCGTCTCTCAACCGTTAGCCACTATCGATATGCGACCGCAGCACGTCGTTCCCTCGGCATGCCATGCCAGTCGTCGGCCCAGCATGTGCGAGCTGCGACGGCGGGCAGCGAATCGCGACGGCGACGTGCCAGTTCCGTCTTTTGCCTCGCGGCCATGACGGCGTAAACAATCAACATGACTGCCCTGGGAAACGAGATACTCACCAGCCAGTGACAGGACGCGATCCAGGTCCTTGAAGCGTTATTTCATTGGTAGAGGAAGGACCTATCATAGAGGGAGGAAGACGAGACCGGCGCCAAGCAAGAGTCACGCCTCGTTCCGAGACACAGGCGACGACTTTTCTGTGGTTCCGCAATCCGCTCCGCTGTGCTGGGTGCGCAATCGAAGGTGGTGCGCGCCGCTGTGCGCGCAGAATGATAGCAATGGTTTGTGAGAGGATGCGCTGCGATGCGATGCGTCGACGAGAGGCGGTGTAAAGTGGGCGAAGAAAGAGGACTGACTGCGCACTCGGCGTCTGCTCGACCTGCATGTTCCGATCGCTTTTGCAACCACTCCTTCGCGCAGCGCGAGCAAGATACCGTGGCATGACGCAAAAACTCTCGTCTTCACACACCCACGCGATCACGGCCAGATCGTGGTATACATGAGGCTGCAATGCGCCATGGGGAACACGGCAACACCCTCGCGGCTGCATGCTGATGAGCTGGCAATGCCTGCAAGAAAAGCGCCGAGTGCATCGGTCCCATCGAATCCCACGATGCGCTGGCAGACAGCCTACTTAGCTTCGAACTGTGACTGGTGGCCAGCAGCAATTTACCTGCAGCCGCTTGATGCGAACCTCTCCGAGCCCGACCGCGCACCTTATGCTGTGCCGCAAGTCTAATAGCCAGGTCGTTAGGTGTGTCAAGATGTCTCTGGAACAGTGTCGAGTGAACTTTATTTGATTGATGGTCAAAGGTGTCAACTGTCAAGTACTAAAAAGCCATGCGGTGAGAATGCTGCACGATGTGGACATCTTCACCGCCAGCCCGAAGATCACGAGATGTCGGCCGTCATGTGAATCTACCTTCATCATGACACCTGCACTTCGTCTCGCTGATGCAGGTCCGTGAGAGCGTTTGCACCGACCTTCAGGTCGAAATGCCGTGCGAGCCCCAAGGCCTGGACAGCGCGGTGCTGCTGCCTCCATCACTCGTAATTCCGATACTCATTGCTCGTCACGCCTCAATCTATTTGTCTTCTTCCTTGGCTTCGACCACCGGCAGACGCTTCTGCACGTCAGCCCAGGACTCCTTGCCCTTGATCATTTTGTGGATTGCATCCACAATGTCGTCCAGGCTTGCACGAACTTGCTTGGTTGTATCACGATCACGTAGGGTAAAGCTGTTGTCCTCCAAGCTTTCGTAATCAACGGTGATGCCGAAAGGAATACCAGCCTCGTCGTTACGAGAGTAGCGCTTGCCGATACTCACACCACTTTGATCGAGCTCGTATGAAATTGCCTCTTCGTCGAGGCGCTCCTCGAGTGCCTGCACTGTTGGGGTGAGGCGGGAGTCCTTCTGGAGTGGGACGACCAGAACTTTGGTGGGAGCCACTGATGGCTTGAAGGACATGACTGCACGTGCAGCATCGCCCTCTCTTGTCCACCATACGTGCTCCAGTAGACTGTACAGTATTCTGCCAATGCCGAACGAAGGCTCGATGACATTTGGAATGAATTCGCGTGTCGTCCTTGTAGTGGTTTCCTGCTCGAACTTGACCAGGTCGTTGCCTAGCTCGACTTTGCCCATCTCAGGCACGTCAACCTCGACCTTACCCTCATCTTTGAGCGTGATGCTGAGATTCTCCCTCAACTCTTGCGAAAGGGAGTCCAAGGCCGACTGTACCTTGCCAACCTCCTTCTTGAACCGAGGGCCAGAGTTCTTCTTGTTGAGCTGTGCGACCCATTCAGTGGACTTGATAGGCTCTGGAAGTGTTTCTTGAATCTGCAAGTTGACTCCAGTAGCTTTTTGGTGCACGCTCAAATCGAACGCACTACGATCAGCGCAGCCAACGCACTCTGTCCAGCCATAAGAGTTGAGAAGCTCGCAATCCCAGCAGTCGGCCGCGTAGTGAGCCATCTCATTCTCCATGTGCTGCCTGAAGCGCAGCTTGCTCATGTCGATACCAATCTTTTGCATAAATTGCATGATTCTGACTAGAAAGTAGCCAAGAGTCTCATTGTCAATGACTTTCTTGTCAACAGCTTCACCAACAGTCATCTCAGTCGGTGTGGAGCCACCTGCTTGCTGCACATCACGAGCAAGCAGAGGGAGCTTGATATCGCGGACACGTGAGAACTTTGGGTGCTTCTTGCCACCCTCTGGGTCCACAAAGTGCTCAATTTCTGCCATGAGAAACTCGCGCACACGGAGAAGGCCGGAGCGAGGAGAAAGCTCGTTACGGAATGAGTAGCCAATGCATGCAGAGGCGAATGGGAGACGGCCACCGGTCATCTCAACAAGCTTTGGGAACGCAAGAAACTGAGCCTGAGCAGTCTCTGGGCGAAGGAATGCTGGCTCCTTACCAGATGCACCAATCTCGGTCTGGAACATGAGGTTGACTGGAACAGGTGGCTCGACCTCGTTGCCAGTAGTTGGGTTGCGAATGTCGTGCTTCTTGATGATGTTCGCAAAGTCCTCTTGTTGGCAGTCATCCAGTGTAGCGAGCAAGTGTTCATACTCCTTGATCACAGCATCGTCCAGTTTCACAGCAGTCTTGGCAACCTTGGAGGCCTTCTTCTTCTTCTTGGGATCGTCGACTTCCTCCACCTTCTCACCGCGAGCCTCTCTATCACCCTTGAGGCGAGTCTCGATGACATCCTTGATCAAGTGGTCCGTTCGCAAGATTTCACCACTCTTGGGATCCTTGCACATGAAATCTGCGAACTTGTCGACGTGGCCAGATGTCTTGAGGACCTTGTATGGGGTGAGCATCGACGTCTTCAGCGAAATCATCTTCTCGCTGCGGACGAAGTGGTCTCTCCAGATGTTGAGGATCTCATACTCCAAGGGCTCGGCAATTCCATAGTCAAAGAGACCTTTCGTGGCTCCATATGGCTCGAATGACTGCCAGTAAAAGTTCTTGCGCTTGTTCCACGATTCAAATGTGTCTCTGTCAAAGACTTGACCCTTGGAGGTCTTGTAGTCGTTCGCCATGGTGGGTGTTCGTTTCCGGACCTGTAATTGAAATCTTTGAAGTGCTGTGACAGTCGAGAATTGGCGTGGCTTCAACCTGAAGAGCATCCAGAGCCTGAGTCACGCGACAACAGCACAGCCTCTTCGGAATCACAACTGCAGCCAATGCGACAGATGTGCAATACGTCGAGCTGATTCTGTCGAGGAAATGAGTGGACTCGGAGAGTTGCGGTTGTGACTCCTTCTCAAACAACATTGAAATGTTCGGGATGGTGGAGATTCAGGGCTGTGGCTGATTGTGGCGTCGCGCCGATCCTCCGACATTTTTTCGATGCTGCAAGCCAGACTGACATGCGGCACTGCATTCGACATCACAACTTGCCACGCAAACATGGGGTCGTTCAATCCGAACAAGATTGGCAACAAGATCAAGAGAAACGAGCAACATCTCAAAGTAAAGAGGGAGAAGGAAAATGCAAAACGAGACGAGCGCATGCGACGGCGGAGACATGAGGATAAGAACCCACATTTACGAGACCAGCGACGAGCGAAGAATGTCCCTGCCACGATAGACGCAAAGCGAACATGGGACGAGATCGACTCAGGCGACGAAGACGATGCTGGTCTTGGGAAAGCGTTCAACATTCTAGACCCCAAACGAAGGAAGCTCGAGAGCGTCGCAGATCAATCAGAGCTATTGCCGGAGGAAGCAAAAGACGATGCGAACATTCCAGATGCAGACGCAGAGGATGTACTGCCGGATAAGGATGATGACCACGACAGCATGTTGGACTCTGACTCGGAAGACGGGGAGGGCAGTGAAGACGAGGAGGATGAGGATACGGACAAGCAGGGCAGATCGCGAAATCGTGCTCCCAGCGAAGCGCCCAGTATAGCCCCGTCAGCAGCGACAGGCGTCACTGATCTCACCGTGCGACCCGAAGCTCTCAAAGCGAAATTCCCAGCTCTCTTCGACGACACCGATCGCGAACCGAAAGTGCTCATCACGACATCGATAAACTCCACCCTACATCACGAAGCCGAACTACTCACAGGGCTTTTCCCGAACAGCAAATACATCCGACGAACAGCTCATTTTCACTCATACAAATACAGCGTACGAGAAATCTGCTCGTATGCATCAGATGCGGAGCGAGGATACACACATGTCGTTGTGCTCAACGAGGACTTGAAGAAACCGAAAGGCATAGATATTGTGCATCTGCCGAATGGACCTATGTTCCACTTCAGCATATCGAAGTGGATACCCGGGAATAAATTACCAGGGCACGGTAACCCGACGAATCACTACCCAGAGCTAATACTGAACGGCTTCCGCACGCCGCTCGGTTTGCTTACTGCACATCTATTCAAATCGCTATTTCCTAGTCGACCTGAGATCCAAGGGCGACAAGTCTTGACGCTCCACAACCAGCGAGACTACATCTTCTTACGAAGGCATCGATATGTGTTTCGAGATAAAAAAGGAACGGAGAAGCCAATACAGGGAGCAGACGGAAAGCCGATGAAGGGTGCTGAGGATATTCGCGTTGGATTGCAAGAGCTTGGACCGAGATTCACGATGAAGTTGAGGAGAATTGACAAGGGTATTCAGAAGGCCAGCGGGCAGGAATGGCAATGGAAGGCTGGTGATGAGAAAGTACGGACAAGGTTTAGCTTGTAGGGCGTGGGCTGTGGCTGCAGTCGCGTGGCTGCAGGGTGCCTGAGCCTACATTTTGAGACAAGTCTGGCTACACGCCTATTGTCGTTGACTGGCTTCACTCTAATAAGACGACAAGCTCGTTCTATGCCAGGAATTATCACGCCAAGCCATATCGGTCTTCCGAATGGAGTGCTGCGCATTCAGTCCCAACGGCTGCTCATCCGGTCGCTTTTTTGACACCATTGGTCGCTTCACACTCACCGGGTTGGCCTTCTGCAATTTGATCCCTTGTATCTTTGGGCATCTCCATGACATACCATGCTGTGATCGATCCGCTCCTTAGTTCATTGCGTTGCAGCAGACCGTCACGCTGTAACATAATATCTTCGGGCTTTTCCATAGCCAAGTTGAATCTGCATAGCGCGTAGAAACTTTAGTGCATATCTCGCTCTTCAAAAGTCACCGAAGTCAGCAAAAGGCATTCCTAATCGGGGACTAAGTGAAGAAGTGGCGCCGCGAGCAGACGCACGTGATGAGGGAAGAAGTCATACCCGAAACTCATTGCCGGACAAACACCTCACCTGGAGGGCTTGGTGGAACATGGCGCCAGACGCACCCCGCAGCATCCTGACGGGCCTCATGTCAGCCAGGCTGCTGATTTGCTCATTCGTCAATGCCCTCTGAGTTTGCGACTGAGCCGCCCGCTCTGCCGATGTCGTCGCACGTTTGCTGCTGGCCGATGGAACTGCCGTCACCTCTCGCACGCCCAGGTCCCTGCGGTAAGCGATCAGACAAAGATATATCAGTATGGCTGTCCGCCTGTAGAAGCCTTTGCCCATCCATCTCCTTGCTCTTCATAGCCCTCGCGAGAAGCATCTCAATAGATTGGACACATTGAACTACAGACCACCATTGATCACAGCAACCCATAGCAGAGCAACAACAACCATGTCTGACTACCAACAACCCCCCACTGCCAACGGCACAAAGCCCTCCACCACAACCTCAGCCTCCGGCCGACAATACGACCCCAACTTCACAAAACATGTCATCGACACCTGCGGCCCCAAAACCAGCCCTCGCATGAAAGTCATCTTCTCCGCCCTCGCCAAACACATCCACGACTTCGCCCGCGAAGTCGACCTCACCCCCGAAGAATGGCTCGCCGGCGTGAAATTCCTCAACGAGACCGGCAAAATCTGGGCCGAAAGCGACGGCAAGCGGAACGAAATGCATCGTCTCTCCGACATTGTCGGTCTCGAATCCCTCGTCACCGAAATCGCCAACTACGTCCAAATCGATGACCCTTCATACGTCCCCACATCTGCCGCCATTCTCGGACCATTCTGGTCACCCAACGCACCGTGGCGCGAGCTCGGTGGCTCGATTATTCAAGATGAGCCGAAAGAGGGTGTTGTCACATATATGCATGGCATTATTCGGGATATGAAGACGAAGAAGCCTTTGCCAAATGTTACGTTTGATATGTGGCAAGCGAGCAGCAATGGCAAATACGATTTCCAAGATCCGGAGAACCAGAGTGACAACAACTTGCGAGGCAAGTTTAAGACGGATGAGAACGGAGAGTACAGATTGTACTGCTTGAGGCCTACGGCGTACTCTCTCCCGCAGGATGGTCCTTCGTGGCAGCTGTTGCAGGCCATTGATCGCCACCCTATGCGTCCGGCACACATTCAGTGAGTTTCTCCTCTATCCCCTCTTACTCAAGGGTTCTTTTGCTAACGAGAATTTAGCTTGATGATCACAAAAGAAGGCTACAAGCCATGCATCACACAAATCTACCCCAAAGACGACCCATGGCTCGAGACCGATACCGTCTTCGCTGTTAAAGACGATCTCGTTGTCGACTTCGCTCCTCTCAAGGAGCTTCCTGCCAATATGCCACCCAACGCTGGCAAGGGCGGTCCTGCTACACGAGAGTTGGAATTGGACATTGTGCTTGCACCTCTGTCGACGACTCTTACGAATGCTGAGCCTGTTGTGCACCAATAGATTTGATGATACCCGGAAAGAAAAGGAGTGGAAAGTTGAGTGATGGTGCATTTTCATGAGTTGCATGCGATGGGATGGGTTTTTTGTCAAAATTAGCGAAACAGAGCATTTGTCTTCAATGAAACGAATTTCGAAAGATCAAACATTCATCGTTGGCGATTCTTTCGAATATCTTGCATTGATCATTTCCAGCGAACCAGACCAGCGAAGCTGGACTGGCTACCCACGGCCATATGCTTCCTGCTCGTTGAGCATTGAGATGCTCTTCCCCGGAAATGCTTTCGCTGTCAAGCAATGAAGTCGAATGCATGCACAACGCTGTCCGCCGCCCTAAGTGTCTCATTGGCATCCCTCCACGATCACAGATCCCTCGTCATAGTCTTCCGTCCTCAATCTCCTTGGTAGAAGTCCTTTTGGCTCGACTGGACACAACCCATCACGAAAAATGCGCCTTAAATGCCCTCCTCCCCGCAACCCCAACTCCACCATCATCCTCACCAAACTCCCCGTTACCATTCCCAGTCTCCCTCACAAACCCATCATACCTCTCCCCACCACCAAAATCCCTTTGTCGTTGTTCGTGCTGCTGCTGTTGCCAAACCCACCTCCCACTCCCCTCATCCCACTCCGAAACACACCCAACTCCAGCTCCAACCCCAACTGCTGAACTCTGTCTCTTCGGCGTAAACTCAAAAACATTCGCCGTAGGTCTCAACCCCTTTTGCCCCTGCTGCCGGTATTGCATCTTCGGAGAAAATTCAAAACTGTTCGCAGTAGGTCTCAATCGTGGCTGCGGAGTCGTTGAGTGCAGTTGCGAGAGACTGTCGTAGTCTGTATTGCGAAGAGGTTGAGGGGAAATTCGGCGGATGAAGGGGTTTGAGGAGCTTAATTCCGGTTTCGCGTCCTCTGTTGCTCCTTGTTCTGTTGTTGGGTTTCCGGAGGGGGAGCGAATAACTGTCCGATCATCGACAGCGATATCGATATCGATATCCTCATTGTTGTTGCCGGGGAACTGAAGTTCTTGGACGATTTCTTTTCGCATGTATCCCGCGATTCTCGCAAACAAATTCTTCCCAAATGGAAACCGCACGTTCAAGTCCAGATTCTTGTATTGCGCCAGGAGGTCATTATATTGGATTGAGAAGTATGTCCAAATTCCTGCGAGACCGGCCGCGAGAGTTGTGGCGATGAGGAGGGAGTAAGGAGAGGCTAGAGCGGTGAGGTAAGTCGTGAGGATCGGGATTGGAAGAACGAGTTGGAGGATTTGGCTGAGGAGCGCGCCAATGTGGCCGAGGAGGAGACATGCTGAGGCGAGGCCGATGAGGGCGATGAGGAGGAAAGTGGGGGCGAAGGGGAGGGCGAGGAGGGCGAGTGCTAAAAGGCCGAGGCGGTGGTCGTAGTACATTGTTGTTCTTGTTGGTTTTTTAAAGGAGGTTGAGTGTTTGCTTGAGATGGAGTGGGAGTGGCGCGGACGCGGTTGAGTAACTCGAGGAAGGAAGTCAGTAGTCGGAGGTGGGGTTGGTGCAAGTAGAGAAGTGAAGCGAAGCTCGACGTTCGCAGCGCTTCACTTCAGTTGCGACTCTTGACTTCCACTGTGCGCTGACCTGTTTCCAGCAAGAGCTGTTTGGCACAATATCTCGCAGCGGGAAGCGGCAGTGACGCGATGATGAGACTGCGCGTCGAAGGCCTGACTCGAAGGTAATCTACAATGTGGCAAGCCGTGAGACAATTGTGTAACGGAAATCGTGCAGGAAGGTGAATAGTCAACAATGGTATTACATTCATGTCTTCATCTCAAGAAGTAAGTTCACCTATTGCTTTGTAGTACCTGCGCCTCGTCATGGTTCAGGACTCGCGAGTTGTTCAAGATACCTTCATCTCTAGAATCCGCTGGCTTATGTCTCGCTCTGTTTGGAGCATGTGAAGGCGACAGACAACTTGGTGGAATCCTAGGCGCCACTGGTTGACCATCACCCCCAAACCCCACCGTCATCGAGCTCCCAGCCGAGTGGCACCACGTCGTAACTTCTGAGGCCTCTTGTTCGCTTGAGTCCGGTAGGATTGCTATGCGCATTTGGCCTTGACTTGGGTCATCACCGACGATGAGTCGCGGAAACAATTTCGTCACCAATGCCTTTAGTGAAAGTAGGCAGGCACAAATGATGCCAACATTGCCTTCCACTGCAGACCAGATTACCGACCAGATGCCCGACATGACAAAGTCTCCTTGCTGCGAAGCCACCACGACTGTCACTACTCGGACGACGCTAACGAAGCAGACCAGGAACCCAATGACGAACACCAGCGTGGTTGCAATCTTCTGTTTCCAAGGGAGATGTAAACCGGCTATTGAAGGCATTGGTAGGATGAGGACTGAGAAGTCGAGGAAGATATCCACTGCTGCCACAGAGCACCAGTATGTTTGTGCATCACGGCAGTGGCCTGCGAGTTCTGGCCGCCATAGCTTGGCGACCGGTTTGCAGAGAAAGATGCCGCCGAATGTGCCCCAACATACTGCCGGTATCAACAAAAAGGCAAGGGTATGACAGAGTCTTCTGATGACACGGCCACTGAAGATTCGCAGATATTGCATCAAGATCGATGCCTTGGTGACGTTGACGAGCACTGTCCAGATTGAGTTGTTAACCAGGACCAGTTTCGTGACTCGAATCGTATCTGTTGCATCGTCGTATTTGCCTAGCCCTTTGGTTACACTGGCGACTATGATGAAGCACATGGTCCATGAGAGTAGCTGCGGCAGATCAGTCACTTGCATGCAAGAGTAGCCTGGCTCAAGCCTACCAGCGATAGCAAGATGACATAATCGTCCAGGCCAATACAGTGAGTGATCTTGCACCTCGTATACCATCGCAGCGCTACCACTATACTGGCAACAAATGTGCAGAGCACTGCCGGAATGAGAGCATCCAGGCCAAGATCTCCCGCGCCGAAATGTGCTGCAGTCGCCGATACCAGATGATCCTGATCAGACATGTCGGCGTCTATCCTGGCAACGTAGGTATCATCTCATCGCTGGCTACAGACCGCATATAAGCCACGGGCAAGCTTCTATTCAGCCTTGAGGCACAATGAACACCACATGGTAAGTTGACTTCGCCTTGCAAGCTGCGGAAAGCAACAACAAAGCAAGATCCAGCTTCGTTCTCATATGACCGAGTTTGTGAACTGGTAAAAGGATTTTGGCCGGTAGCTCGGAGCTCGCATCGTGGGTCGACCAGTGATAGACCATCAAAGCTTGATTGTCAAATTGATCAGAGGTTCAATGGAAATGAAGCTTTGGCCGCCCGCCAGATGTCCGGTCACATCGCAGAAAGCCGAGGAAGGGACCGTGCTTCATACGACTTCGCCTCGTAGTGCATCAACGGCGATAGAGTGTCTTTGTGTTTGCTTTAGGAAATGTCATCGTGGGATGCACGCGCAAAGCAAAAGTGCAGAAGGACGCCGGGTGGTGGTATTGGTTTCCCTGGTCCATTGCCTGATGTTTTGATGACCTGAAGCCATCGACACAGACATGAATGAGCTTCCTCAGTGCTAGGTGCACAAGTATGAATGATGCGGCTTGGCAATGGGTGGAGTGACGTTTTACTATCGCACTGGAAGTGGCTCATAGATGTGGCGTCCAGGGAGCGCTGTGAAGCGATGTCCGATGTGCCAGCCAGATTCCAGATTCCAGGTTTGTAATGGAGTTCGACGCCGACTTCTCTGCAATGGACTTCATTTGTTTCGCGGAGCTGAAGCGGAAGACCTGTCCTTGTACCTTTGGAAGAGGGACATCTTCAGCTGGATATAGGCTTGCACGGCTGGATTCTCCTCATCATACATGACGCCATTGGGATTAGTGGATTTGGCGGGCACTCCAGCGGTCCAGGAAGCAATATCGGATGCTTTGCGTTCTTCGAGATGCCGGCGGTTGTTTGGTGATGCGGAGCGGCTGCTCGAAGTCGTCGAACTGGCAGTCCTAGGCATTTTGTCGTTGCTTCCCTTGGGTTGAGGAGGCTTCCTATCACTGGACTCGTTGGTTGCGATGCTATGACCGGTCCATTTCTCGCTGGGGTCCGGCATGATATAAGAGTGCGCCGGGCGAGCCAGCAAGCTCTGAGCGTGGCTTGATGGGAGGAGCCTTCAGCGAAAACTGTCAAACGTGGTGCAAATACCACGGCAGCGATGTATTTGAAGCAGACCTGTCTCACCACATGTCCATTGCTGCACGCGACCGGCTGCTTCGCGGTCCATGCAGCGAGATTGCACCAACCACGAGGGGCAGCGTTGGCAGCATCCCAGGAATACCGTGTGTCGATGCAAGTCGTGCGCACACATACCTCTCAGGGGAGGAGGAACATGGGAGACAGACCCAACGGCGTACAGGCTGCGTAAGGCGGAGACTAAAGCCCTCTCCACGCCGCCACGACAGCCAGTCGAGTGGAATACGAGGGCCATAAGTGACAAATAGGCGTCGCGCGCGCGGCCAGTGATGGTATCCCGTCAGGCCTGGGATGGATATTGCCTTTGCCCGCGCAGCAGGACGGGTGGTGGGGAAGGTCGACGATTGTTGCTGATTTGGAATCTGGCATCGACTGACAGCCCTCGATGTCCCGACATGGCTGCGAGCTCGACCGAGTCGCGCTGCAGTTCGTCTGGCGCTCGTCTGGGAGAGCCGTGGTACATGGGTCCACGTACGCCATCGCCATGTGGCCGCCGCGATCGCACGGCGCGAAGGCGATGAGACACGGCGGTGCCTGCGAGGGAGCGCTGCCGTCCTGATCGCAGCGTTGCAAATAGGCAGTAACTTAGCCGGCGCATGACAGCCGCCAAGCATTGATGCACAGGGATACAACGAGACAAGCTTTGCGCGATCATTACAAACACGCGAGCCCTCTTCGGCAACGATTTCCTCTGCGGCATCCTGCTACGGAACGACATGTGCACACCGGATGACGAAAGCAGCCTCCAGCGCGATCCTGTCCAGATAAGACAATGCTCTCCTTCTGCCGCTGCTGACCTGCATGGAAGCCCTTCTTCTTCCGAGCGATGCCCGTTGGCCTGTCGCGCGCCCTCCGCCGCCATGGTCAGCTCACCGCATCGCCTATTCCAATTATCTGAAGCACACGAACCAGACGCAATAAACTTAGATTGAGCACATGGCCGCCGCGAACGCCCCCACTCCACCCAGCACGTCTTGATGCATGAAATACATCGACGCTGGCGTATGGACGGGATCAGGATCAGCTTTTCCTCCAAGCTCCTCCTCTAGCTTCGATGCCCAACCGGAGCACTCTACGCGACCTTCCGCTTGGAACGCCTCCTACTCGGCGTGCAAGTGTCAACTCTGTCGCACAAATGCAGTTTAGCCGTAACAAATCGGCACCAGCATGCAATGCGGCCCGTGGGCGCCATCTGATAACAGATCTGACCAGGCCCGAGAACGGCGAAGCATCGGTTGGACCGCTTTCGACCCCGATGAGCATTTGCGGTCAAGGTTTGGAGAATGCCATCTTGGAATAGAATTATTTGACACGCGAATCGAGCTGTCAGCTTCGCAATGTCGTGGCGCACACATGCCCACAAGATGCAAGCTGGTGACTGCCACCGCGGCTAGACTGTCACCATTGCCACACGCAACAGAATGCGCAATGGAAGCTTGGTAGAAGATGTCTCGACGCGTCCCGGGGTCGTGTATGACAAGCAGCCGTGTCTGCAGTGCGAAATCCGGCACCGATGACACCACCCGACCCTGCAGTCACCCGAGTGATGACTCGTCGGACCTGATCACAACAGAGTATTTGCCGACACAAGCCGTGGTCACCAGCGTTACGAGAACGGAATCTAGCAGGCGTTCATCAAGCACGAACCCGCGGATGGCCAAGAAACTTAGGCAAGTATGCAACGTCTCGATCAAACCCTGCGGGCATAGGACAACCTCAACGACGTTGGCATGCAATTGTCATACCTTGCAGCCTTCGATCTCCCATGCCAAAGACCACAACAGACGAGCCTGACCGCTTTTCCCCACGCTCATGATCGACGTCGGCCAACATGTCTTCGTCTGCCAATGCAAATGCATCTGTATGCCGCGCACATTGGGAAGATCTAGGGCTCTCATCAGTCACCGCAAGATCCAGCGCCATGGATATCGGCCCCGCCCACTCAGGACCCAGCAGTCCACCTCCTGACCAAAGCCATCCAAGACCACGACGATGACCTTCATTTCCTTATCAACTTAGTGACACAGAACATGGCCAGAAGCGGATCATACCTCACCAGTGACACATGCTTCTACCAAGCAGCATGCACCCGTCGACTCCACGTGTGCTGGCGTGGTATACGAGTCCTGTCGCGAATACCACTGTGCCGTTACTCGAGCAATACGCCGTTGAAGTATGTGCAAAGTACTTCTATCCCTCGCGATGCAGCGCAAACACTCGACATTCACGAAGTAATGTCACATCATCTCTAGCAACATATACACCATCGAGCGTAGCATTGAGACAAGGCAACCTGTGTATCGCTGTCACTGGGCAAGAGCTGCTCAGCGTCCAACAAATGGTACTGCTCTGAAAAGTCGAAAAGAAGGAAGTATCAGCACAGCAGTTGGGACGAGCAGACACTGCCGTATGCTGACGCATGGTAAGGGCGTCGCGAGGTTGTCCTCACGTCACCGATTTGTGCACTAGCAGAGTTCTTCGCGCCCTCTTTCTCTCTCTTTCCCCCTCCTCCTCTCACATAGACCTCGTTCTGTTTTGGGCCGGCTTCGCAGACCTCTTCTTCTGATGAGCGCCATGCAATGCAATAAATTATCCACAAGAAAAACAAATCTCTCATATCTCACAAACCCTTCCCCGACCGCATTCATTCTCATCAACAGTCATCATCTTGAGACCTGCTCATCCATCCCAACATGACCAACCCACATCTACAGCTCTCAAATCCGTCTCATCAACAATTCTCGTTGTCGTCAATCATCATGAATATGTACATTGAAAACCCGTCACTCACGGCCCTCCCCTCATCGTATTCATCATCTTAATCATCGCCGCTGCTCATTCTCGTTCTGCCGCGAAGCCTCGCCCTCTTCAGGACCACCAGCCCCATCACTCTTCTGCCGCTCCCTCTCCAACGTCCTCTGCCTCCTCAACGACGAAGAACCATTATTCGCCCCGCCAACCGGCCCCCCAAACATCTCACCAATCGTCGCACTCAAACTCCTAAACCTCCCTCCTTGCGGTGGACTCCCCGCCGCAGTCCTCAAATCACTAGCTTGCTGACTCTCGAATTCCAAATCCGTACTCGCAATCGAATGTCGTTTGAGACTGCTTGGAACAGAAGGTTCGTCAGGTTGATCGGTAGTTCGTCTTGTTTGAGGGGGTTTATTCGATGGTCGCCGTTTTATGCTACCGCCCAAGGGGGTTTTGTCAATACCTCGACGGAGTTCGTCGGCGACGATGGCGGCGAGGGAGCCGCTGAGGGGGCTTGTGAGGGGGCCGAGGCGGAGGGAGGAGGTGCGTTCGAGGAGGCGTTGGGGTGGAGCTGGTTCGAGGGTTTGGTTGCGGGTGAGGGGTGTTTTTTGGGGGCTCAGACGTTCGGGTGGCCCGGAGGGGGTTCTTGTGAGAGGGGTTCGTGGGCGTAGTGTTGCGTTGGGTGTTTGAGGGATGACGGGTGCTGAGGTGGTGGCGTGCATGACTGGTTTTTGAGGATCGGCATTTGCTTTTCCGTTTAGCTCGGCGGTGTCTGTGTGTACTGCGCTCGCGGTGCCTGGTTGTAGGTCTGGGAATTGGAGTAGTCCTGGAGCGTTAGGCGGTATTGAGCCCATTGTGGGCGCTCGTACATGCATCTTGGGCAATGACCCGCTCTCAAGTGTTTGCGCTCGCCGGAGGGAAGAAGCGCGGACCGAGTTCGCGACAAGCGACAAATTTCGACTGGGTCCATCGTGCTCGCGGATCTCCGACATGGCTCCTTCTTCGTCCACAAGACTAATGCGTTCCTCGTCCTCGTCCGCATAGCTCTCATTGTCCTCGGTCTTCCTCCCAGAGGTGATGCACCACACGCCAAAGAACGTCAGGGCACAGCCTCCGATGAATTTGCCCGCATCCTCGGGACTTTCGCGCTCGAAGTCGCGGTAGAGTACAGCGCTTCCAACAATGACGGATATGGTGAAGGCCACAAACTGGGTTGGAATGACCATCGTCGAGTTGAACCTCTGCAGGGCTCGGTTGACGTACTTGATTTGCATGACGGCCGTGAAGATGAGGACTGCCAGCAGAAGATAGGTGATTGGGAAAGTCACCACCTTGTATAAGCTGTATGTGAGCAGCGATGCCACGCCTTTCGTCGACAGTGCCGTGTAGCCGCCGTATAGTCCGACCAGACCAATGTCAATCACGATAGTTCTTTGACCGTACTTGTTGCTCAAGACGGTCAACGCGGCGATCAAGAACAAGGTGATTCCCAGGTAGGTCTCGAATTCCCATGTCGTGACCAGTTCCCAGATGGCCTCGGGGGTGAGCTTGGGATTGTTGTCACTGGCAGACAGGACCACAGTGACTGCACCTCCGATGGCAATGAGAACTCCTAGACCGTCTCGTATGCGGAATTTCTCCTTTAAGAGCAGAGGCGCAATCAAACAATTCGAAACAAGTGCTACCACTCCCAGTGGTGATACAATCGACGCTGGAGCAAAGCCGTATGCCAGAAAATTACCCGTCTCACCAACGACCATCATAGCAATTCCCAGCCACCATATCGGACTCTTGAGATATGACTTCTCCTCAACATCATCTTCTCCATCCTGGCTGTGGTCCTCAGCAGATGACGCCGAAGCGCGCCTCGAGTCCAGCTTCGGAATCAGCGGCTGCGTCTCGTTCGCACCCTCTCCCTCCTGTCCCGTATGCCCATTCATCTTCGCCTTCCTATTATCCCCCTCCCTCTCTTCAGCAACTCCCCTCTGCTGCGTCCCATAATCCGCGCTCTTCTTGTTCCTTCGTGCACTTTTGCGCTTTTCCTGTATCCTCGCATCCCGCTCCCTGCTCAACCGAAGATGTGCATATCGCTGCGTATTCAACGCAAAAGATATCAGCACATTTCCGCAGATTGCAGTAACAACTCCAATTAAACTCGACCATCCACCATTCTTCAAATCGCCGGATCCGCCCAGGAAGCTCGTCGCGATGATGACCGGGTCCTCGGGCCCGGTCGGGATGTACATTGCTGCTTGCTGCTTGCTGCTGCTGTACGTGTGCAGGAAATATACACGCCGGAGACGGCAGAGCAGCTTTCTTCACTGTCACCGCATCCCGCGCGGCAGTGCAGAGAAGGATGGCAGGCGACAAGTCCGCCAGGTCCGGGATGTTGCTCAGCGCTGTTTCGTGAGTTGCTGAGCGTCAGAGGCGAAGCTTCACACTTTCTGCTCCCCGGCTCGACTCGGCCTTGAACTTTGTGCACAGACGCATGTGAACGATCACCGAGTTCCAACTTCACATTATTATCGCCATGTCTATGCTACCAAGACTTTTAGACTGAGGATTATCGGAGTAACGAGGCATACACGAGTTCGTCTCGTACGGCTATATAGTCCATCATGGCCATCTCTGTCTTTCGCAACTTCAGATTTCAGTCTCACATTCGTTGGCAATTGATGAGGCTCAGCCCTTCCCTGCTGTGGCTGAAGAACAGGCATTCCCCGCTAGTGGGTAGCTATCGCGATGACGCGGGTGAAGAGCTCGGAACAGCACAGCTGTGCAGCCTCTACGTAGACTACGGACTATCAAACCAGGGAGCGTACCAAGTCGTACTGGACAACAAAAGATTATGAGTTCAAAATCATTCAAGCCGTGATTCTGAGGTCGAACCGGTAACAGCTCGGTATCCAGCAATTGAACGACAAATGTCTCCAGTTACAGTCTGTAATGCATGTTATCCAGAGGAGGAAGAGGAACCAAAGGCTGAGATCCAACTTCCTTCGCATCAACCCAATTCCCATGAATCTGTGCCCGTAAACGCATTGGCAATTCAATAACTGCTACCGGAGTCTGGAAATCATCCATCGTATCCAAAATCACCAAATTCGTGAGATTTAAAATCAAAACGATCGACGGCAAATATTATATGTCCGTCTCCTTCTGCAGCATCTTCAGAGCGAGGGATGAAAACTGGTTCCATGCATCGCACGTTTGGTCCCGGGTAGTAAATTTTCAATTCCTTTGTCTCCTTGGAGAGCATGGCGACGGCGTTCAAAGTCGCAAAGATGCCTTTCTTCGCTGGCTCTTTGGGATCGGAGTAGAAAATGTTCATGAAGATTTTATCGTAGGGTTTCGTCATGTACCGCTCATCGATACGGCAGAATTCGTTCGGGATGTCGACTAGGACATGGGGTTCTTCTAGCGTCGTTTGGTCGGGATCAGAAGGGTTGATTTTGAAACGAACGAGGTCGACCACTGTGTTCCCAACCGCTTGCTTTGGATCTTTGCCGAGGAAAGGAAAGATGGATGAGCGTATGTCGTGAGGAAAAGTTCCCTCAAAGAAGATGTTTCCGTCTTCTTCCCATGCTCCTGCGGTGTGGATGATGGCAGACGATTCGGGATATGTGTAACAACGTGATTCGTAGGGCTTCCAGCCGGATCCAGCCAGAGGTTGCTCAGGGTGACGCGGGACGACGATGAATCTTGTTGGGCGAGTTGTGTCCCAGCACACATGAGTCTCCCCTTCTTGAGGACGTTCTCGCATCGCTGTTGGCCATGGAGCGAAGACGATCCAGTTTTCCGTCACGGCGCAGTCGTGGCATACTCCGAGGTCGGGTACTCGGATGCGATGCTCGTTCTTAACACGTCCTCGGCGGTCCACAGAGTAGGAGACGATCTGATGGAGCTCCCTCGAGTACGTGACCAATTCATCTGCGTGAGGATCGATATGTGGATGTGCAGTGCTGGTCATTGTCTTGATTTGGGCGCGATAGGGATCCATTCCAGTAGTCTCGAGCGTATGAGGGTCCATGGTGAAGGCAGGACCCATTTCGGACAGGGCTTGAAGACGACCTGCCCAATAAATCACATTGGTGTTAGTTATTTGTGAGATAACAGCCTGGACACATGGATGCTCTATCCAAGGGCAAGCTTCGATGTCAACAGGATTGCCTGCGCGCTTGTGTTTGTCGATCTTGTACTTGTCGTTGTGCACATGCTTGATCCTGAAGTCGACCCGACCATTGTGGATCCGAAATGCTGTTACGACACCGTTGCCCAACCAGGGGACATGACCCCTATCCACTGGGATGACTCTATCTTGCCCAACGCGATAAAATGTCCCGTCAATACTGTTCGGGATGATGCCCCTGACAGTGACGTCGCTAATCTCGCCTTCGAGGTGAATGGGCGCATCGATGCTCGATAGATCCTCAGCAAAGGACCATTCACAAGAAAGCTTCTCTGCGCCCTTGATAGGAACTAGAGACATCATTGCGGCTGGTGTAATGCTGCTGGCGCGCAAATCGTAGTGGTGAAATGATAGAAGGGCAGTATCGGACAGGTGAGAGTAGGCTTCGGTTCTCTCTGCGCTTACCACAAACACCCGGAGAGCTTCAAAGTATTATACTCCCTCCTTTACGCTCATCCGACCGCCCGGCCATGTTGAGTACAGTGACCGTAGACCGCAGGCGGGAATTTTGTCTTCCGCGGTCTGCCTGTTTCGCGTGTTTTGACAGCTCAGGGTTATTTGACACGCGAAACGGGAGTCTTCGAGGAAGGGGACGGAGTCAATCAATTCCTTCGCGGCTGCCGGGAGAGTCCACGGATGACGGAGAAGCTCTTGCAAGCCAGCAACGTCTCGGCTGGGCACGGCTGCCTCCGCCAACCACCAGTTTGACTTCACATGTTGGAGGAGAAGGTGAAGCCCAGGTCAAGCCGCAACGCCGTTTCCTGACTCGTGTACGAATGCTTGCTCAATAATTGATAGATTGTGATTGGTTCAGGGCATGAGGCGTGTTTGCTGCCTGAGGCCAGAACAGCACCGCTGCAAGTTTTGAGAACCACGCCTTCAACTTCTCAAGCCACTTTCTCTGCGAGCAGGTCAGCATCCAATTTATTTCGAAGAACAGGTATTGTGCTGTGACGTGCCCCCGTTTTGCATGCACGGCGCGCCTTCTTTGTTCATGGTTCATGAAGCGCGAGCTCGGCAGACCTGTCGCCATCTTGCATCAGCTCAATGACAGGACGGAAAGAGGTAGCATTGGAATGAATAGAGGGACAGAATTTGCCGCGGTCTGATCTGACGACGCCTGTTATAATGTCGGAAGAGGCTCATGTCTGGCTTTCAGCCCTACCGTGCCCTACGTACCCACGGCGGTCCGATGACTGAGCGAAAGATGACCGACTTGAGCGGGCCAAACCAACACTCGCCAGCGTCCCAATGTCGACAACGGCTCAATGAGCGGTGCGCTGTGACTCCAATCATGCGCTCATGCAAGACTGATGCTATAGGCGCTTGACAAGATACTGCTACTGATCGGGCAGTGGGGCCATGCTACGGAATTATCGCCACTTGCCCAAAGAGGAAGCTGGCAAGACTTCAATGCTTGTCGATTGCCACGCATCATCCTGGTCCGGTCTTGACGTCAAAGAAAAATGAATGTATTTTCGCATCAACGAAGACACAGCTAGTATAGAAGCCTCGAGAGGTGCGATCGGTAATGTGTGGTATCCCGAGGTCGAAAAGCGATTCATGAAGTGTTGACTGCTGATCGAAACAGCGAAGTCCTTCGCTGAAGATCATCAACAAAAAGCAAGCATTGCGATACTGTGACAAGGGATCGCGGCGGGCAAAGCATAGGCGGAAGCAGCGGCCTTGGCTTACGTTCGTTCTGCGAAGCACTACTCAGGGAAAGACTTCATATACGTCTTGCATTAAAGCACTAAAATCCGTTCCCGTTGTTCAGAGAATATCGCTAAAACACGTGCCTCGCCATGATCGCCCGTGCTGGACTGTTGGCAACTCTGCCTTTGTTGCTCCAAGCACAAGAGCTATGGGACAGGCAGGACTCATACGGACCATCCTGGATGGGCTTGCCCGGCAGCATATATCAGTCATCTGGCATTTGGGGCGATGCTAAGGATGCGGCCTGGCCACCAACTTCGTCCGATACGGGATCCCGGATTCAACCTCAGAAGCCAGATGCTGAACTGCAAGAAATGATTGCAGAGATTGACGAAGCTCGTGTAGAAAACACGATCAGCACGCTGGTGAGTTTTGGTACTCGGCACACTCTATCTATTCAGAACTCCACGACTCGTGGCATTGGTGCCGCCCGAGACTGGATCTACCAGGAAATGCTCGATTATGCCGCAGACTCGGATGGCAGAATGGATGTGTACTTCAACAGCTATATTCAGCCAGTGGATGGCAGCCGCATTCCGTTCCCAGTCAATATCACAAATATTGTGGCGCAGATCAATGGCACGACCGATCCGGAAAGAGTATATGTGGTGACAGGTCACCACGACAGCAGAAGGATCGATGTCTTGGACTACGAGGGAGATGCTCCAGGCGCTGATGACGATGCCAGTGGCGTGGCAGTAGTGATGGAGATGGCTCGTGTCTGTGCCAAGAGACGACCAGCTGCTACTATGATCTTTGCTGCTGTCGCTGGCGAAGAGCAAGGTCTGTACGGCTCTGCCAATCTTGCAAGGACTTTGAAAGAGGCAGGCTACAGAGTCGAAGGCAACTGGAACAACGATATCGTGGGTACTGGAAAATCTCAACCATTCGCTCCGATCAACGACTATACCGTCCGCCTCTTCGGTGCCAGCATCTACTTTCCAAATGCCACAAACGCTTCCGCCGCAGTCCAGCGCACCACCGCAAACATCGGCGGCTGGAACGATTCTCCAGCGCAAAACCTCGGCCGCTTCATCGCTGAAGTCGTCGCCGGAGCTGCAGAGTACGTCGGAATGCAAGTCGCCCTCATCTACCGCGCGGACCGCTTCCTCCGCGGCGGCGACCACCAATCTTTTCTCACCCAAGGCTTTCCCGCCGTACGTTTCAGCGAAGCCGTCGAAGACTTCGCCCACCAACATCAAGACGTCCGCGAGCAAGATGGTATCCAATACGGTGATCTCATCGAATTCGTCGATTTCAATTACACTGCTCGTGTAGCAAGAGTCAACCTCGCGAGTATGTGGTCCGCGGCAAATGCCCCTGCTACGCCAAAGAATGTTACGATCAGTAGAGTCATCGGGTTTCCTGCGGGCAATCAGAGTACAAATCCGGAACTTATCACGAATGAGAGTGGGTTCTCTTGGGCGACGGGGAACGATGAATTGGTTGAGAGTTATGAGCTTGTGTGGAGAGAGAGTGGGAATGTGCAGTGGTCGTATGTGATGAATGTGGGGAATGTGGGTAATGTTACGGTGGATTTGAACAAGGACAATTATCAGTTTGGAGTCAGAGCTGTTGGGAAGAATGGGTTGAAGAGTCCGGCTGTTTGGCCTTATCCTGGTTGATGAGACGAGGCATGCAAACAACGGCAAGACCTCGTTCGAACTTCGGAAGCCGTAAAGAAGGTTTAAAGATCTCGACTTGGCATTGGCTACTTCTCGATTAGCGCCGAGCAGGAAATCATCGGTGTGACTGTTGAAGAGGCTAGGTTGAAGTGAGTAGACATGACTCGCTGTGACATGTTTGCAACGAAGATAAGGGAAAAGGCACTATTCCGATCGGTTCGCGATTGATGATCGAGAGAGCGCATTCCTATGCTGACCTGAACCTCGCATGTGCATTATTCAACTTCCTCGAGCAACACATGCAAAACTGGGTATCTTCATTGGGCAACTCCTGCAAAACCTTTGTCAAAATTGACCAATTGACATGCTCACACATCTAATAGCTCTTTCATGTATCATTTCTCCGCGAATAAGTAGTCTCATATCCCAAGAAACGCCTCGCTAACCAACCGATTCGTTCCAGACATGCGCGTGGTGTGCACATTTACATCACATAATAACACAATCCCGATCTTCTGCAGCTCTTTTACGCTTCGCAGCCTTCAGGACCTGTTTCTCCTTCTTCGTTAAAGGCGCCAATCCATGCGCATCATGCGCAGGTTTCAAAGTATCGACCGTCTCTCCACTTTCGTTCCGAGGCAAATGTACGCTCGTTCTGTTGGTTGGAGTATTGAGCTCGGCAGGATCTGTGTCATCAGCAGTGCCGGACTCGGCAGGAACGGCAATCGCAGGCGTGTCATCCGTAGCTGGCTGCGAGATATCACTCTTGCTCATCTTTTGCGCAAGCTTGGACATGTTCAGATTTAAACTGAAGCGGCTGCCGTTTGCGTTGCTCGAGCTCATCGGTCCGGTGCTACTGGGTCGACTCTTTGGTGTTGTCGAGTCTTTTGACAACCTGCTGCCTCTCCGAGAACCTGTCATTTTGCTTGCAACAGCCAGGAAGCCCACCTTCTCGGTCGGTCCGTTCTCATCGGCAGGCGTTGAAGGCACAGAGCCTGTGGGATCAGTCCGAATGCTGCCACCCGACGTGCTGCCACTGTGACTGCCTTCGTCTTGAGTAGCACTGCGGCGGTGCTCTTGCATGCTTGACCGACCGCGTGGGCCGTCCAAAATCCCACTAGCATCCAGACTGTGCCTACCAGTGCCGGGAGCCCAGTCTACTGTGTCCGAGTTCACGCGCACGCCATCGGAAAGCGTTTGCGAGGGGATGTGCTCCAGTGCATTTTCGGAGCCCAGTACAGAATTAATGTATGGCTTTTCCTCGTGCGCAAAAACATCAGACGCAGATCTGCTAGTGGCCTCTGCGTACGAAGGCAGGTCGTGAATGGAATGCCCATCATCTCCTATCGGCTGCACTTGATAGAAGAGTAGATATGGCGTCTCTTTCCTCAAAGCTTGATGAATGTCGACGTAAGTCACCCGGTTGCTGGCCAAATCATCAAATAACATCCACGGGTCCTCAATATCGTCGCTGTCAGACACGCTATTTCGTCGGCTAGGAGGCGTGCTCTCTGGGATCGCAGAGGATGACTTGCCACGGCAGAGAGTAACATAATGCCCGGAGTGCACGGATGTTCCTCTGTGACAGACGACTGATTGTAAGATCAATCTGAAGTTGCCTACGAGAGGGCCATCTTCTTGCATGTTCTCGTCACTAACGAAGTTTGGGACCCCGATCTCGAGCGGGATGTCGATATAAGTATCTCGCTTCGTTGCTGTCCCATTATTGGTGAAGGAATAGCGTTTCAGGCAAATGCCAAGAACCGGTCGTTTCTTCGCGAAGTGTGCTGCAACCTGCGCATCGGAAGTTGGCATGTGATCCGTGTACCACGGGAGCAATTTGAAGAATTGCCAGGCAGGCATGAGCACTTCTGTCTTCGTGCTCATTTTCCGTTCCCTCTCCTGCGTCGGACCGCCGCCATCCTTTTCCGGGTCGATTCCTATCAGCTCGATCTTGCGCTGGCCAAATATGCTGTCTCCACGTTTTCGCCCTGCGCCAGGTCGTATCTTCTCCAAAGGGTCTTTGCTGTGAGTCATGGCAACAGGCGATTCTGTCAAAGGCGTTTGAGGTATTGGTGTTCCGGGCCCACTTGCAGGAACTTCCGCAATTTCGACATGAAGGCCAGAACTCTTCTCGGTTCTGGTGCTGTCTTGCCATGGGTCGGAACCAGACTTCAACGTGTTACGTCGTTGGTTTTCCAAATGTCTCATGACTTCCACTCGATTGTTGAAGTAATGCTCAAGACAGTCTTCCAAGGTAATATCCTGGCCCGACTCGGATGGCTCAGGGATGGCAATTTCCAACATTCGCTCGTTGACGAATTTGTGATCATCTTGAGGCTCCTCCTTGCCGGTATGATACAGATCCATTTTCAGTGTCAGAAGAGGAAGTTCGAGCTGGCCGGTAATGAACGTGAAAGCCTCAGAAGGGTCCTGCTGCCTTGTATTGGCTGCATCTTCCCACCCACACTCGGCCAAAGACTGCTGCAGGTGCCTCGTGATATCCGTCGTGATCAAGCGGCCTGTCCGGAGCATATTTACCCACAATCGTAGCAGACCTGCCAATCGTCTTCGGGGCCTGTCGTTGAAGTCGTTGTAGAGCATTGCTTCGAAGCTGTCCAATCGCGCGAACATGGCGAAGAGCAATGCGTCGAGGTAGCAGGTGACATTGTTCCTGTTTATTGCTCCAACCAACTGGATGCTGGGGTCATACTGCTTGACAATGCCCTCGTATGTCTCTTGCAGCAGGAGTAGTAGCCGAAATGCCTGGTCCCCATCGCCTTTGTTCTGTGTAGTCCGGAGAGCGTATCGCGCGTTCCCCTCTGTCATCGTATCGATGCCATGACTGCGAAATCGTTCGAGGATGCCCTTGATGCTCCTCTCCTCCTCCTTGTCGCGGGCGACTTTGGGTTCATCGTATATCGACCACAGATCTCGCAGGTAATCGGGTCTGGAGGAATTGGTAGAGGTAGAAGGCCGACTATCTCGGCTCTGCGAAGGAGTGGTTAGCTGGCTCAGGCGAGTCATGGTGAAAGTTGCAATGCGGAGCCGTGGTCACTGAAACGTGTTTCATGCTCATGCACGCCCTCAGCGTCTCTAAAAACGGAGCAAGACTCCTGATGGAAGACGTGTTGTCGCTCTGACGCGCCTCTCTCCGCTTGTTCGCCATTCCGCGCGTACTCGCTGACCGGCGGCGGCAGCGGTGGTGAATGACGAGGGTCGCGGAGGTCAGAAACACTGCTGAGCCGGACGAAGGATAACATGGGAGAATGATGGAGGGCGGAATGGTGGTGGTGGGCGGAGCGGCATACTTTGGTTGGGCTGTGTGAAGAGGCGCGGCGACTGTCCTTTCTCTTGCGCGTGCTGAGGAAGCGCTTCAGGTCGCTCATGCTTTCGAGGTCGGCTCCGCGGCGCTTGCCCCGTGGGCGGTCACCAGAGTCCCCTCGTGTCTCGGGCAACGCGGATGTCGCTTGTCGTCCCTGTGTGCTGTGGGAGGCTCAGCGAGGCGACGGAGCGGGGCTCTTGGAGGAGTTGAAGAATATCCAAGAGCCAGGCGGCCGGATTGTTGCTTCTTCGCCAATGTCGTTACCTGGCTTCACCGGCAGCACGCTGGTGGAGAATTCACAGGTGCCTGGAGCAATCGTGTTCGGACAAACGCCGTGTCCGAGAGACGGACAGCAGCAGCACGAGTGGCTATGCGAGCAGTCATCACGCTGGCGGCCCTCTCTCCCCGCCGCCCTCTCGTCGCTCGCCGCCCCGCCCTCCAGCGCCGTACTTAAACGAAGGCGCGCCTAGACATGCGCCACGCGGAGGTGGGTAGCTTCCTCAATCTCGGCCCATTGCTACGGATTACTGCCTTGGGCTGTGGTTCCACCCGAACCTGCCAGTGCAACTGCGGCATACATGGGCATCACAGACAGTAGAACGCCAACACGTCTGCTGCCGTCATCATATACCGATCACGAATCGAGGGCAAGAAGACCTGAAAGAGGGATTGCCCAACGACACTTTACGAGCATGTGGCGCCAACATGTGACGCAGTGACGCAGGGCACAGTTGGTTAGTTAGCATTGATGACTAACACTGCGACTGATCCTCCACTAAGAAAACGAACACAGAGTTATTCTCATAGATCATCTGCTGCAATCTTTACTTTGTATACGCATCCTCTCAAACACTTCGCTCTCAACCTTTCATTAGAGACGTTTGTTGCCCACCACTCTCATCCTCTCCACTCTCCTGAACCCCCTCATGCACATCTTCACACATGACCACTGTTAAGATATCGAGAGCTCCATGTCCGTATTAAGATTGAAGCCGCAGTGGCAAGGTCCTTCCCAAGACGGCTGTCTTATCGCCGTGTTATGCTCGTAATCTGCCTTTTTCCTTGAATTCCCAGGAAGCCAATATTTGTCGTCCTCGTACCACCAGTTCAGTTTGCCTTTGGCACAGGCCCACACGCTGCCATGAGCGGGATAGATTTTCGCGCTACCGCCGGCAATATTCCACACCATAGTTTCTTGCCAGTATTTGTAGGCCACAAGCGTAGCTGCATGATGGCAGAAGAGAGAGCGTCAGCAATGAACAGTCATCAGGTGTACATGATTGTTGTGGGGAATTGAGGACCAACTTACTGCCATCGCCATTGTTTGACCACCGTGCGATTTCCCAAAATCCTGTACCCGACTGTTTAGCCGCATTCGGCAGCCTACACGCAGTTCCGAGACAGATCAGCTACCGTGCGCAAGTCGTGGCGGATCTCGTGTAAACAGGCATTTTCTTTCTCCTTACCTCACACAAAGCACATATTGATAATCGCAAATCCACGGCTTCTTGGCCGATTTCGGATATTTCCATCCGACAGTAGCGCGAGTGTCGTTTATGGCCTTATCTGTAAGCACAGTACCACCAGGAACCGCCCACCCATCTCCACAAGGCGGCGCGCCAGTGAAATTGTTCTTCACTTGAATATATGTTGGACCCGCGTCCTCGAGGCTGAAATCTGTATCCATGTGTTTCAGGGTATCCATATTCGCATCGTCCACGGCGCGGATAGCATTAACGTTCTTATCGCTTGCATCGGTTGCATCGCTGTAAAGACCCGTGGGACCTCCATAAGCTACAGCTAATAGAGCGGCGAATGACGCGGCCAATATTCCAGTGCGCATTGTCGAACTCCGTAGCTCTCTGAACTTTTGGCTACTGCGTGATTCTTGAGCTTAGGGAAGCACATGGTTTGACAAGCCTCTTATACATTTTGATGGATCTGTTGGTGCCCATCTGCCGTCATGTTCCATCTCGTATTCAGACAGCTTTGGCGACGGTAGTCTGGGGCCAGGATAGAACGAAACAAAGGTCAGTCGGAATCTATGTCAGCGACGGATGAGCGTGAAGCTGTTCCTTCGTAAAACGGTGCTCTTTTCGCAGACCGAGAGCACGGCTTCGAGTGAGAACGGCGAGAGTTACGATACCGGAAATAGCACTAGAGTTTCAGGGATCGAGGCCCTTTGCAGTGGGCTGCATTAAAGCCATCGAGCTGGTTGAAGGTTCCATTGTTCTAGATCATTCTTGAGAGTCCAGAGACTGCTTCGTAAGACAGTGATTGCCAACAGCTGTCCCAACCGGAAGTTCATGGGCTGCATAGGTATCTGCAACAGATCGCTGAATGCTTCGAGAAATTCTCGACCCAGCGTCCCAGCATAGATGGTGGCCAGCAAGCTCGTACCATGCCTTTCCAAGTACTAGGTATTCCAGAAGACTTATGCAGGGCGGTGCTAGGAGCGAGAGCAAGCACGTGGTCCTTCGGGACCCGGCATCACCAACTGCGGACGGAAGAGCCAGGAGCCGTGTCGCCTTTCGGCATCGACTGAAAGTTGTCATTGGCTGCGTTGCCCAAATGCGTTACGGCAAGGCGATGACCGCGGATATATCGATGCAAACCAACGCTGACACGGCGCGATAGCTCCGACCAAAGGCCCAAAGCGGGAAAAGGACAGTAGCGGATTAAGTTGTCCAGAAGGTATCGTCTAGAAGCAGACGCTTTCGCACCCGAATAGTTATTCAGGGCAGCAAAATTTGCAATTGGGACGCAGGCTGAAGCTGTAGAGAAATGCAGCCTCTCTCGCCGCTCAATTGCGCAATAACCACGGCCTTGGGCTAGTATATATTCACAACATTCAAGAATATTATCCAGTCTGTCACCTGCATCCGGGGATCGGATAGCAGGGTATGTTTCGCTTTCTTGGCATTTGTACTTTAAACTTTTTGGCAGCCGACTCAGGGCATCTCATTCGCAAGAGAGGCCCGAAAGACCCTGAGCTGATGTTCCTTGAAATCGTGTATGCAGGTGACAGACTGCAGGCGCGCGGTCGGAGGCTGTCGCCACCAAACGCTTCACTCGATGATTTCCATTGAAGCCTCTATAGCCTTTACGACAGCAATTCCACAAAGGGTGCTTGCATAACGGAATCATGTTTGAGCTTGGCGCTCGTACATGTGAAGCATGTTCTGCTACCCCCATCGCATTAGTACGCAGACTTAGCGTATAGCCGACAGCACAAGTACGCATGGGAGCGCGTCATTTTTTTTCAAAAAAAAATAGTACCTTTGTTGACCAGAATAGATCCGATGATGCTTGGTGCTCTGATCATGGAGTGGGCGTGATAGAGTGGCTTCATTGAGTTAGCTTACTGTCGAGTCTGCTCTTTCTTCGGGCATCTTCGGCAGGTACAAAGCAGGTCCTGAAGGTAGTCGACATCCAATCGAGCCACTCGTCTCATCTCGACTCATCAAAGATATTCATTATTCAGGGCAATTCCTTCAAAGGGGGCAGGTCGTGCTTCAGGATCAGAGGCCCACACTCGGATATCTCCGCACCCGTGACGATCCACTGGACTTCGGGGCTCTTCAGCCTCTGCATCGCATCATCAAAGTTCCGAACCATGAAGATTTTACTGCTTTTGTACGATGGCGAGTTGCACCAAGCAAGAGAGTAAAAGTTGGTCTCGCTGAGCAGATACGGAGCCCCGAGTACGAGGTATACGTTCCGCTGGGCTGCCCGCACCGGAACGAGCGTGGCCGAGAGTTGGCCAAAGAGCGCGGTGCCTTCGTCGACGAGTCGCAGTCTAGAGATGCCATATGCGCCCATGGTGTCAGGATGCCAGGCCAAGTAGCGCTTGTCCGCGCCGTATACAATGTTCAAGCCTTGCGCAAAGAGCGAGGATGCAGTATTTTGAGACCCGAGGTAGAGGCTGCCATCATCTCCAGCGACCAGGTTGACTTTATCGCTGACGTCTCGTAGTCTTGCTTGGCCTTCTGCGACCGGAACGTCAGTTGCTTGACCTGGTGCCGGAGCGATTGGCTGACCAGCCATTAGCTCTTCCAAGGGAGGCAATTGATAAATGGGATTTTCCTTTGGCTTCGCTGTCGCAGGCTCATTCGGATTCTCGGGCGATACAGGTTTGGACTCCTCCGCATCCGGAATCGTGTTTCCAAGACAGCCTTCTGCAATCTTCGGGCCTAGAGAAAGGGGTCAGTATGCTGCTTCGCATCGTGACGATCGCTTCTTTCCGGGGCAGCATCGGGACACATCGTACGACGCCCTGTCAACGACTGATCGTCTGGACCATCTGCCTTTTCATCGTTCACTGGATAGA
The DNA here is from genome assembly GCA_013365195.1 of Cercospora citrullina. Lineage (NCBI taxonomy): Eukaryota > Fungi > Ascomycota > Dothideomycetes > Mycosphaerellales > Mycosphaerellaceae > Cercospora > Cercospora citrullina. The sequence goes on from JAASFF010000125.1 coordinate 59,462, forward strand.
ACGAGACTGCTGACATCTTCCGAGCGAACAAAAATCAGGACTCAAACTCACCTTCCCATTCCCCAATGGCAATGGAATTGTCGAAGACGTCCATTTCGAACTCTGTGCCGATACCCAAGGACCAATCGATGCCGTCGCATCCATCTTCATCCACTCCTGTGCCAATGGGTGGCGTGTTCCAATGTATCTCTGTTCCGATATAAGGTCTTGTAACCAGCGCAACGCCTTTCTCAAAAGCCCCATTCAGGAAGTCGATTCCAATGCCAACGCTGATAGGCATGCCCAGAGATGACGAAATGGTCAGCTCGCCGCCTGCTTCAAACCTGGGCGTAAACGTGGGCTTGAAGCCGGATAGCTCTGACGCATCCAGGTCGATCACGTCCAGGACTGCTTTGATCTGTGGAAACTCAACCTTTCCGCCTAAGAGGACTCTGCCCAGAGCGGCTACACCGACTTTACCGTCCACAGAAAAGGTCGCCAGTGGGCCCACAGTGATGATGCCAGGGATACTCAGACCAGGTAGCGCCACTGTGCCTAGTTTCTTCTTGAACTCGGCTTCCTTTTCAACATACGCTTCGAGTCCGAGATGCATTCCCGCCGCTATGTTGCCACCAAGTTCGAGTCGCAGTGAGGTCGGCCCGTTGATGACACTAATACTGGCAGACCCAGCCACTGTGAGTTCGCCAGTGAGGCCGCAATCCACGCACCAAAGATTTACCCTCGGTTCTGCCTTCCCAGCCAGGCCATAAGCATTCACGATTGTCTCAACCTTGGACTTCGCGGCGGAAAAACCTGCTTCCTTCTCGCCGAGCTCCGCAGTATACAAGAGGATGTTGTTCCCGTCAAATGAGGACCCGGCAAAGCCTGGAGGAAACATGTTGAGCGGGATCGTGAATCCAATGGAAGGCCTGATGGTGGCGAAAAAATCGACGACCTTGGTAACGCCTTCCACGGCAGCATTGATCAGGCTGGTGATGTCCCCAACGAAGCCGGCCAAGTTCTTCACGGCCTGCATGAGCCCCAAAACATTTGCCTTGCCAGAGACACGTTGCCCGTACGTCAAGACTTCGAGCTCGGACGGCCAGCCGAGGTAGCTATAGATGGCAGAATCGTTGCCCTTCAGTCCACTGTCCCACTTGAGGTAGCCGTAGGCGAAGTCCAGCTCCTGATCGAACGAAGTTCCGCACGGTATGAAAGGCGTGTCCAGAACGGCCGGCGATGCGTCGCGGTTATTGTTGTACAACTTCGATTCTCCTCCACTTGCATCAACGGGATACGCATTTGGTCGCCGGCCACACGTTGCAGTCGCGTCATTGGGTCCTCTGGTGTTTGTGTTACTCGGTCTCGAAATGGTCGTGCTCACGGCAGGTCCTTGCCTGCATTCGTTGAGGTCCACGAGCGAAATATTGTCCAACAACAGCTCGAAGTCATATTCGCGCGGATCGATTACGCGGGAGCCATCGCCACACTGGACTGTAAAAGTCTGTCGCACGTCAGCCGCAAGACCGCTTGCAGATTCGAGTTTCGATTCTCACCAATTGCGATGTGGCGACCTTGCCAATACGCTGCACCGTCCACTCGACATACTCCCATTGTCCCGGCCGTGCGGTGGCATGTAATGGGAGATTGTGCGAGAAGCTCGCGACAGATTCCGCCGCACCCTTGATGCGCACGTTCAGATCGCAGCCGACAGATCCGAAGCTCTGCAGCTCGCCGATGGAATGATGGAAGCTCAAGCGGTACGGACTGTCAAGACGCATATTGTAGAAGAACATGTTCACGAGGTTGCTCCCCCACGTAGTACTGTTGATGTGGCCGACACTGTGCGATCGTCAGAGCAAGGTCACGAATAGCATGACGCGTGAATCCTCGAGGCACTTACAGAAGGTGTGAACCATCCTGCGCTTTGTATCGACTGCTGCTAACCTGCCGTCTGAATGGGCTATTACGATTCGAAAGGCTAGGGCCGTAAAGGGGAGACCACGATGTCATGGCGTTCGGATCGGCATTGACGTTTTCGAAGCTATTGTCTGGAATGAGATTGATAGACGGGGCAGGACTACACGCTGGAGGTGCCACGATGCAGGCATCATTGCCATCGACCAGCGATATGTCATCCAGAAGCAGGTCGACCTGGGTCAAGCCTGCTCGCTTGCAATGGAAGATGATTTCCTGCGCGAATGAGAAGGCGTGAGAAAATTGAACATGTGCAGTGGTTGGAATCGTACTCACGAAGCTTGTCACCAGCTGGTCCGGGAATGCGGAAGCTGCGTTCGGGTGTCGAAGAGTCCTCTCCGCTCGCACATATGTCCCTGCAGGGCTCGGCGTGATCCCGATCATCTCACCTTGTATCCTACCGTTCAAAGTAACGGCCAAAGTGCTTTGCTCTCCCACACCTTGGTTATCGCCCAGGGCGTAGTAAAAAGCCAGACGATACTCTCTCTGTACTGCCAGACGAAGGTTTGTTTTGATGGTAAGCGGCATAGGTTCGCCTTCTGGGAGACCATTCTGGTCCGGCGAGTTTTGATCGAGCGACATGAAGCTGCGCTAAAAGTTAGTTATTTCTTGACCAAAGTGAGAAGGTGCGGATTGCCTTACACATAGTAGTCACCGCTATGAGACCTGTAGTGAGCTGGATCGACTACGTTGGGTACATTCGCCTTGGCAATATCGCCATTCTTGTGCCTCGCCTTCGGCGAGTGAGCGATTTCCCAAGTAGCCGGAACATCTGTGAACTCGTAGACCCCCGGCGGCCGAGAATTGGGCCTGACGGGAATATTGGGGATAGCCACGACCGTCTCGAACCTCTGCGGTGGCCATTCAAATCCAGGGTTCCGGAGTAGATTGGAGCGACAGTCTGTAGGCAATGTCGCTGCAGTCGTGGTCATCAAGTCGAGGCTTGTGGTTGTAGTTGTCAGAGAGCTAGAAGTCACAGTGGATGTCATCGTTGACGTGCTCGACACAAGGCTGTGCGAGGTCGTGGTAGTGACATCTCTTGCACGAGGGCCAAGTATGGCGCTAACAGCATTGATCATGGCGCTCGAGCCTGTGACCGAGCTTAGGATCTCACATTGGTTTCCAATGTAGTTGAGCGCGACGCAACCTTTACTGTCGCACGAAGCAAGACACTTGAGGAAGGTGTCCAACAAGTCCCGTTTAGCACCTGGTGTAGTACTTGTGTCGATTGACGTTCCCTGGTAGACCTGGCCACATCTAGTTGTGTAGCCTCTCCCACTCTCAGATGCACAAGACGAAGTAGAAGCAGAGCACACTCCGTTGATCGTTTGCGGACACAGAGGCAACAATCCGGAATCTCCTGGAATGCGAGTACTGGTACTGGTGGATTGTGTGCTTGAGGTTGGAGCTGTCGTGCTCTTGCTTGTTGTGGTACTCGTGGAGGTACGAGTCGATGCGCTCTGAGTGTTTGAGGTTGATGATGTCGTGGCCGTCGAAGTTGTCGTCCCAGCGGACGTGGTTGAGCTTACTTGCCCCAGCAAAGACGAAGTCGAGGTCGTGGTAACTCTAGACGATGTTGAGGTGGTGGATCTTGTCGACGTCGAGCTTGTCGGCGTGCGAGCAGCGGAACTTTGCGTCGAAGTACTTGTCGATGTCGACGTGCGAGCAGTTGAACTAGAGCCTCGCGTTGAAGAAGCCGAGGAGGACGTCGATGTGCGGGCAGTTGAATTGGGGCTTCGCGCTGAAGTGGACGAGGAGGATGCTGATAAGGTACGACTAGTCGAGCTTAGCATCGAAGCAGTAGACGTGGTGGACGAGGTCCGTCTAGTGCTAGACGTTGTTGACATCCTGCTAGTGGGTGAATCGGGCGTACCAGGAGCTTGAGCCTGGACCTCCCAACAACGGCGATTAGAATAGATCCGAATCCCCCATCTGGATTCTTGGTGTCCCTACGACGCCAGTGATTTGCTGTACAATGAACATCTTTTCTGCGGCCAGTTCCACGAGAACGACAGACACTTTTTGTCGGCCAGACAGTCGCACGCGCAGGCCTTCTGCGACGTACCCGGGTATGAACGCCGTGGTGCGAGGATCGCGGCCTTCTTCAGCGAGCCCTTGACCTGACACTTGCGCATCGGCGTCAAGGTCTTCACGCGTCGAGCTTCGCAAGGGGCGTTGTATCGCGGCGATCGAGACAGCTTCGATATGCCGCGGCTCTGAAGCGTCGACTTTTCTTTGTTCGACGTGATGTCAAACGTGCCGAATTCGATGTCAAAGTTACTGACTGCTTGGGAGAAGCCTCTCCGCTCGCCCAGCACGTATGCCTTGCTGCTGGCCAAGTCGAAAGTGATTTGTGTGGATTGGAAGAAGCCTAGATGCCCGGGCGAGCTATGCAAGCAGCTTGGTGAAGATGAAATGAAGGTGATTGCATCGAGGGGCAGCCATTTTTCTTGCGCGTGCATTCGAGCGAGCTCGTCCTGAAAGGTAATCATCATGTAGCTCTGGTGACAAAATACATTTGCTACGCCTTGCGAATGATCCAGCGGTACTGCGAGAGAATGCGTAATTGCTGTAATCGTTGCTGCTATCAGTTTTTCTGTATCTTCAAGCGGCTTTTGTTCAGCGAAGAACAATGCTGTTCCGTTCGATGGCTCTAGATGGTTTAGGTCTCGCCGGTTTAGATGGGGATGAACGGACGGAACGAGCACAGGATGTCCACCTTGCGGCGATGGAGCATCGATCTTGCCGCTAACGACGCGGGTCTCGGTATCCAACGATTGACAGAAAGCCAATCGGTGGGACAAAAGCCCCAAGAACAACGTGATCAGCATCGTGTGAAGCTCGTCAAACGGGTTGAATGGAGAGAGGCGGCCCACGCAGGAAATCTTGCAGGGCCATGTCGAATACTTATCATTGCAGGTCTGGCAGGCCTCAGTGTCCGCCACAAGAACGCCAAACGACAGGAAAAGGCGTTGCACCAGACATGGCGCATTCTGCGCGCAGCGCTTCACGCATGGGCGCCTCTCGCCATAGCGTGACCGTATAATACTGTGTAAAAGAAGATTTTCCACGCCTCGGAGTTTAAGTGATTTTGACGCCCATTCGAGAGTTCTCTTTGTCCTACGTTCCTCGCTGCGCTCGAGCTGTGATATGCTGGTGTTGGCCACAACATGACTGGTTCATGAGATTCTTCACGCGTACAGTTCGTAGCGCGATGCCTCTTTCTGGGCATGTTGACGGACCATGGGACGAGTGGGCTTGGAAGCCTTGGAAGTATCGTGTAATTGGAAGGAGCGCGCACAGCTAAGGAGGTCCAGACTCGCTCACTTGACGAGTCTCTTGGCAGGCTGGACGGGTTGGGCAATCGCGTTGCATATGCTTTTGCTAAATCTTGCTTCCGAACCACGTGGCCATGCCGAGAATGGAAGACGGAATCATATTCGCGCTGTGCGCTCGTACGCGTGAAGCATGTTTTGCTTGTCCAATCGCATCATTATTATCTAAAAGTTTGGTGCATAGTCGACAGCAGAAAAGATTGAACGGTGCCTGATACTCTGAGGATGAAGTGGACATGATGGGGTGGCTTCAGTCAGGAATTTGGCCTGCTGTCAAGTCTGCTCTCAGTCCGGCCATTTGCGGCAAGTGCGAAGCAGATGTTGCAGTGGACCCCATCCAGAGTCCATCAGGTCGGCTCGGGGTTCAGCAGGGAAGTAGGCGATGTGTGATGTTGTCGAACCAAAGGTGGTGTGATGCGTTCTTGTGTCGTGTCGTGTCGTGTCGGGGAGCCGTTGGTGCCTTAGATTTGTGGATGCCTGACACTGCTGCTTTCTCCGCTCACCCCCGAGCGACATTGGGAAAGCCGTGTCTGGACAAGACCACTCGAACATCCTCATCACCATGGCACTGCAAGAAGTCACCGCGTCGTTCTTGCGTCGACTACGACTAGCCGAACGGCCGTTGAACAGCGCCTGGACTGCACAATGTCGGCGATACGCGTCCACGGACTCGTCTGATGCGTCCAATTTTGTCCAGGAGCTCGAAACAACAGAATTCCAGTCGACACCCGCCGATGCTGCGGAGAAGAGAATACCAGAGTACAATCCGCTGCAAAGATCGCGACGGAGAAGAGCGCAGTTGCCAGCCAGCAGGTAAAATTCTGCTCACAACACGCTGCGACGTAGCGAAGCTCACAGACCCGCAGATATCAATTCCGCCCGCCCAGATACTTTCGCGGTCCTTTGCACCCTCATCAGCCTCCCAAGGGCTCCGATCCCGCATCGCGCGAATATGTCCCAGGCCCGTTCTCTCTTCCCCGCCTTGAACAGACTTACCACGATACGTTCAAATCCGATTTGATGACTCTGGCCTACACGCATTTCCCACCCGGCACAGAACCTCACAAGAAAGGAGCGCGGTTAAGAGAATGGACAGGAGACTCGCCATACTTCAAGAACAGACCTCTGCGAGGGCCCCGTGGAGGGGATGTGCTCAAGCTTCTTCGCAAGCCTATGACATTCAGAAATGTGCCTCAGCTGGAGCGCGTGACAGTACATGCCTTCATGAAGCAAGCAGCGGAGGACAGCGCCTATCTCCACGTGGCGGGTATGGTCTTGCAAGCCATGACCAATGTCCGCGTGCAAGTCCATGAGGTCCAGCAGAGTGTCGCAGGGTTCGGCATCCGAGCAGGTCAGCATCTCAGCGTCACGGCGGAGCTCAGAGGAGAGGACATGTATCACTTCATGAGCAAGGTGATTGATGTCGTCATGCCGAAAATCAAGGATTGGCGCGGTGTGAAGGGCAGCGCTGGAGACAGCAGTGGCAACATTGCGTTCGGACTTGATCCAGAGCACGTTGCATTGTTTCCTGAGATTGAAGTCAATTATGATGCGTGAGTTGATAGCCCGGCCCGCGATGCAATTTTGCATCTTATGCTCGGCACTTTCAACTGACTTGAGGACAGGTACCCGCCGAAGATGATCCCTGGACTTCATGTTATCGTACACACTTCTGCAACGAACGACATGGACGCACGAATGCTATTGAGCTCCATTGGCATTCCATTCTATGGCAAGCTCATCAATTGAGAAACAGCATCTGGATCAAGCTGTTCCAAATGCCAAGGGAACCAGACTCACCGCAATGATCATAACCTGCTCTTGGACTGGGATGAAGACGTCTCGCATCCCTTCGAAGCACATGCGCCCCCACGCGATGCTGGGACCCATTGAGCTGATTCCTGCTGCAAACTCAATGCAGTCATTCATGGTCATTGAGGGTCTCACGAGCTACCGCTACAGCGTTACGACAAGGACCGACCTCTCGCTCTCCCACGGCTTTCAATCAGAGCTCTAGCTGCAAGCAATGCACGCAGCTATAGCTGATAGTGGAGTTCGTTCGCTTTGTGGAGCACGAGTCAGAGAACTAAGTTCCGTCCCACGAACTTTAGTCCCGAGGACAACCCGCTCACGCGCTTCTCCACATACAAGCAAACTCACACAATCGTCAGACACCAGCCCTGCACAACGATGATTCCCTCCCGTCTCTCGCGCCTGATGATTTATTTGAGTGCGTCACCTGCAATGTTGCCTAGCATCCTTTCGGCAGGGTCATCTCGGCCGAAGTGGTTGTCACACCTCATGGGCTCGGAGTATCCATGGACGTCCGGACATAACCGCGCACGAGACGCAAGGCATTGATAACGGACAATCTCCGCAGGATCAGATTAGATCGCATAAGAAGTCGCAGCTGTCCCTGTCGATGGCGCAGCCACTGTATCAACATCACTTCTATTAAAATCCGTTGCTGCTGCTCCTACTAGGCAGAGATATTTGCATTCCATCTCATCTTTCACCGCGACCTACAGTTCCCGCACAGCTTGCTGAGCATCGTCTTTACGAATCGCGAATTCCAGCTGTCAACATCAAACATGGCTACCTATGAACTCACTGTTCATCAACTCCTCGCCCGACTCGCGCTTGACGAGAACAACCAGCAACCCCGACAAAGTCAACACCAGCGGCCTGCATCGAAACGCCAAGCTTTCCCTCCCACGCGGAAGGACAGCATGGATCTTGTTGTCGTAAGCCACACGGACCAGAGGAGTTTCCAACGCACGAACTCAGTTTCCTCTTCTACGAACTCTGAGATTGCTGGCTCGGATGACTGGAGTGAGACGGAAACCGATTTTACGCATCGCTGTGCGCAGAATTCTGGAATGGGAAGAAAGTAGATGAGGATTCGAAACCAGACAAGTCCCGAATCACCACACATTGCAAGGCAAGAGGAAGGCTGCTACTCTACCCATGGATTGCAACCACTTATGCCACTTTATTGGAACCAGGCGTCGCGAACTGCTTCGCGCGCGCAAACGTCGCATAGCAAGAAGCAAACCACTCTCCACCATTCTGAGATGCCATCGACCAAGAGCGGACCCGCTTGTACGCATAGATAAAACGCCGCTCACCAATTTGCCGTCGCGTGGGATGTGATGTCTTTGCGCTCCTCAGAGTGTTACGAGGCTTGCAGCATGCATTGCATGTGACCTTTCGTCCAAAAATGCAGGTCTCGCGAACACGAAGTAGCATGCATGCAGCAAGGCCCGCAGATAACAGCGAAAAGCTCAAAGCTCGAAGCGGCAGAGCTAATGCAGGACCACATTCTGACGGCTCATGACTAAAGTGTCTTAAGCTGGATGACTACTAGTCGCTGTGGCGGGAGAAACGGAGAAATTCAAGCGCTTGAAGGAATCAGACCATGGACTATTGTAAAGATAAATCGAGCAAACACAGAATTTGTTCTTGTTTTCTCAGATGCTGCCATGATGCATTTCCTTTATACAGTTCTGTTGCTCCGCTTCTCCCGCGACTTATCTAACATTTCCCACAGACATGTGTGCATAAAAGGGAAATCTACAGGTACACCATACATATGTTTCATTCACCGCTTCGACTTTCGTACTTCCAGCACCAACACAGCGCTGCTACTATCAAATCCTCATCCCCTCTGCAATGATCTTATACTCCTTTCGCTTCTTCTTTTCGCCAAATCTCTCCTTCAGCTTCCCGATCACCCTCGCAAAAGTCGGGAACACATGTCTCTCACAGAGATAGCTCGTCGCGAAAGCGCCAATGCCCAGAACTAGGATAAATACTCGGAACTTGTTGCTCATCCACGTCAACTCCATGACATTCTCGACCCATGGCGCTGGATCGAACAACATGTACGACGAAATGCCCAATGCGACGCCCATGGTGACGACAAAGGGTAAATTATGTCGCATGGACTGCCGGAAAGGTTTACCAATGGAGAGCACGATGGCGGATAGGATGTATTGGTAGCAGGAGAGGAGGAAGAGCGTTGTGTTTTCTGAGTTCTTGGAATTGGAATGCTCAGTGTCCAGGACCGGAGGCTGGTACCAGGGTTGTTTGCGGACGAAGAACCAGCCGATGAATTGGAAGAGGATCGTGATGATAATTTGGCCGATGAGGGGTGTAAGGACTTTGCGAGAGACCAGGGACGCTGTCGGGCGTTTGCGTGAGAGTGAAGGGTAAGGTCCTGTCCAGCCCATGAAGATTGCAATGGGTAAGATGAGGAGGAGGTCGATGTAGAGGAACTGGAAGTCGCCAAGGTTGGATGCTGTAGCGTAGAGGAAGCTGACCGAGGTAAACTGAATGGCCGAGTAGAGGGACATGTACTTGAAGCAGCTGAAGGAGGTGACGAGTGCCGCACGACCTTCGCGAATGACTTCTGGGACACAAGAGATGTCGAAGACGCGGCTCGTGAACGGGGCTGCGACGGACGCTTCTGCTTCGGAGAGTGAGATGCCGACGTCGGCGGCTTTGAGTGCTCCGCAGTCGTTGGCGCCGTCACCGCAGAAGCCAGCGCAGTAGTCGATGCTTTGCAGCTTTTCGATCAGCTCGTGCTTCTCATCGGGCGACATTCGTGCGAAGACTTGGCCGATTACCAGCATTTCCTTGAGGACTTTTGGAGATGCGAAGTCCACGATCCAGCGGAAGACATCGCCAGTGACCGCAACTGAATAGTTGCGCAGGTTGGACACGTCATAAGGCAGAGAGGAGTCATGCTCGGCAGGCGGAGGCAATGGTCTGAGTGTATTCTCGTCGAGTTGGTAGACTGGGTTGTCCACCGATTCCCAGGCAAGCTTGGAGAGAGCGGTGTGAGCGTCACCCTCGACAAAATGAGGCACAAAGCAGTGGGCCGACTTGTCAATGACGCCACATTCTCTTGCAACACTGATGGCTGTCAGGATGTTGTCACCTGTGCACATGACTGTGCGGATATTGGCCTCACGTAGCTCGGTAATGATATCTGTGGTGGTCTCCTTGAGCTTGTTTTCGAAGATGATGAAGCCCGCAAAGTCCAGCCCAGACTCCACGTCCTCTCGCTTCATCTTTTGCAACTTCAGCCAATTAAGCTTGAAGATGTGTTTCGTAGCGCAAGCAATGACACGGTAGCCGCGGTGGGTGTAGTAGTTCAGCAAGTCATCGTAGTCGGCAGGGAAGCTCTCTGGCTTGCATATGGCCTTCATGGCCTCTGGGGCACCCTTGACGAACACATCTCCACTCTTTTCGCCGAATTGCCTGACCACGACAGAAGCGCGACGCAGCTGCGAGACGAACTCAAACGAACGGAGAACACCAAGCTCAATTGCTCGCCTGCTGTTTGGAGTCCCTTGTTCCTCGTCCAGATCGAATTCCATGCCTGGTGGCGGTCGAGCGACGGAAGGCGTGAGCGAGAGCTCTTCTTCATCATCACCAGCGCCTCCGCCTTCCACACCTTCTTCATACTGCCACGATGTCCAGTCAAACATCTTCAAGTCGAGAGGGTCACCAATGAATTCATCATCCACGATCCGCAGAGAGTGACATGTGGCCATGGTATAGAGGATTGCCTTGTTTGCGTTATAGTCTGCCGTGGGGTCGCGTTCGTAAACTGCGCCAGGGAGCAGTGTTGATGAATCAGTGAGCAAATCCGAGAAGCGATTAGCTGGTCTCGAGACGACGCGCACACCCAGCACATCTAACCCGTCTTCTGTCAATGTGCCCGTCTTGTCAAAGGCCATGACATCAATCTTGCCTCCAACGTTGACTCGCTGAGGGCTGATACAGAAGATGTTCTTGCTCTTCAGGCGACTCAGTGCGAAATTAGTTCCGATGGTAAGCGTAGCTGGCAGAGCAGGAGGTACGACGATGGTGATGAGATCGAGGGCGCGTGCGACGATCAAATGCCATTCCAGACCTAGGCGAATGAAGTTGACGAAGGATGCGATGAAGCCAACTGCAGCGATCATGCCCATGACAGAGATGTATCTGAAGGAGTCGCGGTAGAACTTGAACCCAGACGGCTTTGGGAAGAGCATGGAACGGACAAGCGCTCCTTTGGTAGTATTGAAACCAGTTCTAACGACAAGTGCAAGTGCTGCAGCCTCGTCGCTTTTGTCGTCTTGCGGTCTTCGCGCCCGGATGATTTTCGTGCCGCTAAACAGCATGTGCTTTGCAACATCGGCGTGGATAGCGGAAGCAGAGAGGTTCAGCATCTCAAGAGTGTCATCAGTGCCGGGTGTTTTGGACACGGGCACGGACTCGCCAGTCAGCATGCTCTCATTGACAATGCAATCTCCTGAGAGTAGAATACTGTCGCAAGGGAATTGGCCAAGGTTAGGGTCCGTGACTTCGTAGACATCACCAGGAACCAGTTCGCTTGAGTCGACATATCGCCAGAAGCCACCTCGCAGAACACGTATATCGCATTCGAATTTCGCGATATCTCGCAGACGCTTCATTGTCGCCTTCGTTTCGATCAGGGTCGTTGTAACACTGACGACAGAAATGACAAAGATACATGCAGCATAGTAGTAGTACTCGTCTGCGGACCAGAGGATGATACTGGCGATCTGAAAGACGTAGAATGGGTGAAAGGCCTCGTCCATGAGTAGTTGACCAGTGCTCTTCTGTTCGAGATCAATTGCATTCTTGCCAAAGATACGCTCGCGAACTTCTTGTTCTTCGCCATCAATGCCCTGGCGCACAGCCAGGATATCAGTCCAGGCGGGATCTTTCCACGTGTTGCCGAGTACAAACTTGTCCTTGGTGGGATGGTAGCAGAAGCGGATATATCGATAATCCAGAATTCGAAGTTCGTCCAGAATAGGATCGTCATACTCGTCGTAGTCCTGCCATTTTGCTTTGCTCACGCCGAATACGGACGACAAGCTCTGGCCAAACTCCTGCTTGCTCAAATTCTGAATCGCCATCTCTCCCCACTGATTCTCAATGACAACCCAATCCGCATCTCCAAGAGGCGTAGATTTTCCGATCAGCTTCACGTACCATCGCGGAAGCCATCTGAGGATGAGGTATGCCAGTCCTAAGGTGCATATACATAACGCCAGATAAGCCGAAAAGCCAAAGTTCGAGGTCTTAAAGCCAGCGACCACGATTGTCATGTCCTCGGTCACAATGTATATCTTCTGGCTGACCCTGCCACCAACGCGGAAGCCGCTCGTTTGCGAGTCTTCAGAGTGGTTCCTCCGAAGAAGAGGGCTCTGAACAGAGTGTCTGTTGGAATCCGTAGATCGGCGCGATCTCTTCGAATGAGACGAGCCTCGACTGCCGTTCCTTTTCCTCGACGCGACGGAGCCACTTTCGGGAGTCTCGCCATAGTCTCCGTTCATCTCAGGTTCAATGAACGTGCTCTCCCCGCTGATCTCTCCATTCTCCATCGCGTCTTCTTCTTCGTATATGGCATCTTCGGGCAGCTCTTCCGAATCAAAATCGCGCTCTTCCTCGTAGTATGTGAAGCTCGTGACCGAGTTGGCTCTTGATCGGCGGTGGAAGAAGGATGATGAGGCGGTGGGGACACTCTCCGACATGGGGCCAGAGAAGATCTCGTCCTGGGCCATCTCGACATCGCCCAAGAAGCTGGCCTCGCTGATGTTCGACTCGCGGCGGCGATAGGCAGCGCTATGCCGCCGCAGGTCTTCTGGCGAATGCTCGTCCGACATGGCGGTGGTAGTGCTTGCTGGCTGTACAGTGTGTGCGGAGACCTGGCGGTCTTTGCCAAGCCAATGCTATCGCATGTCGTCGTGACGGATGTGGAGTGCAAACGCGACCAATTTTCCGATGTGTCGGAATCTCGAAATGTTCGTCATGCTCTCCTTTATCGTTGCCGAGCGTGCACGGGCCATGCTCGACTCCAGCTTCACGTGTTGGTCATCTTCACCACCTCGACTTCACCTGGCCAGCATGTCCATGACTAACGCCCGCGCCTCCCAGGGCACTGCTGCCTTCAAGTTTTTCCTGCAGATAATCTGACTTCAGCATGCGCAATCATCCCGTCGGCGCTGCTTGATGACTTAACTCCGAGCTCGGACGAGCTCACTTCGGAGAAGAACCAGACCAGACCTCACGGTGCATCTCGAAACTGAGGTTGAGCTTCGCCGACAGCCAACGGGTCGCCCATTGCTGACGTATCTTCTGTGTACCCTTGGGCATATTCTATAACCTGATCCGACACTCTGTAGGCCACTGAACTTCGCGCGCTGTAAGAAGGTTCGGCTCACCAAGTACCGTTAAGCTATCGTCAGAAGCAGCCACCAGACGGCTTACGGAGCAGGGGGTAAAAACATGCCTACGGATCCACTTCTACCGGAAGGGCGACAGTTCCCTCGCGCGCGCTCGCCCGACGGGCTCGGAGGTAATGAGAGGAAGCGCAGACGAAAGGTTCTATCCTGTTACGACTGTCGGAGGCGCAAACTGCAATGCGACCGAGCAATGCCTGCCTGCGGGCGTTGCACAAAGGCTGGCCAAGCTTCTAATTGTCTATACCTGGAGGATTCTGCCGAAGTGCCAATACGCGAAGAGCCATCAATACCTACAGCATCGCACAAACTGCCGCCGTTGTATGGCCATTCTACGCGACCCATTGCGGCCAACGCTCCTTCTGGGGATCTTCTATCTCGACTTGAGTATCAGGATGGACGAATCAAACAGCTTGAGGCTGCACTTGCCAAGGCAGGTGGCGCACCCGTTGGCAAAGCACACATTCCACTTACCCCGGAGTCGTTAGCGGGAGGTGGTGCTGTCGATGTATCGGCGCCTGTACAAGACCGCGAAACAACACTTCTTCGAGGAAGAAGTTTCAAGACTCAATTCCACGGCAACACGCATCCAGGAGCCTTGATTGCTCGAATACCTGAGCTTCAAGGGTTCACCAGAGGTGAGTTCATTCGGCCACAGATCAGTGTTATTATGCCATGAGTGCTTGCAATTGTCATTTGAAGCTTTGTGCTGATTTGGTTAGAAACCTTCGAGCAATACCCAGCCTTGGCCAGGATCAAGGAGGACATGTGCACTCTTGAGCGAAGGAGGGAGCATTCTGGATCGACACGCAATCCTGTGAACGACGAAGCACTGAGAGCCCTGCTTCCTACAAAGGCTGAGGCTGATGTTCTCATCCAACTGTATCTTGAAAATTACGGAAGTCTCTACAACGTCGTCCATCAACCAAGCTTTTGGAGTGAATATGTGGAGATGTGGAATGAGGGGATCTCCAACGCCAGGCCATTCTTCGTGGCTCTGCTACTGACGATGATGGCCGCCGCACAGTGTTTGACACCGGACTCACCACAGCTCTACAACGGGAACAGCTCAATGCCACGAGAAAAGGCAATAAATTGGGTGCCTTCGGTCGAAAACTGGTTGGCAGTTCAAAGCCAGAAACATGTTACCGCAATCGACTTTCAGCTCAGAGTTGTGCTGCTTATCGCCAAGAATGCCGTGGCACGGAAATACAAACGAACATGGACAGACTGCGGGAACGTTCTCCGGTTCTGCATGGCTGCCGGATTACACCGTACGCCGGATCTGATCAGAAAGCCAACATCGGTCCTTGATAAGGAGTTGAGGAAGCGAGTATGGGCAGCGGTGACAGAGTTGGAATTGCAGGCGGCATTTGATCGTGGCATGGTGTCTACGCCGTGGAGTCTCCAGTCCGACGTACCTGGGCCAGTTCATGTCCACGACGATGACCTTGACCAAGAAACCCAGCATCTACCCGCCCTACGAAAAGCCAACGACTTCACACCAACATCCTATCTCTGTCTAGCCAGCGAATCCTACCACTTACGTTCTACACTCAACACATACCTGAACAACATCCGCCAATCCGTCTCCTTCGACGAATCCAAACGCTTCACTGACGAGATCGAATACCACATCCAAAACATCCCGGAATGGTCCACCGCACCAACAACTTCCGTTGTCGCCAGAGCAATGCTCGAAATCAATCTCCGACAATACATCCTCGTACTGCACGATCGCCAAATCCGCACAGCAGAAACCAAAGCCGAACGCGATTTCAGCCGCATGATCCTCGTCGAAACCGCCACCAAAATGGTTCAAACTCATCAAGACCTGATATCAAAGGGCTACTTCGCCCTCGAACTCCTCTGTCACGATCAACTCCGTGCTGGAATTTCACTCTGTCATATTTCAGCTTCTAACCCTCGGGCCGATGACGCTTTGTCCCGCGCAATCGATGAGACAGCTTCGCGGTTAGTTCCACAATGTTGTGAAATGCTTACAGATAAAGTCATTCGTTTCGGCAGGGAGCAACGACAGTTATGGATTTTACTAGTTGCGAATGCGTATATGAAAGCGAAGAAAGATCCGGAGAGGAAAGCGGTGTGGATGCAGGAAGCTGTGGATCGGATCACGAGGCCTTTCTACAAGATTATGGCGTGTCAGGCTGAAGGGCCGGTGGAGAGTAGTATGGGGAGGCTGGAGGAGAAACAGCAGTCTGTTGCATCACAGCAACAGCAGCAGAGACGACCAGAAATGGAGCGGAAGAATGTGGACGATTCGATGGAGTATTATCCTGGTGTTGGAAACAATGCAGCTGATGCGTCGATCACTGGTGATGTGGAAACGGCGCCGAATTTCGGGGATCTGGATGATTTCGCTGCTTGGACTTTTGAGGACTGGGCTTTTGATCCGGCGGATTTGGCGGCGATGAATGTGGCGGGACAGTTTGGAGCAAATGGTAATGTTGTGGGCTGGTAAAAGGAAATATTGTGCAGGATAAATGCTCTGTATCATGCTCTCAACCGATCGGACGCGACGGTATCGCTTTGATACTGCTCTGTAAGAAGAATGTGCCTGTATCTATATTATCAGTTATGACAATTGCCAATCACTAGTGTCAAAGTCCAGATTGCCAAGCCATTGCAAAAAGTCCGCATCGTTGTCCATGTTGGTAGTAAATTGTTTCATGCCACCTCCGATTTGCGCATCAAAATTCGTTGGTGGCCTTTGGTAAGGTCTCGATAGCAGTCTATCAAGCACTTTCTTGATCGCATGCAACCCCATTGCGCAAACTGGTCCGTTACCCTCATCTGATGGAACAGCCTCAAGGATCGGTACCAGAACACTTAATTGTTGCAGGACTTCTGATCGCGGGAAATCATCATTCACGTGGTAGTACTGCTCGCGCTTTAGCATTTCCAACGCCAGCACACCTGCTGTGGGCACAACGTAGAATGCCAGGCTGTCTGTTAGATCCACTTGAAATTCGTTCAAAAAATCGCTGAGCGAATAGGCTTTCAGGACAAGCGAGAGTAAGGATCTGGCCGTTGCGATGAGTCTCGAAGGGTCAGATTTGGTTTTGTTGTATGCAGCGCGTTCGAGCAGGAATGCGGCGTGTTGGATGCCGAGGTGGATTGAGCAGAAGCATACCACATCGACCGGGCGCCAGGGTACTCCTCTGCCGGGGATATGAATCGTGGGATTTCGTTTGATGTCGGCTATGAGTTGCTCTGGGTCCAAGCGACAAAATTCTGGCATGTTCGCAAGAGCTTCTCGCTCGCGAGCGCGAATACTCTTGCGACGGAGTTCGATATCTGTGATATGTGGACCGATAACAATCTCCAGTACCTCCTCGCGTATGATGTGGCGGCTAGTGTTTGCTTTGCGCCATGTAGCTCTGGCGACAGGACCACGGGCAGACCATCCGCCTGTCAGACGCAGTTCCGCCAGTCTCTTTTGTAGAGTGTCGGGATCTGAGCAGACCTCTAGGTCAGTCAGGTCGTGAGGCTCACGAATCACAGAGTACCGGTAGCTGATTCGGGGTGGCCGTCCTAGAAATGTCGATAGGAGCTTGTCCATGGAGAAGATCACATTGAATATGCGTGACCTGAGTTCTCGTAAGAAGAATGGAACATCTGCATTCTCCGGCACTTCTAGATGTAGACCATGAAGGACAGCAGTGTCTGCCACTTCGCTGAAGCTCGTCCAGACTTGACTTGACGTATCTCCCTGCATGATGGAGGCGATAAGCAACTTTTCGTATAGGAGACAAATCAGTAGTTCGTTGCGGCTTCCACAACGCTGACTCAGGTCGATACATATACCGGCGAGATCATAAATTGTCTGGACCATTTCTTTTCTCGACTGTCCGGCGGCGAAAATTGGTTCCCAGGCAGGCGACATGGAGGCGATGACGCCCACCTGAGTTAATATCAGACCCATCGTCTCCCAACGTAAATTCGGACCCGTCGCTGCACGAGCCCAATCTTGGACTAGAGTGGTTCGCGTGCACGGCAGAGGAAGTTGCGTGTTGCGCGATAGTTGCGCTGCAAGGCTGATGAGCGTCTTTGCGTTCAGGGCGTCTTGAATCACAGGAATCGACTCCTCAAACCAGATGCGAAAGATCGGGCTATACATCAGGAAGCTGTCTTGCTTTCCCAACCATTTGTGTGCGAAATATTCAATCAAACTGAGGTCCTTGAAGTAGTTGAGTACCTTAAGCCCTTTTTCCACATGGTCATCTGACAGTCGTTCAGTAAGAGATTCATTGAGGGTCGCCGGCGTGTCAATCCCTAGATTTTGGTTCAGCTCCGCGACAAACGCAGAAGAGCTGGTTTCGCCTAGATAGCCGACCGGTCGACCTGCTGCGGAATCCATCAAGATGCCAGCAGATGGCACACTTAAGATCTCTTGTATCCGGTCTGGCGGTGGTACTGTTTCGGCTCGCACCCCAGACCGTGCTTGAGCCACACGTCGACTTTCTGTGCCGCCATGGATTTGATCTGACGTCCACATTTGTGGTCGATAGGAAGATGTGCCTAAGAGCAGCCGATCAGAGGTCAGATTGCGGTCCATGCACATTCATCTGATTCAAAATTCATCGACAGTCTCCCATATCAAATCTACTATTGAGTGTAGAACGAGACGTATTTGATATTGAACGCTGCTCCTTCGTCACACTTACCTGGTGCCGAACCTTGAACTATCCGAGATCCGGAACTTGGGGAGGTTGCCGAAGAGTCTGCTGGTGATGGCAGGATTCGTGCATTTTTTGTCCTCGTCATCGGCGCTGGATGATAATAACATTGTTCTGCATGCTTCCTTCGGATACATCTTGTACACGCTGGCAGTCTGTGATCGCAGGACAGCTTCCGAACGCGACAAGGCTCGCAGCTCTGCAATTTGCCATTGCGACGCTTGACGTGAACCGTTCGAACTTCTGTGTTTGGCGTTGTATCAGCCATGCTGGTTTTTGACGGCCTCAGCTTTCGTCATGGCAGGACGATGCGTTGAAGTGCTGAATGCGCGGAGTTCCCAGCTTGAACTCCGAGCTTTGGAATCCTTCAGAAGCATCCTCGGCATTGGGAAGTCATATCCTGAAAAGCTGATGTGCAAGCTTCATCCAAAGACACGACGATCACAGAGTCGTGCCTCCAGCAGTATAGACGGTGATCGGTTGTTGGATGTCAAATGGAAATGGAAGTGTTTACAAGTTGAGAAAGAACAGAAGGCGGTGGTCCATCGTGACAGCTGACATAATCATCCATCTAGCCTTCTTCAGCTTAGCGCCCTTTCGATTCGAGCAGACATTGAAGGTGCCCACACATTCGCCATCAGACTTCGAGCAGGAGATCAGTACGTCCAGCCGACCATTGCAAGACGAGACGCCAACACCGCTTGACAGCACTCACACGAATACTGAAGCAAGACTTGCCCTCAGACGTCGTGGGATCCACAAGCTGTGCGAGATAGACGCAGGCACGACTCCTGGTCTACTAGTTACATGCTGCTATGCAGGAGAATCTACCGCAGCAGGCTGCTGAGGGAATAGCCGTCAATAATACGCCATCGCCGGCACGACACGAGATCGAGCTGCGCGCCCTATCGCGTTGTCTCTGAGGAACGCCGAGGCTGTACGCCTTGTAAAGAGAAAGAGCGGATTCTGGGTGGAGACGATGGCATTACAAGACGCATTTGACTGGCATTATCCTCTGGCCAGGCCAAGGTTCGTACAGTACTATTGACTACAGGCGGATGTTCAAGCCATACCGAAATCGAAGCCCATAGACCCACTGGAGCGGGATTCTTCTCGTCAGCTGCTCGCGCTGTTCTGGCCGAGCGATGTCAATATCGGCACGCCATTGGCATCGATGACGACGACCTTACAACGCTTCTGGCGAAAGTGGTTGTCGCGTGCCGTTTCCCTGAGGAACTCCCTCCCGCATCCTGGACAGACCGGCCTGGCATATTCCTTGGCCTGCTCTCTACAATGCCGCCTGTAATTGCCGAGGTTTGTGAATGACCTGCCTTGGCAGCCGTAATATGTTTGGTCCTGCACTGTGCTCTTCCCATTCACTGTGGGCTGATTGGGTTGGACCGACGTGTATCTCATCTGGCTATGCAGGAGCAGCTCTTCGGGTGATACCCGTACGGTGCCATCTGATACAGGACTCGCACGCTCGATTTGTCTAAAGGGACTCGCCTGCTGCATCTGGCTGAGTCTCCTCCACGGAGAAGGATCCGCGCGGGCTTGTGCTGAATTTGCCCCATTTCTCCGCAAAACAGTTCCTTCGGGGCAGGCTGAGGCAGCTTCAGACATGTCTGTTCTATGACTGATGCGACTGATTCAAGGGCTGCCTGCGTAGAATTTAGTAAGTAAGTATTTTGTTGAGTTAGGTCTCGAGGCACTGCTCGTTCTCACTGTAACCAATTCAGTCTGAGCAATATGGCACTGTAGAAATGCGGCGTAGAGACGATCTACACTCGCATTTATCCACTGGTCGCCGACCGACGACACATGCTCATCACTCGGGATCATTCCTCCTGTAGCTGGTCATGCGTACTTCCATTGACCTGTGTTGGTAGCCAATCTGCAACTCCAGCCCAACCTCGGAACAGACTAGCACCAGCTGCAGAGTCGCCAGTGGGCACGGTAAGGTGGCTGTGCCTCCCTCATACTTCCGCAGTATGCATTAACGCCACACAGGCACAGAACAAAAAAACCGTGCAGTGGGCAAGATTAACAGATCTGCAGAAAGCAGGGCTGGGGGAGGGACTCACGACACGTCTATAACGCTCGCTACAGACATCGCACACCTGCGCGACAATGCGAGCGCTTCCGCGGTCATCTACATGGCAATCACGCTCGTCGCAGCGAACAGGTAAGCGCCGGTACACGATGTTAAGGAAGTCAAAGTGTCGATCTGCTGCGCCAAGCTGAGCCGCGTCCGGTAGCCGTCGAATCCGCGGCCAAGTGAATCCTTCTCGTGAAAGCTTATGTGAGTGCGAGGCACAGCATGCATTGACTTGATGTCAGTGCTTGCCTGCTGCACAGTTTCATCATAAACAACAATCATATATCCGCCGATCTTGAGCTATCACTCCTCTATAAGACCATTCAGCGTTCTTCCGGAGAAGCATAGCCCGCTTACTCCAGGAGAGACCCGACAAAATCATGGCTCTATCGAATTTCACATGCGGACAAGGCGGTTCCAGCCCAAAAATTGTGCTAAACAGTACTTCAAGTCGTGTCTGCGGGTTGTCGAGCACGACGACCAGCTCTCGACTTGCTTCTTGCTGTAACACCAATCCCATACAGCAATATGCATGCACCCAATACTGCAACACAGATCTCACTGCGCAACAATTCGTCGACTGTCTTGCCGAGGGAGAAGACGTCGAGGATGTTCTCAGCCAGGCGCCATTCTGCCAGGCAGGTATCATGGGCAACATCACCGAACGCCTGTCGGATGGCGACTCCAGCTCAGGAAGCCCAAGGAGAATCGGTTCTACCTCCCCAAGACTGCTCTTTCTGGTGGCCTTCTTCTCGATGATATTCACCGTGAACGGCACTATTGTGCCATCTCTTTCCTCGGGAGATCTGGTCAAACGACAAAGTGCATCTCCAGGCTGCACGATCAACATCATGAAAAACTACACCAAAACCAGTAGTTCCTCGAAGGCTGTCAGTCCTCGCTTTTCGTGCGGGTCGGAGCCTTACTGCCCGTTTGGCCTTCCCATCGACACTGGTATTCTCGACAACAATCGCACAATCAATGGAACTTCGGCTGCCGAACCACAATACGACATGTTCTTCTTGGACCTTCAGAATCTGACCAGTCGCTTTTTTCCCGCGCTGAGCAGCGCCGAGCTCCAGTACGATGTGATTGTCCGGAGCGGTGCGAATTTTCTCATCAATTTCACGCCGTCATTGGTAAGTGAACACACTGACCGTGCTCGGGAGATGCTTAGAAGCTGATAAATTTTGACAGTGGTGTGCGATGCTGATGACTGACTGCGAGGGTATCGGTGGGGAGGATGATGGCATGAAAACTGTCGAGGCATGTGGACCAACATTCGTCTCGGACTATGCTGAGAATGTGGGAGAAATGAATATCGAGGATATGGTCATCCAGGGCACTTTGTCTACGGTCATCGTGAATTGAGAGATTACCGAGTTGAACTCAGATGAAGGGTGTGGAGCCGATGCCAATGGCCTACACATCCACCAGTTACGAGAACAGCACAAAGTCGTTCATCATCGTCGACCCGCCATGAACAGATCATGCTCCATGAACTCGCGCACTCAGCCAAACAAACGGAAAAATTAGACGCTTCTCGCGATGATCCGTGTCTTGTGTGAGCGTGTGCTCCGGCGTTGCTTCAATTAACGTTTGTACTAAATCCCTCGCACTAGTCCCTCAAATCCTTCATCGCTAC
The DNA here is from genome assembly GCA_013365195.1 of Cercospora citrullina. NCBI lineage: Eukaryota > Fungi > Ascomycota > Dothideomycetes > Mycosphaerellales > Mycosphaerellaceae > Cercospora > Cercospora citrullina. The sequence continues at coordinate 81,460 of JAASFF010000125.1, forward strand.
TCACGAGCTAGTGCCGCTTGGCACAGTCTTGGTTATACAGAAGTCGAGTAAGATCTGCATAGTACTTTCTACCACATGACCTGATCGAGCGGGTTCAAAGTCGAGCGATCGATCTATGCTAGGATTGACCACAAGAATGCTTTGGTCGAGATTCTCCACACTGTGTTGCTGCCAGGGGAGTTGCAAAGCTCTGTGCGAATGTAAGCTGCGGCCAAACATCCACTCATACACTGATACACATCCACTGGCCGACTGAATTGGGTGGCGACGATTCAGATGTGTTCGGTCGGTTGCCACTGGATCGTCAGCTTTTACCTTCATCCTACCCATGCCTACTTGTACTAAAGGAGGAGAAGAACACTGCCAGCAGCAGACTGTATCGTGGGTCATTTGCATACGCACAGCAGACACAATGCCACAGCTTTGTGACGTGGGGTGCCCCAGACCAGAAGCTATTGCTCAACCGTATCGCAGAAATCCAGACTTTCGTACTGTCGTACCAGACTCCACATTCATTCAGCTTCGCTACTTTCGTGCACCGACCTGCTTTGGGCATTTCTTCGCGGCTGTCCTTGGAATTGAGCTTTGCGAAGCATCTCCTGAGCCTCTTTCAAGGCATCGGCTTTGTAGCTCTCGTACCGACGCACACCAGTGAGTGGAGTGTTAGACCCAATGCCCAATACACCAACATCACCTTCGCCTCCAGTCGCATCGCCAACGTAGCCGGGCATATCGTCCAAGACACGAACCGCGCTAACTTCGAAGCATACTTTGAAAGGCACTTGTTCGTGCATTTCAGCACCGATCCGCATCATCGTAAACGAGTCTAGTTGTCTTGTCCACAAGGGCTTCCTCGAGCTATAGACCGAAAGCGCAATGATACAAGCGAGGTAAATACCCAGCATTAGAGACAAGATGATCATGCTCGCGAGAGACATGGTGGGTATCGTTGTGTCGGCTCCAGGGTCAGAGTAGACTGACCTGGAACCCCAATCAGAATGGCCAGTAGTGAACCATGCCTCCGTCGCGAGGTATACGGCGGCTGCGAAGGCATTCGTGGGTCGTTCGGCATCTCCAACTTCGTATTGGGTATTGACATAAAAGGACTGGAGGTACCGCGCGATTCCATCATCTAGTTCTTCTAGTGATCGGACATCGTCCATAACACACTTCGAACTTGTTCCGTATGTTGGTTGAAGGAGCGACTCGAACGGTCTTTGGTTGATACAGCTGCTGGCGTGGTTGGTCTTGTTCTGGGGGCTATCTTTGTAATATGTGATGTTCGAGAGATATGCTTCCGGGTGATCGAGTTGATCTGGTATGTACGACCCATAGCCGAACAAGGCCATAGCGACAGTCAGAAGCGGCTGTACTTATTTTAGCGAGTGTGCATATTAAATTGTATGGACAACACTTACGCCTTTGTTCTTGAGGTTGTTGAGATCCCAAGAATCGTCGTTCTGATAGTTTATCGCCGCAGATCTCGACGACAATTTTCTTGCAGAGGTTTGCGGCATACAATTAGAGCCACAAAGGTTATTGGGGTCATCGTCAATAATTTGCCCAGCCTTGCCTCCATTCATATGATTGGGAAGCTCAAAATAGCCAGCCGTGGTATTGGAGGTGACTTTGAAGACTCCTTCGAAATACGGCGATCCAGGTGGCTCCCCATAAGCCTGTAGCCAGTCGTAGCCCATCACGGATATGTTGAGATATAGCTCCTCGACGAAATCTTGCCTGTGGTAGGTACTCTTCCAAGGTGTAGCACTCTGATTGCCAGGCATACAGGCTTGGAAGCTCCAGTTCTTGGGCGCACCTCCCATCAAGTCCCAGTCAGACTCTGGTGGCCAAGTTGAGTTTGAGTAGTGCACGTGGAATGAGCTTGGTAGCGATGCGCAATTGGCAGGCATCGCTTCAGCTGGCACAGACTCCCATCGAACAGAAGAATTCATCCGAGGAAGGAACTGTTTGATTACACCAGTGTGAGTGCCCGCGGGCAATTGGGCAAAGTACGGATTCGACATTTGCGAGATCTGACCAAGCGTGGCAGTGCCCAGGAGACACTGCTCTGTAAGGTTGCTATCCAGCATCGAACAGTTGAACTCATTCTGCCACAAGCGAGCTTGTGGCGCCGTGTTGCTTGTCGAAAGAGCGTTTCGTGTCATGATAGTGACCACATTGTTGTCCCACGAGTTCTCAAATTGATCAGGTATGTCGGCCAGAAATATCACTGACGTGGACTTAGTCGGCGTCTTTATGATCTTTGGCGTTACGAGAATGGTCTGTAATGGGGTGATCGATGCACCTTGGTTGGGTCAGCCTCGTGAGCAATAATTCCACCTCTTAGACACTGCCAAACTTCGCTCGCGAACTTACCCAGGATGTTGAGCGATACCGCAAAGAACAACAACCGCGATCCAAGTTCTTCCCATTCCCACAAAAGACCTTTGCGATGGTCACTGGATCAGTCCACCCCTTATCAGCAAGCACCATTAGCTGCCGCATTGTCAAGCGATGCTGCTTTGGTCCAGCTTGCGCGAATGCGGGGGCAGCAGCAGAGCAGATGGCCGAGGTAAGGGGAATGGTGAGCAGCGCTACTATTGTCTGGAGAGTGCGAGCAGCTCTATAGTTTCCTCAGATTTGACATATTTGGCGTGAAAGAATCTGGCGCTTGATCCATAGCTACGCTCGTTAACGTTGAACTCATATTGTCCCACAGTGAGAGGATTATATGTCAGAAGACATGTCAGTATCCAGGCAACCAAGGCCAGACTCGAGTACATTGCAACCAGGAAGACGGTGTAACAAGATCTATGCAGCAAGACTGATGAGTTCTCTTTTGTCTTCGCCATTTCACTGGCCGGTGGCGATTGGCTGTGCTCAGATGTGGCATCATGCGAGGGTTGTCGATATCCAGCTCGTAAGAATGTAGAGTTCTCATCACAAGCCGCGAATTGTATCTCCTCAGAGACTCTGGGCATCCGGTACGCACTGTTCTGGCTCGAATGCGCTTCACGGATCTGTGGTCTTGGATGATCTTTCTGTCCCAAAGCGTTCGTTTCTCGATGCTGAAATTCGTTCGATTGGTGAGTTGCGCCTGCATAATCGTCGCGCTCGATTCGAGTATTATCACGCGAATTCTGAATCGTCATCATGGACGATGCTGGTGGCACAAAATGTGCCTAATTTTATCAGCCGGAGGGTTGCACGTGGTCTCGCGAGACCGGGCTGGAAAATTGGAGGAAGTGAGTGCGGAGACTCAAGTATGGCCTGCGACTCGGAACATGTCGAGTCCGTGAATATGTGTATGTATGTTGAAGCCGAACTGCAGATGCGCAGCTGCTCAGCCTCAGCATACCAGCATAGCCTATGTGTAACACGCATGCTTCCTTCGACCCACATGTTTTGGCGGAGATTTGCAAGTGTTCGGCGATCTTCTATTCTAGGGCGTTTTTACCTGAGATCAAATTGTGCCTGATAACCGTCACACGTGAACATTAGATAGCTTCGGCAGGTTTGGAGCCTCCGGTCAGTTGTACATGATCTGTGTAGATTCGGTACCGAAAGGAATGCCACGTAGCAATGATCTGCAACATGCAGCAGTGGCCATGTGCATATTGAATAGAGACTGAAGGAGTCTCAAGGGTCGCCTCAGGCCGAGATGCCGTCTGGCTCGCTGCCTTTACTCGATCAGCAAAGTGATGAATTAAAAGATAGCCACCGTCCAGCAATGCTGTTCTTAGTAGGAATCCAGACTTGGTCCTCTTAGACCACATGGGATCTCGGGCGGCACCCGGAAACATATGTTCGGGCTTCCGAGTCCTGTTGTGGCTTGCGTTCATAGTGCCTCCTTTGAATGGTCTTAATCGTGTCGGTCGACTTCCCTCTGGCATTGTGCGGCTTCGGCCATGGCTTCCATGTATACCACGCAGACGCCCCTTCTGTTTGAGGCGAGAGGTCTCGTCCTCTCCTCATCGCATTGTGTGGACCTGGACGAGAATAGCAAGCCAGCAAGTACTGCTCCAGCTCCAGAGGCAATTTCCTCAAACGAAGATCCTTCCTGTGGGTGGTGCACCAACAACCGCTTCCGCTTCACAACATTTTCAGGGATTCTGGCCGGAGACGAATTCGTGCATCTTCCAGTATAGGGGCACGCGAACCAAACATACTGGCAGAGAGGATGGGCTCCGTTCTCGTCTGGTGCAGAATGGCATTTCTCTAGGGGGCAGGCGCTCGGCGCGGAAGTCGAAGGTGAAGGCGACGGGCGAAACGTGCACCGCCAAGACTCACGTGGGTGTTGGCTGAGAAAACTTCTCGCAGCTTGATCCTCGTGGAGAACACCATTGTCATCATCACAACCCCATGATCCTCAGCAACGATCAGCCATCAGTCATCTTGAACTTCGTCAGCAGCTTGTTCTGCCAAGAAATGGCCCATCTTTGAGAACTCATGGAAAGCCAACCGAAATTGAAAACTCGGAATGCGTCTGGCCCCATGAAGTCGATGTGACCACAAAACTTGTACCGCGGGCATGATCAAGTCACCATGGGTTGAAGTTGAGCAGGCCGGACTTTTAGGTTCCATCGCGCTATACGATTTTGGACTGTGGGACTGGAGAACGAAGTAGTGGCATGCGATCGCTGGCTCTGTCCGGGCTTTCGACACTCTAAAGATCTGGCTACAAGAACCGTATTCGAGCAGAAAGTACCCTAACAATTCATCTGGAGGTCCAGTAGAAGGACAAGGAAGGCGAGGAAGAATTACCTTTCACTTCATCATGATTTGTCCGTTGTGCTGACCAGCTCTATTTTTGTGCGACCGCACTCAAACATGGTCCGTTGCCTGTATACAGACGTAGGCCTCGGCTATGGGCTAGTATTGACCATCAGTATAGTATTTTCCTGCATACACCACATTCAGCTATCGACGGAACAGCCCAGAGACCTGGCCGAAGACCGAGGCAAGCAAAGTAAGTGCTGCAGCAGTATTGGACATCGCAAAAAACTCCAAGAGAGGGGGCTCTGCCCAAGTCTGATATAAGAAGAACTGCAGACCTGCACAAGACCACGCGAAGATGCGATTCCGTTCTGTTCTCCCCTGTCATTGGTGCCAAACTTCCTTGGCAACATGTGGCTGGCCATGGCAGTCTTGATCCGTGTGGGGAAAGACCTGCTATGGACGGGCTGCCATGTGCGCGTCGTGGGCAGCTCCGCGCGCATGGCTCAATCCCACTGAGTTGGTGCATACTACTCAGACGGTACAGAGCTACATTTGTTCTTGACAGGAAAGCACCCCGCCTCGTTTGCTAGGCGACCCGGAATCAAGACTTCCCAACTCGCAATGCGCGGTGTTCTCCGTCTAGGGTAGGTCTTGGGATTAGAAAATACACGTAACTAGGTACAACACCGGAACAGTCTTGGAAAAGGTTTAAGTGCACGACGATCGCCAGTTGAGAACCTTGTTGTTTGTGCCTTGTCATTCAGTTCCTTTTCAGCATTGTAAAAATGGCAGAAGAACATGAGAAGCGAGAGGTCATCTCCGACCATGTTGACCGCGAGAGCAATGACAACCTCAGCGACAGTGACAAGCCCGAGTTGCGGCCCCATCGCACCATCTCCCGTGTCCCAGGAAATCCAAACTACTTCGAGAAGGACGGACTTCGAACAGAGGGCGATGGTCATGATCATACAACGGAGAACAGGGTAATTGAGCGCGTCGTTTCCCCATATGAAGGCTCGCATACTGAATGTTCTTGCAGAAAACCTGGCAATTCATCTGCACCGTCCTTGGATGTGCCATGGCCTTATCGGCGTCGCAAATCTCAGCACTTCTGTATCTCACAATCGGCACAGCCATTGCAGTAGATCTCCGCTCGGCCTTGTTCGCCTGGATGTTGACAGCCTCGAATCTGTCCTCCGGTGCTCTGGCTCCATTCGTCGGTCCTCTTGCCGATCTCATTGGACGTCGCAATATCCTCTTGTACGGAGGTTTCGGACTCAGTATCGTTGCGACCGTTCTCTGCGCTGCTACGCCAAATGATATTGGCTTCATTGCGGGACAGCTTCTTCTGGGCATCGGAAACGTTGTTCAGGACTTGTTGAGTCTGGCTGTGGTGGCAGAGAGCGTGCCTACGAGCAAGCGACCAATCTATGTGGCATTCATGCTGCTGATTATCATCCCTTGGGCACCAGGAACTCTCTATTCGAACCTCCTGCTCGAGGCAAGCTGGCGTTGGGTCGGCGCTGTGCTTGCTATTTGGAACCTGATCGGTTTCGTGGTCCTCTACATTGGCTACAAGGAACCACCGCGAGTCAACTCTCTTGGCTTGACGCGCCGCGACATGCTGAAGAGGATCGACTTCGTGGGCGGCTTCATCTTCATGGCTGGTGTGTTGCTCATCTTGGTCGCTCTCAATATTGGTGGCAGAGACTCTCCTTGGACATCGGCACCTACCTTGGTACCATTGGTACTGGGCTTTGTTGTGCTCATCGCTGGCTGTCTTTACGAATATTTTGTGGCTCCCTGGCCCCTCTTCCCTCGCCGCATTGTCCACGCTCCTAGACCATTCTATTGCATGCTATGCGTCATCTTTGGAGCCGGCATCAACTATGTCTGCATGGTGGTGTTCTGGCCGATCCAAGCGCGAGCTGTGTTCCAAGGTGACAATGTCCAAACCGGTGTCTGGACTGTCCCGATCGGAATCTGTATCCTTGGTGGCGCCATCATCGCAGCCATTCTGTTGCATGTCTTGAAGAACCAAGTCAATTGGATCATGGTTGGATTCTGTGTGGCTCAGGTCATCGGCACCTCATGCCTTGTCCTCATCAACCCTTATAATCTCGCCACAGTTTGGGGACCACTTATCATTGCTCTCGTCTCTGTCGGTGGCGTTCTGGTTCCGAACCAAGTCATCATCACCATCATCACTCCAGACGATCTTCTCGGCTCGGTCACGGCACTGACTGTGGGACTCCGCGCTGCAACTCAAGCCATCGGCCTGGCGATATTCTACAACCAATTCTCCAGCAAAGTCACTGAGTTAGCGTTGGAAAGACTTCAACCAGTGTTCATTTCCAGCGGTGTTGCTTTCGATCTCATCAACGAGGGATTCGCCATTCCTGAAATCACAGCACTCGCTCAAACCATGTTGACTTCGCTCACAGCTATGCCGTATCGTCAGTGGGCAGAAATGTACCCTGCTTTCGCGAGCGAGGGTGCGTACAGAGATATCCTGCCGACTGTGGTGGGCATCTTTTCGGAGTCGTTCGAGCATATTTACTACATTACGATTGCATTTGGTGTTTTTGCATGCATTTTTGCTGTGGGAATGGGCAGTGTGTCGAGGTACATGGATAATCATGTTGCGGTGAAGATGACGGATTGAGGAACATGAGGGAAATGGTTGATGATGTTATGCAAGAAATCCTACACAATGATGTATCAGCAAATCAACAATATTCAGACGCATGATCTGCTCAAAGCATCAGTCGTGCGGGTCTCATCAGTGCATACGGCCCTGAGCCAATCTCCGCCCTGCTCATACAGTATCCTCTATGCACAACTTTCTCTGTTGGTTCCAATTGTTAAGATGCAATAGCCTTGGCGCAGTGGAAGTGCACGACAGACTTTTTGCTTTCTGCTATACTGGCTGAATGCCTATTTTGGAGTATTACTCGAACTTTTCATTCTTCCAAGCACTTATAGATATGCAGACGACGGCCCTGAGGCTTGACTGATCGATGCTTCGTCCAAAGAGGCGAGAATGCTTGCAAAGCTGTGCTCTTAACAACTCCGGGCCATACAAGTACAACTGGCCGCTGGTGATGCATTTCGCTGGAATGATCTGTATTGGTATCAATTATCGACTTACTGACCTTTCCAGAATGCGGAGTCTCGAGGCAAGATGGCTGTTGGACGACGATCACTGGGAATTGGTTGGATGTCCACCATAGGTGATGATTCGGACTGTAAAGTATTAGAGTGCAAAATCTCAAGCAATTGACTGATCGGAGCTGAGAAGGATGATACAGAGTGTTGGAAGTATCTTGTAATTAGCAGGTAGCAAAAGAAGGCGCTTGAGTTGATCCAGATATCGATGTGGGTGAATAAATTGTGGAGACAGCTGTGTGCATATATTAGTAGTCCAGATGGTCCACAGGAACCGTATGTATGCTGTTGCTTCAGAGAGGCTAAAGCAAAAGAAAAGCAGCAAAAAATTTGGCTTGGACGATTTGAACGTCCTCAATCGTTGTTACCACGATCCTGACGGTGCCGTGAATCGAACACGGGCTAACGCGGATCTGCAGATTGACCACAACACGTCGTCATACCACTCTGCGAGAGTATTAGCATGTAACACAGACGAATTGGAAGCGATGCTACGTACAGACCACACCATCGTAGCTGTGCTACGAGTTGCCCCATTATTGGATAAAGGAATGGGGGTGTGTGGCGTATATATCGACTCAGAAACCAAGCAGGGCTGAAGCGTGGGAGCCTAGCTCTTCCGCACTTCTCCGAGGGCCCAAAGCAGGGTTCTTATGATTAAGACTCGTCTTTTGAGATTTAGGATCGTCCTTGTTCGGTATTGCATGGCTGGCAGCATGATTGGAGCTCCAGGACGAAGATTTCACTCAGACCGCCCTTCGACGCTTGATAGCGAAGAAAGCCATGAATCGCTGGGATTCCCAGTCAAATCATGCTCAGTCTGCATCGAATTCTCGTGCAACAGTGGCAGGGCGGGGCGTATTGGTGCATGGCGAGGCAAAGTGGTGGTCATCAAGATCGGTGTGCGCGCACGGACCATTAAAAGCGGGGCTGCATCAAATTTCACTTGGCTGGAACATCCGAGTTCTCTCACTGCAAGGCGCAACAATCGGTCAAAACTCTTTCGGCAAACGAGCAGCATCTATGACAGCCACAGACACAATCAGCAGAATATGAGTGTGTCTCTCAAATTCTTTGGCGCGCCATCGCCCCAAGATTCACGCTGAACAGCAGACACCTATGCGCTTCTTCGGAGAAAGCGGTACTTTCTCGCCACTTTTTTTCAGCGGAGCTGCGAAAGATCAATTGCATGATATATCAATTTCTCGTGCTTGCGCATGTTTGCAGCCGTCGACTGCCATCAAACAGTCCAGCGTCTACTCACCTTCCATTGGAGACGTGACATCATCACCATTTCGCCCAAGTGAACCAACAACACGTGCATGCAGCCAGAAATACTGCAAGACCCAAATACGGGCAAAAATGATACACGGAACACTCGGCTCTGACATGCTGACTTGCCGGAAGCTTAAGGCCAGACATAAGGCCACAATGCGACTTCACTTCGTTCTCTGTATGTACGTTCCGATTCGATGAGATCTCTTCACGGCTTCCATTCATGCAGCATATCGACGAGGATGCGAGCTACTCACGATTTGTACACCTTCTCGTATTAGGTCTTGAGTGGTCGGGGGTGGCGTCCGAACCAAGACAACTGCAATTTGAGGCCAGGCGCTCGTTGCGTACCGCTAGACTGCAATGTTGAAGAATCGCGATGTGCACACGAACTTTACCACATAAAGCGTACATTGTGCCATGGACATGCTTCTCAAAAATGTAAAATCAGACCTCAGCATATCATTTCAACCATCCACAGGTCTGATCACGGCCAAGAGGATGCATGCGGAGTAGTGTTGCAATGTACCACTGTATCCCACGATCGACTGGGCCTGGCCGACTGCAACACGATGCAGGAAGAGCCTCACGACGGTTGTCACCTTGCAATCTTCACGGCTGCAGAAATGCTTCTTTTACCTTTTCATCGTACTGACAGCGACTTTCCGCGATGTTCACGTCGGCAAATACACCACGCTCCACAAACCAGACATCAAGCATAACGCGACGAAGGACAGGCTGTAGACCATGCCGAGATAAACATGTGCGCTGCGATGAAAAGAAACCATCATGTCGAAGATGCGAGCGCTTGAATACAGATTGTTTCTGGACCAGAGGATTGAAAATCGTGTTCCAAGGACCTGAAGGTGTGACATCGACTTCGACACCGACGACACAGCCTACAGCACCTCCTGCAGGATTGACATCGCGGCCATGTCTACTGGAAAGAAAAAGACAGTCCATTACCTCTTCAGATTCGGCACAGAAGAGCAAAGTTATCTCATCATTGTCAATACTCTCCCCTCCCATATCAGAGCATGACACCGAACCCGACATCGCAGATGTAAAGGCAACGCATGTAACAGCAGCTTTGACGCCCAATCCGGAGCATTTCACCAACTGGTCAAATTTGGAGGCCTCGGATCTGGTCCAAAAAGCCCTGCGTACAAATCTGGAAACCACGTTGATGCACAACTATCTCACCGAATGTGCACCATGGTTCGATGCACATTCTGCGAAACTGTACTACTCTTGCGTAGAAGTCCCTCGGATGTTGAGATGTCCGCCGTGGCGAGCTGCAGCGCTAGCGCTGTCGGCGAAGAACATCGAACTGAGGGAGCACCGGGCATTGACGAGCGGATCTGAATCACTGCCTCTGCACTTGTACCAGATGGCTGTGAGGTTGGCGATCGAAGCCATGTCTGGCAGATTTGAAGTTGTCGGCACTCTTGCTGGATGTGTACTGCTTTGTGTGTATGAGATGATGACTGTGACATATACCGACTGGCGGCGGCATGTTCAAGGCTGCGCAAGCATATACACTCACAATGGCTGGAATGGGTCTACTGGAGGGCTCACCAGTGGCTGCTTTTGGGATTATGCACGGATAGGTATGCGCTTTCGTAGTGAGGAACAGTTATGAGCTGACAATCTCAGATATCTGGGCTGCATTCTGCGCATCTACAACGACGATCTTGCCACCGGACACCTACTTCGATAATGCAGAAGCGACTATGGCTTTGGACGGAATCGACGAAGACTTACACGCTTGCATTGCCATCTGGATTACTGCACGAGTCATCAATCTCATCTCTGATAACACTCCGCTGGCCGAGAGTAGCGCGATTCTGCACTCGCTGCAAGCTGATATGACGAGTTGAGAGGTCATGGGAGGCCAGTCATCACAGCCTGTATTGTTCAGAGACGCAAGTGCTGAAGCGGACAACCCCTTTCCTCAGATCCTCTTTTCCAGTCACAGTGCTACGATTGGCCACACACAATTCTACACGGCCCAAGTTCTGCTGCTGGAGTACGAAGCAGCCCAGCGCAACACCGAAGCTGCGGCCAGCCTTCGGGAGGAAGCGTACAAATATGCGCTGATGGCCAACGGTATCGTCGAGACGAATAACCACACAGCTTGCCTCGTGAACTCACTGCAGCCTGTGTATGTCTGTGGACGCCACATGAGGACGCGAAGTGAAAAGTTCGCAACTCTCGAATTGCTTGCTCAGATCGAACGAAAAACAGGCTGGAAATGCGGTTGGCGATCGGATGGCTTGCGCGAGTTCTGGAATCCGTGTTGATGTATGAGAGAGATTCCGCCCAGTGCAGCCAGGAAACCCGATGGCGAGACAGTCGTCAACTCAAACATCGTTTGCAAAAGACCCGGCGGCCAAGCCAAGACGACTGCGTCTGCCGGACACATCAATGGCCGGAAGAAAGCAAGGCCTTGTTGCCCCGGGCCACATCCTATTGTCCAAAAGACGACCACCTATCGAATGTTGACATTCTCATCTAAGCGATATCTTGGAATCTTACAGCACAAGAAGGCGACTGCGAAGAACTCTTCCCTCAGGCAAGAGCATATGACTACCAGCAGAGTTCAGTACGGACTGAGGGATTTGCCATGAACGCTGCGAGAATGATGGCCAGTGAGCTTAGGATCTTCCTTCCATCTGCGATAAAGCATGCAGACTAGAGACCAAGGCTTTGGATGCATACTTTGACTGATACCCTCTAAAGACCTTGCCTTTGAGTTGTCGTTTTCCAATCGCAGTAAGTAGGAAGCTCGCAGCAGATCGGTTGCAATATTCTGTCGGGCAAGATCAGAAGAGCGAAAAGCGTGCTCGACAAGGTTCTGGCCTTGACATAGCTGCGAGGCTGGACAAGGGTTGGCCTCAGTCGGGTGATAGAGAGCGACAGCGGCCCGGTCCCATTCCACTCTGGCGCGAGCCCGAGGCTGTCTAGTGAAACGGTCGCCATGTTCCCATTTGAAGTACTCGTCGAACAATTTGGGTGAGCATGGTGGTGTGTCGTCTCTCATGAGTGCGATTCTCAGTGATATCGTAGCAGCAGTGGTGTCGAGAACGTTGATGGCCTGTGTGCAACCTCGATCCCGAACAGAGAGGATGCATTCAAGAGCAGCATTCGCAGAATCGTCTTCGTCCCAGTAAATCTTGGCATTGATAAGATCAGCAAGTATGAGCGTTGGCCATTTGATGAGTTTGAGTCGGCGTAGAGGATTGCCGCTTATGATAGCACCTCTCTGCATATCGGCCGATGTTGTGAATGTGGCCAGCCACTCTACGAGCACATTGCCCTTGTCCTCTGCTTCAATGTGCCAGCAGAGCAGGTGTACAAAGTCCGAGGGAAGAATCGTGTCCCAGTATCGATGATCAGTCTGAAGTATCCAAGCAAGTATGCGCGATGCTCCTGCAGCTGCTGCGGCAGAGCGCTGCTCCTCCAGCGGCAAGTGCTCCAGCTTCATGCGTGATCTGGCTAGAAACAACATTGCCTCTGGTGCTCCAGCTTTCCCATCCCCAACCAGGGCTTCAAATTCAGCTACATTCGATATGTCTCTAACACCCTCCAGAGGGAATGTGCGATCGGCCAACGGCAAAAGACGGCCAGCCTTTTTTTTTTTGCAACCATTCGCTCACATCCTCTTTACTAAAGCGTTGTTGCTGTCTCGGCTGAACAGAATCATCAGAAGAGCCTGTAGCTCTTCTATCTACCAACTCGTATATATTCGGCAGAGATCGTACTGCAGGCGTCGGCTTCGGTGCGAAAGGATTGGGAACCACTTCTCCATTGCGCAGATTTGTGCGTTGGGCAATCGGAGAAGCATGGTAGAGCCTTCTGTGATGTACGCGAACTATTACGCCTGTTCGCGGCAGCACTTGTAAACTAGCCTGCATCGTGTTCGTGTCGAGACCGCCGCTGATGGTAGTCTGAAGATTGAGGTGAAGACATGGTGTTGATAGAGAAATGCAGAGAGACGCGAAGTTCGTACGACATCGAAGTGGAGCTCGAAGCTGAATCACGGAGTGAACCCCGGCGTACGTGAAGCAAACATCACGCGAGCGAACACATGCTAATAGAGACAAAACAACGATTGCATACTATTCAATACGATCAAGCAACGCCCTCAAATCTTCGGCCCCGCCCTCGCCAGATTATTCTGCCCAAAACTATTCACTGCACTCTTCTCCGCCCACTCACTCAACAAAACCGTCCTCTCAGTCTCAATCAAAAAGATCGTAACCCCATCATTCTGAATCTTCCTCGGGCTCAAATCCTCATTACTAGCCTGCTGTAGCTCAGCCTCAGCAGGTCCATGCGAAACATTACTCCCGTTGAGTCCCGCCATAAACGGCGCGAAAGCGTTGCTTTTCTTACTAGCTTTATTCAAAGGATGTCGGGGATCGTGGGAATTGATGATTGGTCCGTAGAACTCGCTCATGGTGTTGCGGTGGAAGTAGGGGAGCCAGAGGGTGTCTTGAGCTACGCCGTAGCGAGGAGGGATGATGGCGAAGTCGACGATTGAGGTGCCGGGGGCTTTACCGTGGGCGGCGGCGCGGAGGACGACGAAGAGGGAGGGGTCGTGGTGGTCGAATAGGAGGTTTCCTAGGACGGCGAAGCGGGCGAGGTCGTACTTGTAGGGATATAAGGTGCCGTGCCAGGCGACGACATCGAAGGGAGTGGAGGGTTGGGCGCATGACCAGAGGCGGGAGGAGAGGCGGGTGATGATGGTCCATTCCTCATTGTCTGAGACCACGGCGCGGTTCTCTGTTACTGTACCCGAGAAGTGCGCGGTGGGGATCTGGAAGTCGCGGACGTTGGCAAGACCATGAGAACCAATGATGCCCAGCTCTGGGAGCTCGTAGTGTCCTTCGTACAGCTCGCAGATGTAACCCCGGGCTGGACCGTCTCGGAGCGAGACAGTATACCGAATGCCGCGAGGAATGACACAGATTTCGTTCTGCTGGACCAAAAGTCTGCCTTGCTCGGTCTGGATGTCGAGTGCGCCGGCCTGCGGGATGATGAGCTGCTCGCCGTCCAGCGAAGAGAATGCCGTTCGCGGAGCCATTGATCGAGATGCTGCAAACAACCAAATCGCGAGGCCTTCCTTCTTCTCAGGTTCGCCATTTCGGCCTATCAATTTCTGCTTCGTCCAGTCTGCTCCCTCTTCGCCTGTGAACGTAGGCCACATGTACGAATTGGGAGACAGGCGTGATGGTTGCTCTAGGACATCTTCGATAGGCTGGAATTCGCTTCGTTCGAGCGAAGCTACGACACGATACAGCCATGTCTGTAGATTTTTCTCCCGTGGCGCTGTGAATGATGTGCCGCTTATGCGCTCGGTTCGCAGCCCGTATGGTGGCTTCTGCGGGCTATTGATCACAAGCGGATTGGCGCCTTGAACTGCTTCTGAAGAATGATAGCTGCCAAAACCGTTCAGGTATTCGTACTTTTCTTTGACTTGAAACTCTGTTACTGGTGCCATGATTGCCTAGAACCTAGTCAGTCTTCGTCTGACTGTCTTCGTTCAATGCGAGTGCTGTGAGCAAGACATTAAATATCAATATTGAGGCAGGTGAGATATGACATTGCGACAACGACTCGCTGCTCATCGTTGCACATGCTTGGAAATAGGCTTGCGCAGCTTTAAACAAGGTTGCACAAATGAGGAGAAAGCTGAACCCTCGTAAGCTTTTCCTTCAATGTACCGCGTACCCCGCGGAGTGCATAACGCGGATCTTCAGCTGTTCTGTATTCAGTAGTTGGCAGCGAAAACATATTTCAAAGTTAGTTCTAAGCCCACACGAATAGTGATGTTGCATGAAAATGTCGTTCGCAGCCTCGTATAGCATCGTGGTGCTACTTTCCGTGCTGAGCCTCCAACTCCGCACCTTTACACGTTCTGAATATTTCTTTTGAGAATGTTGACAAGGCGAGGCTCCAGAAAGAGCAGCAGTATCCACAAGCGTGATGGATTGAGCTCGAGAGTCAGCTTACAACGAGGTGCATGAGATGGCCCTCTACTGCAAGGTTCTATCATTGAACCCACATTACCATTTTAATTAATGGACTCGGCATTCGCATTACACCCAGACCTGATTGACAACCACGCTCGGCGATACAGACAGTCGAGCTCGGTGTTGTAGATGGATCGCTCATACTGGCCAGAATCTTGCCATCGCGCTGGCTCGGACTTGTGGTCATCGCACTCTCGTTCGCTCATTATATCCGGCTTGAAAATGTGATTGCAAAGCGAATATGCCGTTGTCTGCAGTGAAACTTTGGTTTGGGCAGTTTGAGCTTCGCAATAGGTTGCTGTCTGCTCAGGCTGTATGTTCAGACATGCCAGTCATCAGTAAGGCCGTCAAATATGTTCTTGTAGTTCCGCTCCATCCTTATTCGCGGTGGAGCACACGATTGTTCTCTTCGTCAGCTTTGCAGTCGACTGTTCTGCTTCACAACTTCAGCAGAAGCTCGTAGTAAGAGTGCATCGTGTGGACGCAAGAGTGAGATGGCGAGGGAGAGAGAGAGAGTATTTGAGCGCGTTCCGATCTCGGCACCGGATCAACATCAACTCCGACCGAAGCCTGCACTTTGTCCCGCTGTGCTTTCCACTTGTCAACCTTAGTTTCAGCAACAATGTTTAGAACTTGCGAAGATCCACGCCGTGAAGTGTTCCTGACATTGAGAACTCGCTTTGACAAGCTGATTGCGAGTCAACAGCATCAAAAGGAAGAAACTCAGAAGATCGTTCCTTCACTGTACCCCGCGAAACCTAAACTAACCCCTCACGCCACTGCAGATGCGAGTGATCAGCACAGCACAATCAAGCCGGACAAGCCACGACTACAAGCCCGATCTGATACTGCGGTATACCAACACCACAATAATAGCCGCTAGCTTGCAATCACAAATATCAGTGGCAGGCGAACAAAGCACAAATCAATCGAATTCCAAACCCATCATCCTCCACTTCTCACTTCCTCACCCTCCATGTCTCCCTCACCCCAAGATCTCCCCATAACGCAAATCATCCACCTGACTAACAATCGCCACAACGACCCTTCTCGAGGCGGCCACCTCTTCTCCGATCCCAAATGGCAAGCCGCGCTGGATTATTGCACTGAAGCACCCGGATTTCAAAGAATTTATTGGGGAGAATCGCTCGAACATCCTGAACATGTTGAGATACATATAGGTACAATACAACCTTCCCTAACTCCCAAATTATTT
Source organism: Cercospora citrullina (assembly GCA_013365195.1). Classification (NCBI taxonomy): domain Eukaryota; kingdom Fungi; phylum Ascomycota; class Dothideomycetes; order Mycosphaerellales; family Mycosphaerellaceae; genus Cercospora; species Cercospora citrullina. The sequence continues at coordinate 97,876 of JAASFF010000125.1, forward strand.
ACAAGGTGACATGCTGATGCCTTCTCTGTTTCGTGTCGACAAAGTTCGCAACACATTAGCTCAACATCAAGATTTCCTCGCTTCGGATAACTATCGGTTCTTCATTGCACTTGTGGATGTTTTGACGAATAAGAACCAGAACCCTGTAATTCGACACGCCGCGTTGCGAGATTTCACTCCTGGGTCTCAAGCTCTAGCACGAGGAGCGCCGTTCTCAGGGACGGCGATATATATCAATCGAACTGCCGCGTGGGACGAAGGTGCTTGGCCGCTGTGGACACATATCGTTCGATATGTTGATGGGTGTCTTGGTTGTAGCGGCGGACTGATTCTGGACGAGAAAGTAGAGAGCGTGAAAGGGAGTTTGGGAAGGAAAGTGGAGGGAAGAGGGGAGAGGGAGGAGTTTGAGAGGTGTTATGTGGTGTATGTGGGTTGGGCGACGACGGAAGCGCATCATGACTATCATGGAACGAAGCATTTTGCGGAGCATAGCGTGATTTTGAGGTGTGGGAATGAGGGGTATGCGGAGTATGGGCATATTGTGTTCCAAGGGGAGAGGGTTAAGGAGGTTGCGGCGAAGTTGTGAGTGGGATGGTCGAGATTCTAGGTCGATGTTTGATGCGTGCACCTGTCAATGTTATGAATGCTACTTCACGTCTGTGGAGGACATTCAAAACTCGGAGTCTTCTTCCTCTAGAATCGCCGTGCTCAACAGTCCCGCCTTCCGCCGGCTGCCGTCTGAAAGACTCAGATACCCTGGGGATAGTGAGCCGGGGGAGAGGCGCTGTGGCGAGACTCCGTTCACTTGTCGAGTCGGAGGTACGAGAAGAGTCGGAAGTTGATCTTTGGCCTTCTTCTGTTGTTTCTGTTCGCGATAGTCCTTGACCGATCGGACTTTCTGTGGTTTGATCGGAGGCGGTTTGAGGAAGGTGCCAGTGACTTTGCTCGCGATCAGACTGACTAGCAGGCCGCCAAGGATGCCGACTAGAGCCGCGATGCCTAGGTAGATGTACAGAGTCTGCATATGATAAGTATCGTAGTGCTTGGAAGTCATTCGAAATACCAACCTCAAGCTTTACTATTGCTTTGAATGGCAATGCTAAACATGCTAGCAAGAAACTGCCTAGGTAGAGGATCGGCTGCAGGGTGAAGGCAACAGGTCGCCAAAGCAGATTGAGCAGCCACAGCACGGCGTAAGCGATGGTCCTCAGGACTATCACAATAGAGTAAACAAGCCAGTACGCGCCGCTGGCGAGGGCGGGGAGGATGGCAGCAGCGCCAAGCAGCTGGTCTGTTGCAGCCTGGTCGGACATGGTGACATGTTTCACCTCTCAACCCCTCGCGTTCATGCGTTCATGCGTTCACTCTCGTGCCATGTCAGCAGCGGGCTCGTGGTGGTGATGGGCGTGTGATGGCGCGGAGGATGGGCGCATGATGAGGCTGAAAGGGGTGGAGATGACTTGCATGAATTGGCGGAAAGGCTAATCCGTAACGCTCGCCAAGGGCACACACCCATGCACGATCGACAGTCGCCGGTGATGTCGCTTCCTGCGCTGCGTGCTGCCTCTTTGTGCCCGGCGGAGGAGGGCAGCACAGCACAGCTCTGCTGCTCCGTCTCACTTGCGCTCGTTCGTTCTGTCTATTCCACCGTGTAACCCTCACTCTCGCCCCACTGTGCCCGCCCGAGTCGCACAGACGTCATGTTCCGTTGACGCGTTGAGGCAGCGATAAGAGGCCATTGAGCGATGGGCAACGCCGAGAGCAAAGACGGCGCTCACGGCCCACCCGCGACGTCCCCGAGCAGCAGCAACACCACCAAGCCGCAGCGGACGGGCAGTAGGAGACTGAGCAAGAAGCCGTCGTTGCCCACCGAAGGCTGGGTGACTTCGAGTAGCTCCGACCCGCCCTCCACCTCGCAGTACTACGCCCACGGAGCCACCGTCTCGGCCTCACCCAAGCGCGCTGCACACGCCCGCGCGAGGTCCATCACCGCTTCACAGTCAAACCACCACCGCGCCGTCGACGACCTTGCCCACAGCCACCGCTCGGCCTTATCGGCCATTTCCGCCATGGGCCAGGCAGATAGCAAAGCCCGTCCGCCATCGAGGTCAAACACACTGCCCATCCACGCCTCATCACCGCGCCCGCCGACCCCGCCATCACAACCGCAAGAACCCGCGCCCGCACCCGTCACTGAGTCGCCCGAGCCGACAGAGTCACAGCCGGTCGATGTTCCACCCGCCAACCATGTCGGCGGCGAAGATGCGATACCAGATGACTACATCCCAACCGGATATTCCGCCAGCCCATACGGCCTGCCACCTGCCAACTACAGTCGTCCGCCTAGATTGCCGCTGCCTATCGAGGAGGAGGTGCACACGCCGGGCTCCCCCATCATCACCCCGCAGGACATCACTGCAATCAAAGATGATGATATCGAGGAAGGCGCCATACCCCGCATAGCCTCTGTGCGCAGTTCTACCACGGTCGACGACGATGATGTGGGAGACAATGACGCATATGACACGTCTGGATTGAACAACGGCTCAGTCAAGGTCTCATACAAGTTCGCGTGGAATGGGAGCGGCGAGAAAGTTTTCGTCACAGGAACATTCTGCAATTGGGACAAAAAGATCAAAGTGCCCCGCAACAAGGATGGCGCTCCGGGGTTCTCTGCAAGACTCTATCTTCCTCCGGGCACCCACCATTGTAAATTTCTGGTGGATGGGGAGATGGTCACATCGCCAGATCTACCTACTACTGTGGATTGGACAAATATTCTCGTCAATTATATCGAGGTCGTCGCGCCTTTGCCAGAGGGACAAACGCAGCCACCCGAGGCAGCTCAGCCAATCGACATACCCGGCACAACTGCTCCCGCTGACGAGGTTACGGGAAAGCAGGACGCCGCAGTACGCGCGCTGGCAGATTCCGCGCAGCCATCCGACAATGAAGCCAATGTGCCATCTCAGCTGCAAGCCACCGACGGCTCGACTAAGAGCGAGAAACAGCCAACGGAAGTGTCTGCATCCATCCCTATCCCGTCTACCCCTGCACCACGACAGATTGAGCCCCAAACAGAGCCCGAGACCAAACCCAAGCCAGCTCCGAAGCAGACAATCCCACGCGCCAAGTACACCAACACGATTCCACAATTCCTAGTAGACTTAGACAACTACCAGAACCCCGAAGATGAGCGGTATCAGCGCGCTCAGAGAGTGACGAACACTCTTCCACAGCCGCCGAGTCTGCCAATGTTCTTGAACAAGAGCATCTTGAACGGCGCCACTCCTCACAAGGACGATGCTAGTGTACTCATCATGCCCAATCATACCGTGCTTAACCACTTGGCTACTAGTAGCATAAGAAGCGGCGTGTTAGCCACGAGTGGTACAACGCGGTACAAGCGGAAGGTGAGCAGTTACGTACTCTTTCGATGCTAGTAACACTGACAGTTGCCAGTTCCTCACCACAATCATGTACAAACCGACCTCGGAGGATACATGAAACTCTATGCGGCATTTTCACAACAATTTGCCCACCAGATGAAATACAGGGCGAAGCAGTTGCGACACCAACTGCTTCTCCACTACCTGCAACGCCGTACTCCGCAACGAGCAATGAGCGATCCAAAATGAATTCCCCTCCTTCGCCGCTAATGCTGACGCGCAAGAGTTGACGTCGGCAAGATGCAGATGTGCGAAGGCTCAAGGGGAAAGATTCATCATTACCATTAAAAGACGAACAGTCAACACAAAACATATCTATGACGCGGCGGCGGACTTTTTGCATAAATGACTTCTCTTCTCTCTGGACTTTGTGTGGGGAAGGAAGGGACGTGACGAGGCCTTTTGGGTTAGTGGTAGGTGAATCGAAGGACTGCCACATGAGCGAATGCTTGCATGAGAGCGAGGGAGCGTGCATCATCAATGGATGACCAGGACTGGACTGGGAACATGAGAGCATAGCGGACGGCCGTTGGCTTACAACAGATGACGGTTTGATGAGTCAAGATGGAGATGAAGATGATGATAGATGACAATACGAGAGATGTTGAAGGTGGAATTTCCATTTGCTTGTGCACGTCTATTGTTATTGCCGTGAGAACACTCGCTCCGCGGTTTTCGATGTCGCTTTGCATGTGGGCAGGAGCACACCAGACCCATGCAAACAGCTGTGTGGCCTTCGACCTGCCCTCCTACCGCTGGAAAGCAAGATCAATGTAGCTGAGTTAGTACATCTCGGAAAGTGAGGCACGCGTGAAGTCGGGGCGGCGACGAGAGATGAAAGCATTGTTGGTTGCAACGCAGACTGCGTGGTTCGAAGAGTTCGCTCAACTAATCGTGAACGGTCTGATGACAATTTTTCTTGCTGTGTATGTTTGTCTATCAAATTCGATCTCCTTTTGTCTACTCTAGCACGATATATTTCTTCAAGTGCTCCGGCACGGCGCCGAGCAGGTTCTTACTCTCCAACCATTTCTTGCTGAACAGGCGATCGGCATAACGATATGCTCCGTCGCATAGAATTGTGACAACAGTGTTTCCGGGTCCCAGCTTCTGCGCCAAATCTCTTGCCGCTGCGACGTTCAATGCCGATGAGGCTCCAAGGTATAAGCCCTCCTCGTCCAAACATCTGTAAACCATTTCAATGCTCTTCTCATCCGAAATATGTAATGCGCCATCGAGGAGATCGATATCAGGTTTCAGGTTGTCTGTGATACGGCCTTGACCAATACCTTCTGTTATCGAACTTCCGCTGCGTTCGACGAGTTTCCCGCCGGATGAGACGTAGGTGTAGATTACTGATCCGGGAGGATCAGCCACGTAGCATTTCACGCGGTTTTCGGAGATGGTTTTGAGGTAGCGTGTGCAACCTGCAATTGTACCAGCTGTCCCAGAAGCGCAAGTGAAAGCGTCGATTTGCCCTTGCGTTTGAGCCCAGATTTCAGGGCCGGTGGTTTCGATGTGTGCCTGGCGGTTTGCGGTGTTGTCGAATTGGTTCGTCCAGACGGCGTTGTCGAGACGTTCGGCGTGGCGCTTGGCTTGATGGTTGTAGTTTTCGGGGTTCTCGAATGCTACTGCTGGGACGGGGTAGACTTCTGCGCCGAGGAGACGGAGGAGGTCGATTTTGCCTTGGGATTGCGTGTTGGGCATGTAGATTACTAGCTTGTAGCCTTTAGAGCGGCAGACGTGGGCGAGGCCTATGCCGGTGTTGCCTGCTGTTCCTTCTACTACTGTGCCGCCGGGGCGAAGAAGGCCTTTCTCTTCAGCATCTTGGACGACGAACAATGCTGCGCGGTCTTTGACTGAGCCACCGGGATTCTGGAATTCGGCTTTACCGAGGACTTCGCAACCTGTCTGTTCGGACATCTTGTTCAGTCGGATGAGGGGTGTGTTGCCGATCGCTGAGAAGAAGCTGTGTATCAGTCTCAGCGACTATGCGGTGAGCGGTCTCAATGACTGAACATACCAGAAACGAGGCCATTCTTCGCGACGCCTTGGGCCTTCGAGATCTCCAGGCCGTGAGGGTTCATGGCGTGAACTTCTGACGCTGAAGGAGCGATAGTGACTGCCGTTCGCACTCCTCGAAAGTTAGTGGGCCTCGTTGCCGCTCGTAGAGCAGTCCTGGCAAACATGATGCGCGCAATCGAGCACAATTGCGAATGCACAGAGGGAGTGCAGGGTGCCGAGTGAAGCTGCAAGCAGAAAGTCAAAAGTGCCGCAGTGCAGCACGTCATTGGCTCGTGGTTGTGCATCGCGGACATTTTCCGCCTCTGTTTACACCTGCAAACATCGCCGAGAAACAGATGACAACCGACACGAACTGACATTATAGCACACCAACATGCCGGGACGAGTCGCCAGTGCGGGCACGCGTACATCGCGACGTACAGTCGCAATAAAGGCCTCCACGCGATCCGCCCGCAACAGTTCACCACCGCCGGACATACCAGACGAGGGGGAGGACAGCTCCTTGCGACGCGCCATCTGTACCGTGTTTGCGGACTCGCAAAAGTCCACTGCCGCACACCGAAAAGCCATCATATCACTACGAAAAGTTCAGGAGGCATGTTGCTACGAGCCCGTCAGCAACAAGAAGGGCAAACAGCATGACGACTTCGACGAGGACGACTTCAATCGCGAGGTCGTGCGATGCGTGATTCGCATCCTGCCGGTCAAGAAATCCGAACCGGTCGGCGATCGCGTCGTGCGCTTTTTGGGAACATTCTTGAATGTGGCCGCGGGTAAGGACAATGAGATTGCACAGGCGGATCACGAGGTCGAGGATGGCACTCTTCCGCAGACACCGACAAGCAGGCTTGCCAGCGAGATTTTGAAGATGACAATGCTGGCCATGAAGGCAAAGGCCAAAGAAATCCGATTTCGGGCGACGCAAATTACAAGTCACATCATCAACAGTTTGGATACACTCGACGATGCACTGTTCCACCAGCTACGGCAGGAATTGTTGAAGAGATTACACGACAAGGAAGCTTCCGTCCGGCTGCAAGCTGTTTACGGTCTTGGCAGGTTGGCGGCGGAGGTGGAAGGCGATGAAGATGAGGAGGACTCGGACTCAGACGAGGACTTGGGCGGCAGGACCGTGCTGAACAAGCTATTGAACGTGCTGCAAAACGATTCTTCAGCTGAAGTCAGGAGGAATTTGCTGCTGAATTTGCCGCTCACAAAGGAAGTGCTGCCGTATTTATTGGAACGAGCGAGAGATGCGGATGCGACAACACGAAAGGCATTGTACAGCCGCCTGCTACCTGCTCTTGGAGACTTCAGACATTTAAGTCTTACGCATCGCGAGAAGCTACTCAGATGGGGTCTGCGCGACCGAGACGAGAATGTGCGCAAGGCTACAGCACGACTTTTCTGCGAACGCTGGATCGAGGACTGCGCAGCTCTACCTGCAGCTCAAGCAGCCGAAAAAGAGGACGACGGAGAGGCTACGAAGGATAAAGAAGCAGTTCCGTCACTCGATGCACTCCTTGAGTTGCTGGAACGCATCGATGTGGTCAACAGTGGGGGCGAGGGTGGAATCGCTCTCATCGCAATGGACGAGTTCTGGAAAGGACGACCAGACTACATCGATTATGTCTCCTTCCCGGACAGTTTCTGGGAAGACCTTTCACCTGAGTTGGCTTTCGTGGCGCGCACATTCAATGACTACTGCCGCAACACGAAGGACTATGTGGGACCACGAGCGCTGGTGGAGCTTGCAGAGGAGAAGCTGCCCGAAGTCACCAAGTTCGGCTTTCTTCTCGAGCGTGAGATCAAGAAGCTGATTCAGGTCACGATCGAGTCTGCGGAGGCAGAAGATGAGGAATACGACGAGTCAGAACTGGCGCATTGCGAGTTTGTGGTCGAGCAGCTGCTGCACATGGCTCTGACATTTGACTACAGTGACGAAGTTGGTCGCCGAAAGATTTCCGTTCTCATGAGATCCTCTTTGGCCCTCCCAGATCTGCCCGAAGAAGTCACACGACTCGTCGTCGAGGTGCTTCGCCTTGTCTGTGGGGAGAATGCCAAGGGCGAGCGTGAATTCTGCAGTGTTGTTCTCGAGGCCGTTGCCGAAGTGCATGATACTATCACCGCGGAAGACGACGGCGATATCGACGGCAGCACAGAAGACAGCTTCCATTCCGCCACGGAACAAGTTGACATCAATGTGGACGACAGCAGGGCAGCGCAGAAGAAGGCCAAGAAGCAGCAGCAAGAGGCCGAAGCTGATCCTGAAGCAGAAGAGGAGAGGGCTGTCAAAGAGCTCATGGTCAACATGAAGTGTCTACACATTGCTATGTGCATGTTGCAGAACGTACATTGCGATCTGACGGAGAACGTCCATCTTGTGACGACGCTGAACACTCTCGTTGTTCCTGCTGTGCGGAGCAAAGAGGCGCCACTGCGAGAGCGAGGCCTACTATGCTTGGGATTGTGCTGTTTCCTTGGAAAGGTGAATCGTGTTATTGGGTGCCAACGTACTATACTGACGAATATACAGCAACTTGCCGGAGAGAACCTCACCGTATTTATCCACTGCTTCTCGAAGGGACATCCGGCGCTGCAAACAATCTGCTTGCAGATCATCACGGACATGCTTGTCACGCACCCGTCCTTACTGACTCCTGCAGAGGGCACCGAAGATCCAAACGAGGCCGCGAAGCCTGTCCTCAAGATGTTCAAACAGTCACTCAAATCTGGCGACCCAGAAGTGCAGTCAACCGGAGCCACTGCACTCTCAAAGGCGATGCTCTCTCGGCTCATAGTCGACGCGGATCTTCTCAAGCAGCTGGTCGTTACATACTTCGATCCGGACAGTATCACGAATCCACAACTCCGGCAGAGTCTGAGCTACTTCTTCCCCGTTTACTGCCACTCGCGCGCAGAAAATGCAGTCCTCATGGCAGAGATCACTACCAGCGCCATCAGCAAGCTTCTCACCCTTCGCAAGGCCTTTGAGGATGACGATGACGAGGACGCTGCCGCTGGGGCCGATCAGATGGTTTCAATGACACAAATCACGAACATGCTACTAGACTGGACGGATCCGCGCAAGATCGTGGGCTTCTCTGATGCTGTCGGAGATAGCTTAGCAAAGAGTGGAGCTGGAGAGACACATTTTATCCTAGCGGAGAACATCCTTGATCGACTTGTTTCTGCCCAGCTGAACAAGGATGAGAAGAAGATTCTCTTCAGCATGCTTAACAAATTGCATCTTCCGGCGGGGGGTTGCGATGCCGAGAAGTTGAAATCCGTTCTCGAGCTCTTGCAAGAAACGATCGACACGAAAGTCGCTGCCGATGCCACGAGCAAGAATATCTTGACGAAGTTACAGACTACTCTGTTGAAGCTCATGCACGACGTGATGACTGAGGAGCGTGGCGGCGGCGATACCGTGCTCGAGACTACCGAGTTGCCGGATCAGAGCGATGCTGGTCTCGAAGAGACAGATACTACGCAGACTTCTGTTGCGCACGACGAAACAGAAGTTGAAGAAGAGGCAGATGTGGAGGACGATGTTGAGCAACTTCAGCAGGATCTGAAAGATGCTACGCTCGGTGCCACGACTGCATTAACATTTGGTCCTGCAGATGCGGAGGGCACGAGGATCCAATTGGAATACGAGGACAGCGAGATGATGGATATTGATGGATGAGGCTTGGGCTGAGGAGGCTTGTGAGGCTTTTCGTAATCGGATTCTCGTTTTCGTAAATTTTGGTCGTTGGATGGGTGTTGGCTTTCTGAGGCTGGCGTTTGATAGTGTGGATGCATGAGACGAATGACATGTGAACTGATACCCTTGCATGTTATGACACTCTTTCCCCAGCCATCCAGGGCTTTCTCTCCGCATTCTGACCAGGCTCCGGCTCCAGCATGTTTCTGCCCCCCGGTGTACAACGACGCCGAGCCTACATAACCATACCATAAGCAGGGAAAGTCAACTTGGCGCGATGTGAAGAGGGCCGGCAGTGGAATCCGGCGCTCCGTGCGCCGAGCTACGCCTACGTCACGCGGCTTTTCGTGCAATCGTTTTGCGGATTGCGATCTACAACCCAGCACCACCCACGGCGAATTGGTGGTATATAGGCCTGCATGGCCGTTTCGCGGCCGCAAACCATACCTCACCCCACCATCAGTGTACACTCGCTAGCGAAGTACATCCACCTTAGTAATTATTGATCATCTATACCCTTGCTGTTTACAGCAGCGACTGGATTTGGACTATCAGCTCCTCAGCTGCTCAGCTCAGGTCCCCTCAACCAAAAACGCGACGCGACCACGACACTTTACAAACCGACAGAAACACCGGAATCAGACCACCTTGCTACAATTAATTCGAAGGCCTCCTGAACGTGCACGAAGAGGAAAATACAATACACGTCTCCAACAGCAAGAGAGAGAAAGAGAGAGAGAGAGAGAGAGAGAGAGAGAGAGAGAGAGTGAGTGAGAGCGAACTACAACACCGTAAAACCATGCCCGAAGCCTACAAAGACCACCAATTCCGCTCCAACGCCAACACCGGCCCCCGTCCCACACCCACAATCCCCTCTGGCGGAACCTTCAGCGTCTACGCCGAAACCACAATCCCCACCCCACCACAATACCCCTACGAAGCCCTCCTCGATCTGCACTCATGGCGCGACTGGAATACTTTCAACCCCGATGTCCTCATCACGAAACATCCCAGCCCTCACAGTCGAAGTCTGCGGCTTGAGCAAGGGACGCATATGACTATAACAATGGATTTGGGTTCTGCGACGGGAGGTGATAGGTTTCAGAGTAAAGAAGTTTGTCTCTTACTTGAAGCGTTGAAGTGGAGAGGAGATGGGAGGGAAAGCCATAAAAATGGAGGGAATGTTACGAGGATACGATGGGTATCGGATAATGCGAATTATTTGATTCCGAGGTTTGTTATGAAAACCGAACGGGTTACTGAAATCGAAGAGTCTTCTTCCACTTCTTCTCCGGGGAATGAGACTTGTACGGTGAGGACGTGGATTACTTTCTCGGGATTTGCGGCGAAGAATTGGAAGAAGAAGCATGAGAAGGAAATGCAGAGTTGCATTCGGCAGTTTGTGGAGGATTTGAGGGAGAGGTGTGAGAGTTTGTGGGAGGCGAATCCAAATTTGGAGCCGGAGGATGGGAGGGAGAGGGTTAGGAAGAGTATGCAAGCTGTGAGGAGGAGTGAGGAGATGATTAGGGCGATTCAGGGTGGGAAAGAGGCGATTAAGATGGAGAGGGAGAGGGGGCAGGTTAGTGTTGTGGGGAATGGGAAGGTCTGAGAAGGGGGCTTTTGAGATTCTGGATGTGCACGACGATGGCTGCGGTGGGGTACTTGCCTCTATGAGAATTGCGCTGGAAGTAATGAGGTGCGTGGGCAGCATCTTCGAGTTCACGCGTGGGGAAACCTGTTTGCCAAGAGCGGCTCGCGTGAAGACAATAAGCTGCAGTGGAACTTTGGTCGGCCTGAGGAAGGATGAGAGCTAAGGTGACATGTCTCGGCAGGCGCAGCGTCAATCTAGTGTATTGCTGATCCGATGCGTCTATTCGAATCGGAGCCGAACAGACCGTGAGCAGAGCAGTTACTGTCGTGCTACAAATAGCCCGCCGCAGCCCAGTACGCTCGCATTAGCGTGGTCGCGTAGCATTCGAAGGAAGCAACGGGGCTTGCAGCTTTCCAGGCGAGCTTCTCGAGATCCAATGCTTGACATCACACTCCCTCGACTCAAGTTTCTTCAATCTACACGCTCGGATCGCAGATCATGTACTCTGGTCTGGCAAAGCTCTGGGGTGCGCCATCATCAACATGCGCCTACTCAAGACTTCTTTAGGCCCAAGTGGCCAATTGGAGTTCATCGAAGCATGGGACGAAGGAGTTCCACCATACGCTATCCTTTCACATACCTGGTCGACTGTTCCAAGCGATGAGGTTATGTTTCGCGATGTCCTAGACGGCACGGCATCGAAGCGACCTGCGTATGCCAAAGTGGCCGGTGCCATGAACCTTGCTTCCATTGAAGGATACCAGTATATCTGGATTGACACACTATGTATCGACAAGACGTCCAGCGCCGAGCTGACTGAGGCGATCAATTCGATGTACACGTATTATGGCAGAGCTCGCGTATGCTATGTATATCTTTCGGACATCACTGGCGCTGAGTCTCTGGCTACCGCTCGTTGGTGGACTCGAGGCTGGACTTTGCAGGAGCTCTTGGCCCCGTCGCATGCCGTTTTCTACACTCTCGACTGGCAATTTATTGGAGCGAGAGATGAGATGGTGGACGAGATCAGTGCCATCACGGGGATACAGCAACAGTATCTTGTGGACAGCGCTCGCCGAGTGGTCTGGACTGCAAGTATAGCCAAACGGATGTCGTGGGCAGCGAGGCGCAAGACCGGGCGGTCTGAGGGCATCGCTTACAGCTTGCTCGGTCTCTTTTCTGTCAACATGCCCCTACTCTATGGCGAAGGAGGGCAACGTGCGTTTTTGCGACTACAGGAAGAGATCATGAAATCAACAGACGACCATACCATATTCGCATGGATCGATCCCAATGGATGTGATGATCCTCATGGCCTGCTTGCAGACAGCCCTCTGGCTTTCGCACACACGGGCCAATATCAGCCTTACTCTGACCACGGCAACCGCAGACCTTACGCCATGACCAACCGTGGGCTGCAAATGAGCTTGGCTTTGACCGTCAAAGGACAGGGTCAATGGTTTGCTGCCCTTGAATGTCCGCCGAATCCGGAGAGGCCTCGCGGAAACCTTGCTATCGTACTACAGCGATGGCCTGGCACCGAGAAGGACGCCGATTTCCAACGTTACTCCAGAATAGAGTGCAGCACGCTTACCGAAGTCGGGTCGCATGGAGAACCACAGAACCTGTATGTCCCACAGGCAGTAGCACAGGTCGCCGGCGTTCGAATGGCTCCGGACATGTTCTTTCGCCTGCAACCGCTACCAACCCCATACAGATTGAGGTCTGTTCGGTACGATGCCCAGCTGTCTAATCGGGGCTCCGATGTAGACCGGTTCACATGGATGACAATGGCACGAGACATGGCTTTCCTCTTGAACATCCCCATGTCCCTAAAGCCCAATGCTGTCTCGGCGATTCTGCTTCTCGAAAGTCATACCCACGCTGCCATACCTGCTGTTTTGCTCGGCACTTCGCCACGCTCAGAGGCAGCTTTCGATGTGAAATTATGTTCCAGCTCCGCAGCACTGGAGTCCGAGGCCACACTCATCTCTCAATTCAGTCCGTCCGAGTCCGGTTCTTGGGTCATACTTGGCAGCTATCAGTTCAGAATCGATTTCAAAGACATTGCCAAGGGTGGGAAGGTGGTTTATCATGTTCACATTGAGGTTGTGTCGAATCGTGGTTTGAACAAGGCAGAGTTGGGTGAGGATGGATCTTTAGTCAAGCAGAGGAGCTTGCCCATTCGTGTTGCCAGAAGATTTTGGTATTCGGATTGAAGGACCATTGAGCTATCACGCGAACAAGATACTCTTCATGGACGGTTATTGGAATTTGAGGAACCTAAAGCTGCAACCGCTTGATATTCCCCCCATTTCGAGAAGGTGGTCCTGGCCGGCTGCAGTCTTGAGATACATACAAATTCTCCGATACTGCAAGGACCTGGCAACGGATGACAGCACGGCCTGAATTTCTGTTGGTATTGCGAATTCTCAGAGCTCATCCATGGCATATGAGCTCCGTTCGGCATTAGTAAACTCTCTGCTCGGCATTGCCCTGTGCGGCTTCAGCGCTCCGCTCAGCTGACCATTAGTCAGCTTTACTCACAGCTCTCCCGTCAGGATCGGCCCTGCATGAGACATCCAACTATCAAGGACGGAACGAAGCAAGCTCTGGAAATCATGTTGTAAGAATGGTGGCAGTCCATTATGCGATTACAATGTAGCAAGCTTCGGAGCGCCGCTACTGTAGGACGAAACAACGTACTCCTAAGCCATGACTTCACTCGTCGCTCGAAGAAGCAATCTTGAGACTGATTATCAACCAATGCTTCTCAGGATTACAGCCGAACCCTTAGCGAAGACCCCACAACTTAAAGCTATGCATCTTCAGCTGAGGCACAATAAGCTACTGATTGGACGGGAGGGGGCACAAAGCCAATTGTGCAACACCTGCTCATTACGCCGTCTGCACAAACTCAAGTACGGGCGGGGCATCACGAAGCCCAGCTTATGAAGCACTTCAGGTTACACAAGATATATTTCTCATATATAGCCCGGCAAGCACTGCTCTGGCCACCGCCACGAAGCCATCCAGCAACTCTACATACTCTCTTCACAGCCAATAGATTGATTCAGATCAAGATCTCCAGAAAACATGTCTTCATACTACACTCCACCAGGCCGTCTCGGCAACACAGACTTGAGCATGTCTACTGATCCCAGGACGCACCCCAAGCTCAAGGCAGTCGTGGATGCCTATGGCATGGGAGGTAACAACATGCAAGGCGTCTCCGACACGAGAGATCTCGAAGTAGGCAAAAAGTTGGGTGAGGAGATGGAGACGGCGATCTTTGGTTTGTATGGAGCGATCGACGTGAGCACGCCCGAAGATAAGAACGAGGGTGAGGTCGGAGAGACCGTTGAAGAGATCGACGGACCAGATGGAAACAAGATCAAGTTGTACATTTTCAAACCCAAAGGAGTAGTAAGTGGAAAGTTGCCTGGTGTGGTATACATTCACGGTAAGCCTCCAACTTCATCGCAGCAACATTTGGCCAAACATCTTTAACTCAAACATCACCACAGGCGGCGGCATGACCATCGGCCCAACCAAAAACCCCGTCCACGACCGCTGGTGCAAATCCCTCGCCCTCCAAGGCAACGTGACCATCATGCCCGACTTCCGCAACGCCTGGACAAAAACCCAACACAACCCCTTCCCCGCCGGCCTCAACGACTGCTGCGCCGCAGTACAATACATCGCAGCCAACCGCTCCTCCCTCGGCATCTCCCATTTCATCCTCCAAGGCGAATCCGGCGGCGCAAACCTCTGCTTTGCGACCTCCATCCGCGCAAACCGCGGTGGCTGGATCAAAGAAATCTCCGGCGTATACGGTTACGTCCCCTACATCAGTGGCGGATACGACTGGTCTCGAGAACGGAAACTGGAAGAAACTCCATCCCAAATCGAAAACGAAGGCTATTTCCTCAACCCTGATAATAGTGCTGCTTTGGCATACTATTATTCTCCTGGAGAAGGAGAATTAGAGAACCCGCTAGCGTGGCCTTACCATGCGAGTGAACGGGATTTGAAGGGTTTGCCGCAGCATATGGTTAGTGTGGATGAGTTGGATTGTTTCCGGGATGAGGGGATTGCGTATTGGAAGAAGTTGACAAATGCGGGAGTGGATGCGAGTTGTGATATCAATTTGGGTGTGATGCATGGGACCGCGTTGATTTTCAGGAATGCAGTGCCTGAGGTGAATCGTAAGCAAATTGAGGCCATTGCGGCTTTTGCGAAGAGGGTGGCGTAGGGTTGTGGTAGTGTGAGCTTTGCTCGAGGGTCTGTGAGATGAAGATGACGCTGTGTATCAGCGAAAGAAAACGAGAAAGATGATTAGAGGTTTCTGACGTTGAGGAATATTTTGGAAAATAGAAGTGATCAATTTGGTGAATGAGCTCGTTTTAGTCCACAGGGAAGCTGTCGATATCGTCCCTCTCCGTGCTAGAAATGCTGGGAGTCTTCGGCGTATGAGTTCAGTGCACCCAGCACGACACATCGGCCGGACCGCGTGTACAGTCTGTCGTCGTCATCAATCCATTGACGTGACTGCTGAGAACGGTGACTCTGGTTGAGTCTCAACGGAATGATATAAGCTCGATGACTTGCTTTATCAGCGAGCAACGTCCAGACTAAGGTTTCTTGCTGTAGAGACCAAAATCGCGCACGCAAATGTACACGATCGCTTTGCTGCACGGAGCGAAGCTGCTTCGACTAAACGGACAATCGATTTCCAAGCAATGTTGTGCAGCCTCGATCGATGATGATTCTTGCTGAGCAGTCAATGGCAGTGCCGTGAATGTGTTCCTCCAGTCGAATAGTCCCGCAGACCAACACAGTCTCGCTCGACAATGCCTTCTCCATGCCACTCAGGTGGGCGTATGGAAGCGGCTCTTCGCTGGGCCATCTTAGGGAGTATGTTCGGGTGCATCGTTCGGTTATGGTTGACCCCGTATTCCCGTGCCTGCTTCAGGCGAGATTCGTGCTGCTGTCACATCTCGCGCCAATGCATCTGTAGCTCTCTGATACTGGTGATCCATTACGGATGCCATTTGTGAGATGGAATGCACACATCGGGGGGTGACAGCCGTCAGGTTCCATCGCTTCGGTTTATGCGGCCTCCTCCTTCTCTTCCCCCTTCGTCTTTTTCTCTTGCTTCTCTGGCATTAGTCCGCCTTCGACAGAAACCGTCGCAACCCTCTTGTTCCCGTCCGGTACGCTCTGCGCCCCAGAGCTCGGCGCATAAGCTCCCCAGCTTGCCTTGAAAGCCTGATCCAACATCTTCTCCGGCAAGCCAAGCTGTCCCATTCCCTTAGCCGGCTTCTCCAGCTCTATGCTTCCCAAAAGTCCCTCGACCCTCTTCGCCTCAGCGTCCATCTCTTCCGCAGCCTTTAATGACCCATACTCAAAAACGTTCGCCTTCAGTCCCACTCCATAGTACTGGTACTTTCGCAAGAATACCAACCAAACACTCACAGTTTCTGGGTGACCCTCTTTGATCACAATCTCTCTTCTCATTGTGATTCGCTCGAAATTCTCTTGACTCTTCTTGTGCACGAAGTTACTCCTCGGCACAGTCCATCGTTCTGTCCGGCGAGGGAGATTATAACTGGTGGCAGGGAGTTGCAGAAAGTAGGCTGCGCGTAGGGCGAAGTCGGAGAACACTTCCAGGTTGCGGACATTGTAGGATCGCAATTGAAGTTGGCAGACGGTCTCGATGGGTTCGTTGGCTTTGCGTGGTGTCGTAGGTTGACGTTTCAATGGGGCAAGATAAGTTGCCTGCACGGCTTTGGGGAGGCGAATCTCGGACAATTCGCGCTCGAGATTGGGTGACAGAGGCTGTGCGGCGAGTCGAGTTGAGTGTTGCAATTGCCGGGTCTGTTGGGCTGTGAGAGTCGATGTGGAAGGGGACAGCTGCGATAATGTCAGCCTGTAAGGGGCAGATGAGTGTGATCTTGATGCTCACTCTAAGTCTCTTGACAGCGCTTGCGAGCGAGCGCGAATATGAAGGCGTCGACATGATGTGTAGTGAAGATGTAATGTGGTGTCTTGATAGTCCATCACTTCTCGAGCATGGGAGCGAGGTGCGGCGGACTCGGACATGCCACGACTTTTGAAGGCTTGCCATAGGTCGTTGTCATGGCCTGGTGATGGACCATCTCATGTGTACCATCTCATCCCCCACTCGACTTCGCCGCGCGCATTCACTTTACGACAGAGGTCGCCGCATTGCTAGCGAGCGGTGTGCACGAATTCATGGCTGGCTGAGGCAGATGTGGCTAGCTGATGCTCCTCATTGCTATCAGACCGGAAGCTCTCCCTCGTTGGCCCGACCTGCCGTGTGCTGCTTGAGCGTCCATTCCAGACCAGGCTTCGACTACGGACTTGGCTCAGGCAGCCACACGATTTGCCTTCTTCGTCACTTGCTGCTGAGCTTCTCCAAATGGATGCGATTATCGTCACAGCGGGTCCCTCTGAAGCGCTAGACGCAAGCCATGCGCGCAGCATACCCCGTTCTTTGTGCAACATGAGCTCAAAGCGTAGAAGAGCAATGAACCATCATGCTGTATATGAGCTCAAGTTCCCTGCTGCAGAGAGATGATTCATTCGAGCCACCAAATTTTCTTCAGCGTCGATCACGATGACTGACTTCTGTTGCAGCGCCAATATCCCTTTCACTATCGATCCCTATCTTACTGCTCGGCATCATGGCAACATTCCTCATGCTGTAGCACTCAAGGTCTTGTGGGACAATGGCTCTACTCTGAAGGTCGGTTTCGATGGCGGAAGTGACTTCCAACAGGGCGAGGTCAAGAAATACGTCAAAGAATGGGAAGCACACATGAATATCACTTTCGCCTTTCCTCCCACAGCGCCATATGACATCTATGTATCGTTCCAGGGCGATGAAGGATCATGGTCAGCTTTAGGCATACACAGCCGTGACAACGCAGGCGCGACTCCACCTAAGCCTTCGATGAATCTCGGCTGGGTCGAAGAAGATAGCTTCTGGACCTGGGCCAGCGAGGAGGACAATCGCCGCAGCGCCATCCTACACGAGTTCGGCCACGCCCTTGGACTCGGCCATGAGCAATGGAGCCCTAACGCCAACCTCGAGTGGGACAAGGAGTTTGTCTACGCCGATATGCTGAAGAACAACCCCACCTGGACAAGGGAGACGGTCGACATGAACGTCTTCGCAAAATACAAAGCAACCGATGTTGTCGTCGTATCCGACTTTGATCGGTACTCTGTCATGCTTTATGCGATCAAGAAAGGGTACACGAAGAACGGATTCGTCCAAGGCCTCAACACCTGGCTCTCACAAACTGACAAAACATACATCAATTACCTCTATCCTTTGAGCAAAGGAGAAGGAGGAACATGGACTTGCGATTACAATAGGTAGGTGAGGCCAGTCAGCTTTTGTGAATGTTCTTGCTAATCCTCTTCCACAGCAACTCTCCCGGCATAACACGCCTGCATCGCATCGCTTTTGGACAAGCCTACAGACAGACGCCGTCCATCGCCGTGGGCCTCAACTACCTCGACTTTGCCAAAAATCACAATTTGCGCGTCAAAGCCAACGTAAGCGACATCGATATCCGTGGCATGACCGCAAAACTCGAGAGCTGGTCGGACACCCAAATGAACCAAGCCGGTATAACGTACTTCGAGCTCGGTGATAAATCCAAAGACGACGTCCAAATCGGCACCGAACCCATCGAATGGGGCGAGCGAGACACCCGCCACGCTTTCGCACATGAATTTCCCGAAAACAAAGCTCCCACAATGATTCTTTGGCTCAAAAACCTCGACATGGACAACACAAAAGACTGTTCCATTCGTTGCTGGGGCCAGGATCCCCGATGGGGTGAACCTCTGGCACAAGTAGATAGCAAAGGCTTCGGGATCAGTACGGATGTCTGCGGAAGCTACTTTGCACCACCAGGGCTGCCTGTCCTCTACGAAGGTGAAGTCACCTGGATTGCAATCGCGCAAGATGCTCCGGGCATCTGCTGCGGTAACATCGACTTCTATGATCGCCCGTCTCGGTGCAAATTTCCAAAACCTTTCACCAAGGTCCCGAAAGTGTTGGTGGGGTTCAATGGGATCAACTGCCGGACTGGATACGATTTGAGAGTGCGGTCGAAAATTACGTCCATCGACAAGAATGGCTTCTCGTGGGATTGGGAGAGCTGGGGTGGAGGTGAAGATTATTGCAGAGCTGAGGCGAGTTATGTGGCTTACGAAGAGTAGTCGTTGTTGGAAGTGAGCTCGCTCCATGTCTACAAGACGAACCGCAGTCTCGTGTCCTTCGTACAGTAGCCCGCCATATTTGCCCCTTACCACAACAGGATGACATTGATAGGACTTGTCGGTAGATATACGATGGCTTTCAGTTTGTGCTGTCTTAACATACGGTCGTGACATCTGCCAGAGACTGCTTCCGACGTGAGGGAATGTAGGTGCAAAGCACAGTCCCTCGAGAGCTTGAATGGGACGATGGACAATGTCTCCCCCGAGATTGTTGAGCGCTGCACACAGAGTGTGCAGCCAGACAAGCTAGTTGCGGACAGCGAAGGGGAAACCGGGATATGCGCTCACTTTGCGATCCCTCTCGCGAAATGGATTCCGCAGCTGCTTCGCTTGTCGAGACAGAGCGCCTCTGCTAGGTTGCGTAAAGCCATGATATGAGAATTGTAAGGGCACTCGAGTGCTACGGGCAGAGGAGCACGCAGTCTCGATTCTGGTTTCTGCTTTGCTTTCCTGCAGTAGACAAGCTCAATGACTCGCTGACATACATATCATCCACCGTCACTGTGGTCCATCGCTAGCTGCCGTCTGCGCCTTGTCTGCATCGTGAGATAGACATTCGCGCATCCTCCGCTCACTGACCCCCATCAATGAAGCGATACTCTCACTTGCTCCTTCGGCAGGCCTGACAATCATTTTCAGTTCGGCGTCGGAGTCGTGCGTGCTGCTCAATGCTTTTGCCTCATTAGAAGGCTCTTTGCTCTCCTTCAGACCTTCTGCTACGATGGAAAACTCAGCGAGCTCCCAAGCAGCATCGTCCATCTGGCCTGAGACCCGCGAGCCGGCCACGCAAGCGACCGCGAACAAGGTAAGAAGGGCGGTGGGTATCAAAATGGCCATCACGGTCTGAAAGTCTCCAGCCTCGACACTGTCGTCGGAAGTCGATGAAGATGCACAGGAAGTGCCGTCGGATTCCGGTGTTGTTCCGCCGACCACTGCAAACGCGATGTGATCCGAGTCGTCGTCGTCGGTCGGTGAGTGGCCCAGTGACTCTTCGCGCTCGCAGGTCGTGGTTGTAATCGTGACCGTTTCCGACATCTTCCTTGCCCGTCATGCTACTGAATGCCCACTGACCTCCGTTCGGTCCCTTGAAGGCGCTTTGCGCAGCGGCTGTGTGCGGTGAGGTCGGCGGTACACTGTTGGCCCTTTTCTTTTGCGCAGACACAAGGCGTTTCATTCCCACTGTTGCACGAATGTGACCCGCTGCAATATATCATTTGGATCCCGCAGCCGCACGACAGGGCAGCGGCTTGTCATACCATCTAGGGCGCCGACATTCCCTACCGGGCCGAGGATTTCTTTTGTTGACCATCGAGTGACTGGGCTGTGATGCGCAGTCAACAGCTCGCCGTCCAGATTGGGCCAACAGCCGAAGATGTGGAGCATTTGCTGCAGTATGCGCTACCTAAGTGTATTTCCCTGTTCCAGAGCTAGGCACCAAGGGTGCAGAGGATTAGCATTGATTAGGGAGAATCAGTAAAGCTGAGCTCGGCACCCGAGTGGGAGTGTTCGACAAGTATGGCATAGGATGGAGTCGCAGTTGCGGCTGATTCGTGGCGCTACTTACATGCTGGTGGAGCAGATAAGCCATTATAAGTGAGCCTTTTGCAGCAGACGATGCAGGTCATGGCCGAACGTTGAATAGCCGAGTGCGGTATTCCAAGAGAAACGGTGGGACCTCTCACGTGGGCCCATTTTCGTTTTGAGGTACTGCAGCATAGCCCGCTCTACAGCGTGCGTCCTCTCTTAGACGGTTAATGTGGGCCCCGTTTCAGTGACCACCGACCGGGCGCGGTTTCATGAAGGCGTGTAATTCAGGCAAGTACACGCAGTGTTGAGGAAGATATAGGAAGATCTCTCGTCGACCGCATAGGCTAGCTAGCTCCAAACAGCTACTATCGAAAGGTCGCGATCGCTGGACGACCATTTCATCCGACTCGGGAAAGGGGAAAAGAGCATAGACTAGGGTATGTCGAGATTTGAATCAAAATGTGGAAGTGCCATCGGGATCATCCACGTGTCTGAGTATTCCGACGGAGGCAGCGACGGAACATCAACACTCTCCACATCCTTAAGCGGGCTTGAGCGCCGTCAAAAATTGACGCGCGATTGGGCCCTACGCCATTGTGACGAAGGGTAAGATTGGTCACATCGACGCACTGGGAACTTCCAGCGGCTTCACCATCCTGGTTGTTCTTGGCTGCTTATCGTCGCGTCTCTTTTTGAATCTGGCATTTTGACGATGGTGCTGGGATGCAGACTTCCATGGCCGATCGAGCTGATGGTCTCTTCCACCTCCCGTCGGGCTCTGCCAACCTAGCTCTTCTCTCGTTGCGGTGACAATTGCCTGCTGTGCCCGGGAGCACCCACGCCAAAACCACCCATCCTCTGGAAAAGCCGGCTTCGATGTCCCGCTGGGATTCGATCGTGGCTGTCTGGCGGTCGTCTGCCTGACATCGAGAGGTTCATGTTGTGGGTGAAGTCGTGTAGAAGCAGCAATGACGCTGCGGCCTGGGGCACCCTGGTCATGACGCTCGATTCTGGTGCGGGCAAAGGCAAGCGCGCCTCGAAGTTCTTCCTCTCTTTCTTCGCTTGACCACCAGAGCCAGACACTTTCGGTTGATGAACATCGCCGTCTCGCCCTAGTCGCATCTGAAGTCTCTCACCACGCGTCGCGCGCATCAGCCATGCAGTCCTGCGCAACGAATGCCAAGGCACACCTCAAGCGAAACCTTACTCGGGCCAGCATCTCGTCCACGGTAGCAACGTGAACGGCGTGCAAGTGCTATGGAGAACAAGGAACACGGCTTCGGACGAGCCTGCTATCGGCATGCCGTGTCGACGGCATAGACGCGACATGCCACCCAACGGGCAGGTGGGCCGGACGGCGAGTACTGCGAATGGTTTCCTACTGCGAATGCCGGTGGCGCCCCGCGTGTCCGCTTTCAACCCAATGCGCCGACGCGTGCATCGCCTGCTCACCATTCATTCTCTTGATACTCCTACAACATCATCGTTCTGACGGAGCAAGGGCCTGAGAGTGGTACATTTCTATACGGAGCTGCTGGCTGGTGAACTCCGGTTGCGAAGCTCTATCACCTGAGAGCCGGACTCCCAAACATGCCCGCAAGCACAGACGAAAGGACGCCTCTCCTCCAATTCCCAGGATTATTTGCAGTCCAGCAACCCTCAAGTCAGCCGGAGGCAGACACCCTGCCGAATGCCTATAAACAATTTTGCTTTCTGGTCGGCAACCGACCATTGGAGCATCCACATACGAAGTCCTACACGCCTCCCAAGGATTCTCTATACCACCGTGCAATCGAACATCGAAAGGCGCAGAGTAGGATGTATGCCTTCACCTCTGCTCTAACGAATACGTTGCTGCTCTCACAAATCGTGCTTGGGGCCTCCCTGACGGGCATGGGCGCGAGCGACTCACCTCGTTGGCTGATCACGGTATTTGGCGCGCTGAACACGATCATAGCTGGACTGGTAGCTTTCTTGAAATCACGGGGTCAACCCATGCGAGCAAGGATGTTTCGAGATGACCTAGATCGCGTCGTTGACGAGATTGAAAATTCTGCGACAATGTGGAGAGGTATCAGCCAAGGCATACATGGGTATGATGCGATCGATACGGACGAGGCAGTGACAGTGCGCAGCGAGGTCGCAAGGCTGACAAGATTATACGATCGCGCTGTCAAGACGAACACTATCAATGATCCGGACTATTACGGTGGCGCAGGGATCAGCAGCGACTCTGCAAACTCTGGTCTTCGCAGCACTCGCTCCGCGCAACCACAACCTCAATATCCTTCTGCGCCAAATCCTTCAGTACCTGCACCAGCTCCTGCTCCTATCTCAGCACCAGCTCCCGCGCCTGCAGCAGAGTCTCCACCTCAGCCTGATCCAGATGAGAGTCCTGCAACCAAAGCACCCGCACCTACTACACCTAAACCGGAAATTCCTCCAACGGTCAATCACCCTCTCGACGGCACAGCGGACGCAGACACAGATCATCAAGAGTCTTTCAGCCCAGCACCAGCCCCCAATCAAGAGTCAAGTGTGGCTGCCGTGCAGAATGTCCCATCGGATGCTGGCCCTCGGGCAACCACTACAGCTCACGTTGTTGTCGTTGATCCCGATGCCAGCCCTGCCACTGCACATCGGCCACCAGGAGCAGAACGAACAAAGTCGAACAAAGCGGGTAACAAGGCCAATGGCGATATAGCACAAGAAGATTCACCATTGAAGTGATATGATGCGAAGACTGTTCATTGGAATAGCAAACGGCGAGCGTTCAGTATGTGGGCAGTGGTTAAATGCAACTTTGTATTTGTTCACCTTTCTGCAGCGCTTTGCGTGTCGAACGACAAAGGCGATATGGCAATCATAATACAAACTTCTGCTCATTAACCATAGCGAGAATCGGGCGCATGCTATTCGTATTCCATCACTCTTGACTTTTAAGAGCGACGTGATTCACTACTGCGTTGTTAACATGTTCCCGACCACGGGAAAAGAATTTGTGAGTTCTCAGACTTACCTTTCAGGCAATCTCACCTATAAATTTACAACCATGACTGCGCTGCCCAGATTCTGCTACTTTGTTACCAGCCCACAAGGCGCAGGAAACTTTCCTGAGCCCCTGCATGCCTGTTCGAAATGCATCCCGGCGGAAGAAGAGCAACGATGCGAAGCACTCATCAGAGATGGGCCTTATTCTTTTGACGGGCTCGAAGATCGAGCAACGAGTGATTGGGTGGGAGGGAGGTATGGATCGGGCAAAGATATACCACCCGAGGAGATCGTAGGTATACCTTGGATGAGTGGAGGGCTTGGTGATAGAGAGGATGACGAAGTTGTGGGGTGCAGAGATGAGAAGAAGGCGAGCAGGAAGTCATGTTGGAGATGTAGGAGAACTTGGGCGTATTGGTGGAGACGAGTTGTGTCGAGGTGGTTGAGAATTCTGGCGAAGTGCTATGCTGTTCATGGTTCTGTTGCTGAGTATTGGTTTCGGTACTGAGCGATGTTTTGAAAGAGGTGCTGCGGCAGCTGAGCACAAGGAGTGGTGTAGTGTCTCAACTGCCTAATGCATAGCGAAAGATACCGAGAACTCCTGCCAAAGCAAGTAGTCAGAATCAAATTACCTAGATTTTGTCGTTGATGATGGATTCGCGTGGAGTGAAGTCAAAGAATACATTCCTGCATGTGAAGTGGGGAGCCAAAAGTGTGGACCCTTGAATTGACAGGGATCAGTTGAACAATATTTGGGGAGGAACGCTTTCCGCAATGGTTCGATTTCGCGATTCTTGGTTTTATGCAACTTCGTTCGCTACTTCCACCACCAACATCTGCCATTGGGTTCTGACAACTACTGGACTCAGTTCCCCAATCTAAAACGTGCTGCGTACAACGAATACAGGCGCCGAGAAGATCGATTTCGAGAGTAAAGACAGAAATCCCGAGATTCGTGTCGTTGCGGTCAACAAGCATGCCTGCGACGTTGAAAGAGTTTGAGGGAGTGTTCCCGAAGCTGGTGGAGGATCTTAAGGCGGAATGTCAGAAATACAAGCTGCCTGAGCAGGCATTGACTTGGTTCGAGAAGGTAGGAGCTTTCGACTATACAGGAGCTTGAGGAGGTCCCATGCCGAAAGAGATGCGATGCGGAGCGAGCTCCACGAATTGGAGGGCGAGAGAGACACAACGCAGTACTCTGCAGAAGATATGGTGTCTTTACAGACGATCTCAAGGTAGCTGACGAACACTCAACAGTCACTCTACCACAACACGCTCGGCGGAAAATGCAATCGCGGACTTTCAGTCATCGACACGACCCAGCTCCTCCTGGGCCGCAAACTCACCGACGAAGAGTTCTTCCACACCGCGCTGTTGGGCTGGTTCATTGAGCTCCTCCAAGCCTTCTTCCTCGTTTCCGACGACATCATGGACAGCTCGAAAACTCGACGAGGCAACCCATGCTGGTACCTCATGCCCAACGTTGGCATGATAGCGATCAACGACGCTTTTATGCTCGAGAGCTCAATATACTTGCTTCTGAAGAAGTACTTCAAGAAAGAGAAGTACTACGTGGATGTCATCGAGTTGTTCCACGATGTTACATTCCAGACGGAGTTGGGACAGACATGCGATCTCTTGACCGCACCGGAAGATCACGTTGATCTGGACAACTTCTCGCTGGAGAAGTACACATTCATTGTGATCTACAAGACTGCGTACTACAGCTTCTACTTGCCAGTGGCTCTGGCTCTGCACTTCTCAGGCTTTGCTACCGAAAAGAACTTGAAGACCGCTGAGGACATTCTGATCCCAATGGGAGAATACTTCCAGGTGCAGGATGACTACCTGGACAACTTCGCCGACCCAGCCACGCTCGGCAAGATTGGCACAGATATTCAGGACAACAAGTGCTCGTGGCTCGTGAACCAGGCCTTGAAGATTGCCACGCCCGAGCAGAGGAAAGTGCTTGAGGAGAACTATGGACAAAAGGACAGCAAGAAGGAGGCAGCAGTGAAGCAGCTCTACAACGAGTTGGGCTTGGAGGGCATCTACCAGAAGTACGAGGAGGAGCGTGTTGCGGATATTCGCCAAAAGATCCAGGCTATTGACGAGAGCGAAGGACTCAAGAAGGAGGTGTTCGACGAGTTCTTGAGGAAGATTTACAAGCGAAGCAAGTAGAATTGTTTCAGCAGCTCGGCGAATAATGCAGAAGCTTTTGAAGGCTTCCAGTGGCACAAGGGAGCTTGCTAGAGTATATAGGAGTTGTACCAGCGCAACAGAAGATACAAGACCATATTGCCGTCTCGAGCGTGTTTCTCTTGTTGCAAGTGCCAAGACTTAGCCCTGCCCGGCACGCGCCTGCAACTTTGACTCGACGCGTTTGTTTGCATTTCATTACCAAGACTGAACTGATCAACCGCATTATGCGCCACACCGCACACCGGGTTCACAATCGGCGCCGAGAGTAACACATACGGCCGCATCAGCTTGAGAAGGCAGACCTTCAGTTCTGCTGCTGATCACAAAATGCTTTCGAGCGAACAAGAAGCTGAGCTGGTGGCACAGCTGCAGCAAGCAATCGCGGCCTGCAACGAGCGATGTCTCTACTTCGCAGCGCAATGGTCTGCAGAGCTTCTGAACTCATTCGAGGATCCCGCAGAACTCGCAGAAGGTGATGGATCCGACACTGAGATCGATGATGACGAGGCACCTTTGCCCACCATCCAGACCACCAATCGGGATCCAAAAGAAGTCCGACGGGAAGCCAGAGAGCTACCTCGCTACTTGATGGCAAAATCTTTCTTCGACTGTCGCGAGTTCGACCGCTGTGCTGCTGTGTTCTTGCCGAGTCAGGTTCCACATGCTGCTCCATCGTACGAGACGGTCCATCCCTCTGATGTGAAGTCGACGCCGAAGAAAGACAAGCGGACGCCGCTTGGTTCGAGCGATACTCGCGCGCAGAAGCTCAGGCGAGCACCGTTGCTGCAGACACCGAAGAATCTGAGCCAGAAGTCTCTGTTTCTCGCGCTTTATGCGCGATATCTCTCAGGCGAGAAGCGGAAGAATGAGGAGTCGGAGACCATTTTAGGACCTCATGATGGACCTCTTACTGCCAACAAGGAAGTGCCAGGCGTTGCTATTGTGCTCGAGGAGTACTTCAACGCGCGAGGTGGCTTGGAGGACTTGAGCAATTCCGACGGGTGGCTGGACTACCTCTACGGCATTATCCTGATCAAGTCCAAGTCAGAGAGACTGGCTATGCAGTGGCTGTTGAGGAGCGTGAACTTGAACCCGTGGAACTGGTCGGCCTGGCTCAAGCTCGCATCACTAATTGAGAACCCCGAGCAGCTTGACGACACTTTCAAGGCCAGTCTGCCAAAGAATATCATGACGTTTATCTTCATTATCTACTGCAGCCAGGAGCTCTTTCAACAGGACCCGCAAGTGTTTGACACCTTGACCCGGATGCTGGACATCTTTCCACGCTCGGCGTTTCTGTTACAGCAGAAAGCACTACTACTCTATCATATGAGAGACTACGATGCAGCTACCGCGCTCTTCGAAGAATTGCTTCGGCGCTTTCCTCATCGGCTGGACGCAATGGAAATCTACAGCAACCTTCTCTACGTACTACAGAACAGACCAAAGTTGGCGACCCTTGCGGCCATGGCAAGCGACACAGACAAGTTCAGGCCAGAGACGAATTGCATCCTGGGGAACTACTACAGTCTGATCGGCGAGCACGAAAAAGCTGTGCTGCATTTCCGCCGTGCTTTAGCGCTCGATCGCAACTGCCAAACTGCCTGGACATTAATGGGACATGAGTATATCGAACTCAAGAACAACCAGGCTGCAATCGAGTCATACAGGCGTGCCGTGGACACGAATCGCAAAGACTACCGCGCTTGGTACGGCCTGGGTCAGGGATACGAAATGTTGGAATGCCATAGCTACAGCTTATTCTACTACCAACGAGCGGCAGCACTCTATCCTCTCGATCCGAAGATGTGGGCAGCCGTCGGGCATGCCTTCAATCGCTGCAACAAGACCACAAATGCGATACAGTCGTTCAAGCGAGCGCTCATCGCTGGTGCTCAAATGGACACGGGCGCAAGCTTTGGCAGCTCTAATAATGACCCACTTGCACAAGCAGTGGGAGGCGCACTTGATCCACAGATACTCTGGGAGATTGCGTGTCTGTACGAGCAGCAGAGCGATTGGGAAGAAGCTGCTGCGTACATGGAGCTCACGCTTGCGCAAGAAGAGGGCGCGGAAGACGGCGAAGACGGCCTCGGTGTCACCCAGATCACAAGTCGTGCTCGGCTCTGGTTGGCAAGATGGAGTCACACATGTGGCGACTGGCAGCGCACCATGGACCTTGCGAACGAGTTGTGTCAAGACGGAATTGAGGTTGAGGAAGCCAAGAGTTTGATCAAGGACGTGAGAGCACAGTTGCAAGAAATGGACGAAGAAGCAGGCACAAGGCGCACTCTTACCAGAGGCTCTGAGGAGCTATGATCAAGCGCACCGCCTCGCGCTGCTTGCCCTTTCTGGCTTTCCTGGTCCCGACATTCGTAACTCGTATTGCAAGGAATAACAAGGATCTCAAACCTGTCTGACTAAGCATGCATGAAATCAAGCAACAACACACTTTCGACTTGCATCTGCAATTTAGACAACGTGGGGAAAAGGAAAAATGGCGCAACCTTTTGATCTTTCTTTAGGGCTGGAAGGAACGCATGTGTTGATCACTGGAGGCTGCGGCTTGATCGGACGTGTTGTTGTGGAGGCTTTCTTGACCGCTGGCGCCAACGTCTCCGTTCTGGACCTCCCGGAAGCTATCGCTCAGAGGCAATACTATGGTGCTCGCCATAACTCTATACTCTTTGTGCCGGTCGACATTACGCAAGCAGAATCTGTCAATGCAGCTTTCTTAAAAGCGGAAGATGGCTTTGGCGCTGTGGAGTGTTGCGTCGCGCTGGCGAGCATGGATTTGAGCAGCTTGCAGCAAACAGAAAGTATCTGTGATATGGACCCGAAAGTACAACCTCACTTCCCACTCGAAAAGATTTTGGCTTTGACTGACAGAATCTGCGAAGGTCTGGCAAAACGTCTTTAACGTCAACATCAATGGCACTTTCCTAACCGCCCAACGTTGGCTCCGCGGCATCCGCTCCGCACTCGCAGATCCCATCGCAGCATCTAATCTCCGCAACGTAAACCTCATCATCATGGGTTCTGAATCTGGCAAATTTGGCGTTCGAACTATGGCTGCCTACTCTGCTGGAAAAGCTGCTGTGCAATATGGCCTCTTACAGTCTCTCGCCAAGGATGCTCCGAGAATTTATCTCAAAGCTCGCGTCAATGGTGTCGCACCTGGTGCCGTCGACACGAGTCGTTTCCGAGACGAAATCGCCAAATTTGGTCCTCAGTGGGAGTATGAGGAGTCTGAGGCTACTGTTCCTATGGCCAAACCGGTTCCTACTGAGGACGTGGCTAGGACTTTTCTGTTCTTGGCGAGTGAGAAGTGGAGCGGGACTACGCATGGACAGCTTCTGCATGTGGATGGAGGCAAGTGTGGAAGTCTTGTTTGGCAGCCTGGCGAGGCTCCGACGAGGAGACGTTAGAGCGCAGGACTGGCCGCCGTGGCTGATTAGATTAGGATATAGATCGGACCGAAGCTGGTGGGCTCGCGCTCCCGGAAGATGCGAGATAGATGGGTTGTCATTCACCTTAGCAAGTCGTACCATTCTCAGATGGCTCCCCACACGCGACATTAATATTCCCGCTCCTCATACTCATACACGATTGGCATCGTTGGACGAGCCGTCTGCTGTTCAACTACTCATACCTTGACGCACTGATACGATATGGTACCATTGCGGAGCAAGAAGCCTGTGAAGCACGGCGTGGAAGGCAGATCTAGACAACATAGACGTACCTTATGTCATCATGTAGGCATGAAAGTAATGCGGCGAAACAAAATTCCCGAGAAGCGGAGTGAAGACACCACGACAATCTTGTTTTGAACATACTTCGCTCACTTGCATTGCCACACCTGCCTCACCTTGACGATCGGACGACCAGAACACAGAACATTGCCCTCATGCTTCTCTTGGCGCACGTGCTATCACGCAAAGCGAACATCTCTTCGTTCTCTGAGCTGCCTCGGCAATTCCCTCTTCCGATCGGCCAAACACTTCTTGAAAATGCACTCATTCCGCAAAGCAAAGCATTGCGATCGCACTCCAGCTCTCCGATAGCAAAAATCTCACCCCGCGATTGTGTGTGCGTATAACCCACCTGCTTAATGAAGCCAAGCGGCCAAGGCCAATTTCCGAACGAACAAGCTTAAACGTACTAAGCTTGACATCCTACAGGTTCGCTGCATGTGCTTGACGTTGTGCCATGTTGATAGCTCCGTGCAGGTGATGGAGAGTGCAGTCGATCGAAGCACGCGATGTAAAGTGAATTGGCGTGCTGACGACCAAGAGACTCAACAAATTTATGATGTTGAAGGTCTAATCGCCAAATCTTTGAAAATAGAGGTGCAAGAAATTAGCATCGTTCGCTTTGCGAACGTTTCTTGGTAAGGCTGGGAATTTCCTTTGCCAACAATTGCCAACATAGCATTCGATCAGCGATGAAATGCTTGTTTCGAGTCTGGTCAGCACAGTTCTATGCTGACCTATCTCGTTGCGGAGAGCGGTCGAGCTTCCAAGCTGTCGGAATGCCTCGGTCTGGACCCGGTAGTTGTGGCAAAGCAGGTACTGCTATAGCAACTCAACAGCTTTCCAAGTGAGCTACGCAAACAACCCAAACGGCGTTTTCCCGTAAGTGGACGCTACCGTCTCCGCGTGCTGCACTCGGTGTTGATCTCAGATTGCTGATTGGCTTGAAATGGGCATCTTCGCTGCACAGTTCTGCGCTTTGCGATGCAGCGAGTCCAAGAGACTGGAGCTGGTAAACGGTTCCATGCCTAGGAAAACCAAGTCCTAGATCTCATGTACAGTAGTCTTAGCCCGGCCGAACGAGCAGGTCGTGGGTCCGTTGCTTGAGCACAATACTCCGAAAATTCCGCTATACTTATCCTACTTCCCAGTCCGGTTGCAAGAGTGCATATCAGAGCCTCTACTACTTCTGCCAATACATTCTTACTCCTTCTTTGCTGACCCAAGGAAGATAACTCAATCGGAGATTATCAAGATGGCAGAATACTACATGCCGGCGGATATGGCGCTGATCAAGCGTGTGATGACCGCCCATGGAGTTATGGCGTCTCTGTCCTGGGCTGTGGTCATGCCACTTGGCGCCATTGCCATGAGGAAGGTGCCTTCGAGCAAGGCATGGTTGATGCATGCTGCCATCATGACCCTCGGACTTCTGATGTGGACATCTGCATTCGCAATGGGTCTCTGGGATGTGGCACAATGGAAATCAGATGTACGTGGTCCAATATGGTAGTCTTAGTGAGATCGAAATTGACAGTATTGCAGGTCAGCAAATTCATGCACACCATCATCGGAACGGCCGTCTTCGCCTTCGCCTGGCTGCAACCAATTCTTGGAGTAGCGCACCACTACATGTGGGCGAAGACACACAAGCGCACCTTGGTCTCCGCCCTCCACGTGTATTTCGGCCGCTTGCTTATCAGCGTCAGCATGGTCAACGGAGCTATTGGGTTGTCTATGGCAAATGTCGAAGGACCGAAGAAGTGGGCGTACGGTGTGCTCGTCGCCTTTATTTGGATTGCGTACACAATGGTCAGCCTCGACTGGGACGTCAAGCGAGACAACCAAGGCCAATGGGCTCTGAGAAGGCTTCAGGATCCGATCAGCTCGCGGTCAAGCAAGGACCAAGTGTCGGTTATCAAGTCGGAATTGTCGTAGTGAGGACGGAGGATATGATGAGTGTCTACAGATAGACCATAAAGATACCAGGAATGGGAGTGATTTTCGACGGGATTACGTCGGCTCGGACTTTTCGGTGCAGTGATGGCGATGTTGTGCCAACACTCAGTATGCTGACGGATCTGAAGACCAGAAATCCCGTCTTCCAGTGTTAATCACTGCTGAAGGTACGAGTCAATTCTTCGATCGATCTCCCGCACGTGCGGGCTTCTCGTCGTGGCTCGGGGGCATGATAGACGACACTGCGTACCTCTCTCGTGAACTCGAGTACTTCTTCTCTGCTCGTGTCTCTGTTTCCTGAAGCGTGCTCATGGCATTGTGTCTCCTGATGCAGAGAGAGCAACAATTGTCGTTGTTTGCGAGGTTCGGGGTTGTCCACAGCTGGGATGATAATCTGTGTTACGAGACATAGGAGAGCTCTGTCATGCCACACATATCATATCAACAACCTCTCTCAACGCTGTGAATTTTGTACCCTGTACATGTTGGTGCTTGTGAGAGCCCCGAGACGATGAGAGGATATCAAGGTAACGGTCCAGATCGCTCTTGCCTATCATGAGTCGCGGATCGCGACTCGCCTGGCTGAGGTGCTGCGTGTCGGAGGCAAGGGTCTTGGCGTTTCTCATCTGACAAGTGAAGTAAGTCTCCACACGTAGATGAAGCTGCTTCGGATTACAGAACTTACAGCTTGAGCGTACGCTCTGGTATGGCAGCTGCCCCACATGTCCATTTGATCTGGAAAAAAAATCGTAGAAGCGCGAAGAAGGAAGATATTGCTTCGTGCGTGGCAGCTATAGCGCCATGAATATGCAGAAGAACGCCAACTTCGATATTTTGATACGAATAGAGTGCGTTCAACACCCCAAAGAAGCAGCTGGAGACGGTGATCAGTTGCCGGGCTAGGCGTAGATCGCCAAACTCGAAGCGCTTTGGGCTCTGAGAGTTGAATGGCGGCCTTCAATTGTCATACATCGCCCGGTACTGGGCTATTATGGTCTCTTCGTGGTGGG
Organism: Cercospora citrullina; assembly: GCA_013365195.1. NCBI lineage: Eukaryota > Fungi > Ascomycota > Dothideomycetes > Mycosphaerellales > Mycosphaerellaceae > Cercospora > Cercospora citrullina. The sequence continues at coordinate 130,413 of JAASFF010000125.1, forward strand.
AGCTGCTGGCGATGAGACCCTCCATGGCTCGAGGATTGCATATGTACTCTTTTGACGAATTTTGCCCATTGACACATCGCAGACTCGTGATCGAAGTCGCGGTCAGAATCTACAAAGTCAGTGGAAAGAGCGTGACCATCTCTGAGCGTACTTACGACGACCGAGCTCGTCAACCTGAGTACGCATGTCGATGCAATGTAATACTGATGGCGGTAAGTCAAGGTGGTACACGATACTGACACCTTGAACAACCACAGCCTGCCAGAGTCTTCGCCGAAGAATGCTGTTCTGGTGTGAAGTGGAAGTACGATGCAGACGTAGAGCGTATGCCTGTCGCACCAGAATCCCCCAAGAAGTCCATGCTTTCAAAACACGATTCGTGTCGATGAGTAGATAGCCAATCAAGAGAATGACTTGTGTTGTATCCAGCAAGAATTGGCTCAGAAATGAGCATAAGCAGAGGCATTGATAGCTCGCTGAAAGGTAAAGATCTGACAGGCTGGCCCGCTCCTCCGTCTCAACTTCTGGGATGAAGAATGCACCTGCGGCGTAAATGATGAAGTGTAGTGCTAGCTTGGCCACATTGTAGCTATGCTTCTCCTCAAACGACAAATGCTGGAAATGCTCCACTTCCGCAATGATGTGGCCTCGCGATAGCATGGGATAAAGGGGATCGCCGGAATCAAAGTAGCTACCGACCAGTTGCAGGGCTTGCGGTCGATCTGGTGGTATCGAAACCACTTCAGCGAGGCTACCGTGTTTGGTCCAATAATTGTGGAAAGGATGACCGAGCTCATGTCCAGAATTCGGATCGAACCCCCAAAATCCCATGTTCAACGAGAGAGCATTCGAAGGACAACACTGCAGCCACCATCACCTTATCAAATCCAGCCAAGCTCAACACCGCAAGTAATCAGCTCCAGAACGAGCTGATAGCAGTCTGCGAGAGACTTAGCAAAGACGAGACCCTTCGTGTGGTCATCCTGACAGAAGCTCCACCTCTGGCACCTGGCAAGGCTCCGGCTCTCATTGAAGGAGCCGATAACCAGGATCTGAGTCGTCTAAAATCTTCTGATGATGCCGAGAAATACATCACACAGATCCACAAGACATGTCTTGCACTTCAGCAAATTCCCGTTCCGCTCATCGCTCGCGTTCACGGTTATGCTCTTGGCGCTGGTCTCGAGATCATGGCGGCTTGCGATCTGAGAGTGGCAACCAGAGCCAGCAAGTTCGGTATGCCTGAGGCCAAGATTGGACTTCCTTCCGTGGCCGAAGATGCACTTTTCCCGAGCATGATCGGTATCGGTCAAACGAAACGACTCGTATATCTCGACGAAGATATTCCCGCAGATGAGGCATTGTCATGGGGCTTGATTGAGCGTGTCGTGGGTGATTCAGTCCGACTGCTCAGCAAGGATTTTTCTGTCGGCAGGCGTCACCAATAGCCGTTCCATTTGGTTTCCTCAAAGTCGCATGGGAATGCACTTGCCGGTCGTTTGGCGGAAAATACTGCTGGGTTATGGACAATCATCGCCAGAGAGTGCCAGAGAGTGTTGGTTATGGGTGAGGGCGAGACCAGATTGACACTTGCCTCACCAAACCGTCCCACATCTTTCCGTGCCAACGATGCCCACCTGCCACGCTCACGTGCCAGCCCTTCCCACGGCGAACGGCGAGCTCCACCAGCTCACACAAACCAGATACCCACACCCATATCAAACTTCCCCTGCCCTTCACTTCCCTCTCCTCCCTCCCTCTCAAATTTCATGGAAATCCTCCACCACGTCGCCTCCCTCTACCACAGCGTCAGCCACATCAAACACACGCTCGGCACAGCCCACGACGAAATGTCCAGTTCCGCTTTCCACCGCGCTACAGAAACGGTCGAGTTTCTACGCCTCAAATTGCCCGAGCAATTGGCACGACCGCGCGTTGCGATTGTGTGCGGAAGTGGGCTGGGCGGGCTGGCGAAAACGGTAAATCCTGGCACGACCGAGGTGTGGGAATACAAGGATGTGCCGAATTTTCCGTTGAGTACAGGTGAGTCTTCGATGTATCAAACGGGTTTCTTACGGCCGCACTTTATGCTCTAAAGGAGGGATTGAACAGAGGTAAAATGTGTGTTGGTGGGAGAGTGGACACTGATTGGATTTGAAAATGCAGTACCTGGCCATGAAGGCAAGCTAGTATTTGGGACCATGGGGCCTCAGGGCAATGAGATCCCAGTGGTACTACTCGTGGGAAGAGCACAGTCAGTAGCAACCCTATATAGCCCCTCTTATCGACTCAAACGCGCGCTCATTCCTTTCTTAGTTTCTACGAAGGCCATTCCATGGAAGATGCGTCGTTCGCCACCCGTGTCTGCAGAGTTCTTGGTGTTGAGACCATCATCTTGACGAATGCTGCCGGCGGGCTGAACCCGGAGTACAGTGTCGGCGATTTGGTGTTGCTGAATGACCACCTCAACCTTGCAGGTCTGGTGGGCTTCCACCCTCTGCGAGGAGCCAACGAGGAAGAGTTCGGAGTTCGCTTTCCGCCCCTGAGTGATGCATACGACATCCACCTACGACAGCTTGCCCATCGAAGCTGGAATGACTTGCGTCAAGAGAGCCCAAGTCAACGCAGGATGCACGAGGGTGTGTATGCTTTTGTTGCCGGACCAACGTACGAGACGCGAGCGGAGTGCAGAATGTTGCGGAACTTGGGTGCAGATGTGGTCGGCATGAGCACTGTTCCGGAGATCGTCACCGCCAGACACTCGGGTCTGCGAGTGCTTGCTTTCAGTCTGGTGACGAACAAATCGGTGCTAGAGCCAACAGTACGAGCAGATCATCCGGAGCTGCAAGGGCTGAGCAGAGAAGAGCTCGATCGACACCTTGGTCATGGTGCCGCCAACCACGAGGAGGTGCTCGAGGCTGGCCGAGAAGCGGCTTTGGACATGCAGAGCCTCGTGCTGCGTATTGTCACGCAATTGTGAAGCTGCCATGATGACATTGTAGATGAGCATAGCGCCAGGCTTTGTGCGGCATAGAGCGTGGACGCAAGGATAGACAGCACAGACTAGACATTGCTGTCTCATCCAGAGCCTTTCTTGACGCCAGCCTTGCGCTTCTCCTTGAGCGCCGTGTAGAACGCTCTCTTGCCATGAGTCTTCTTGTCTTGGATCTGGCCGTACTTGTTCTTGAAACGTCCAGTCTCGTGTTCGCCGGCAAGCACTTCTTCCGCGAAGGTCCTCTTGCGCTTCTTGTTCTCGATGCGGCCGCTGAAAAACTCCGTAGCACCCTCTTTGATAGTCCCGACCTGACTGTACTCTGGTGCCTTCATCTTGCCATTCTCTTTCTTGTAATGACGATGCGGATCAAGCACATTTCGCATTTTGATAAGCTGAAGGTCGCGTTTGAGTTCGGGTGTGAGCTCGGTCTTCGGCAAGTTGTACCAGTTGCTTCCAGCAGTGGCCTTTTTTTTCTGCATCCTATTAGCAGCTGTAACACACCAAAAGCGATCGAACAGCGATGAGGATGGATGTTGGCTCAGAGTAACTATGATTATAAAGCTCTCAGTGGTGCAGAAAGGCAACCAAGACGGCGCCCGAACTCTGCTCAAGGAGAAAAGATTGGGAATATTTTCCTCATAGCCAAGGTGGTGCGTAACAAGTGTCTGGGAACGTACCTCTTCTGCAGTCTTCTTCGCGACGACTGGATCCTCGACTTTGCGAATCTGTTGGCTGCGATACTTCTCCTCGATGAGACGCGGAGAGTCAATAGTCGCAACCTGGCCGTTCGTAGACACGTAAGGCTTCGGGAGATCTCCAGCATCGAGCTTTGGAAAGGTGATGCCTTTGGACTCGTTCTGCTGAGTTAGCTGCATGTCTTTCGCCTGTGCTTGCAGTCGGGCTGTCGCAGCAGCGAGCTCTTGCTCAATCTGCTCGTCTGTCAGGTCATCATCTGGACCTGACGAGTACTTGACAGGCTGTTGCAGCGCTGTTGCCATGATCGCGGCGGTGTGACGACACTACCTCCGGTTGTGCGTGAAGAAGAAAGTTGCGTGAGAAGTTGCCAAAGAAAATAGCTTGCCTCACTAGCGTCAACGCCAAGAGTCCGAGCTTCAGCCGAAGACTGCCTGCTGCTGCCACTGCGCGGCCCATCTTCCCATCTTCTACACCTCGTCGGTGCAACCTCCATCGCCAGCGTTTGAATACAATCTGAAACTGCAAGACCTCGTTTTTCTGGGTCGTACGCGTCATTTATCCATTGCGAATACTGAGATTCTGGCACAGCAGCACAGCAGAAGGAATTCGTGCTGTGCTGTGAGGCTGTATCCTCTTCACTCCGAAATGCCCTCTGGAATTCCTACAACCTGTACTACCTTCAAAGACACCTCCTCCTCGCTGCTACTCGCACACTGTCTTTCACGTCGCCAAAATCTCGTCGCTACGCTGTGGAAAAGCCGGCCACATGGGTTGAACCGCAACGCGAGAGCCTACTCCAGCATCATGTGTGGCTATCAATTTGCGACACTGACGCGGGTCCACTGCCGTTCATATCTCCCACGTTTTGACTGAGTTCCTTCCTGCCGAGCTTGCTCTCGCTCAGTGAGCATCTCAGTTCTGCTTCCTGCACCTTTTTGGATTCTTTCGAGCGTCGACGAGCTTCTTGTACCTTCGAGCGAATGACTGGCCAGACGTACCAGTACAGTGGGCTCAGCACCATACGAGCGACGGTGAGGTCACTGTTCGATGTCAGTTCGTTCATCTGAGTGCCTTTGCAGCACTACGCTTACATCCAGAGCCCCAACGGCCATCCCAGAATCCGCGGGGTATATCCAGCCACCAATGTGACGATCGCTGTAGTTGCAAACAACCAGAAAAACGCGGCTATACTTATTCGGCCCATGGTACTGGTTCGGACCTTCTTTTTGGCAGTGTCGGTGGTAGGCTCATTCCGAAATCGCGTGGAGGCTGGAGGTATAAGACTCAGATTGTGCGAGTCCGGGATACTGATATCCATGGATTCCTGTTCCATCCGCCTCCTTCAATTCTCTGGGCGCCGGCAATAAACCAGGGTCATACCCTTGCGGGCACGCATCTTATTTCCCGGATGCACGATTGCCCAGTATCACAAACATCGATGACCTCTAGGAGGGATCATTGCACTTTGGCAGAATGGTACGCTTTGGTTCTGCGGTACACTGATCTCTGACCGGCCGATTCATTAATATATCTCCATGACAGACCAAGAGAAGTATGCTTTGTTCCGCCAAGCTTCAACCTTGTGTCAACGCATAATCAGACTCTCGCGACTGCTGCACACTTGATCCACAGCGGTACTGACTCTTCGCTTTGCTTCGAGCTCCACCCTCATCCACATTGCAGTCATCGTCGTTGAATGCAAGATCACGTTGCATGGCATCGAAGCGAAATTGAGCAACAGCTCAATTGGGCGCGAGCTGACATAAACAGAGTTCGCGGACCTCACCTGGTCCTTGACAAGCTTCCAACCTTGGCAGGAACAGCTTCAGGAGCCGTGCAACTAACACTCAAAAATCGACCATTTCATCTCCGATATCGAACAGCATTCGCTGCGTCACTGTACCACATAGGGTGCAGAGCAAGAAAGGCATGTCAACGAACCATGGATCACCTCAAGCGAAGCATGGGACATCTAAACGAATACCAGCATGCAGAGCCTCAAGAATCGATCACGGGCGTCTACCGGCAGCCAGAGCGATCCGTATCGCTTATTACGTTTCTGTGGCTGCTGAAAACTTCTACCTTCTTCCTCCGCGCCCTCCCTACAGAGCGATTCTTAACTTTACGCCCTTCCCTACATTGCGATCACCTGTCGCAATCAACTTCTCTCTATATTTCTTTCACTCGTTCATCAAACTCTGCGTTGCGGATGTAAAGTTGTACCATAATGCGTTTTCACAGATTGCTCGACTTTGCACTTCTAGTTACAGCGTTGGCAGTTCCAGCACAACAACACAGGCATGAAGATTCCCATCACCGTGAGGACCATCACCGCATTCGCGAGGGCACAAAACGGAAGAGGCAATGTTGCGACAACCTGAACCAGCCTGGCATCTATGACTACATTGTTGTAGGTAGTGGTCCTGGCGGTGGACCAGTCGCCTCCCGACTTGCTCGCGCTGGCTTCAGCGTCTTGCTGATCGAAGCGGGCACAGACACAAGTGGTTATCAGGACGTTCAAGTGCCATCTTTCCATCCGCGAGCGTCCGAGTTGCCCAGGCAGCTATGGGTGAGTGGCAGTACCAGATTCTCAACGCTAATGCTAGATACTCATCTCTCCACAACAGGCGTACTTCGTGGAACGTTACGAAGATCCAGTACAGCAACTGCGAGACACCAAACAGGTCTACCTGGTTCCGGATGACCCCTCCTACTACGGAGCTCCATTCACGGGCGCTGGACACTGTCCTCCTGACCCATTCGGAATCACCTACGTCTTGCCAAATGGCCGTTACTACACCGGTCAGTATCCTCCTCCGGGTGCTATACGTCTTGGACTGCTTTACGCGAGAGGCTCTGCACTCGGAGGCAGCTCGCAGATGTCTGCGATGGCCATGGTCACACCTCATGAGGAAGACTGGGTGGGTCTTGGAGAGGTGACAGGCAACTATTCGACTTTCGATCCTCATCTGATGCGTGAATATTTTGTCAAATTGGAGAATTGCAAATACCTCATCAACAGCGTACTTGGCCATGGTTTTACCGGATGGTTGGACATTTCGCTGACGCGTAAGTTCTTCTTTCTTGGATGGTGACAGTATTCCGTACTCAGCAATCCAAATGTGCTGACTTGCGTGCAGCCCTCACGTTGGTGCTTCAAGACCTCAAGCTCTTGTCTTTGGTGATCGCGACTGCGACAGCTATCGGAAAGGTACAAATGGCCAATCCAATCTAGTTTGCCGATTGCTGATCAGGTGACCTCTGCAGGCGGGCGGCTTCCTAGGAGGACTGATCACGACGGTCACTGGGCTCACCCACATTTTCGCCTCCGACCTCAACGCCCCCGGCCTGGGGCGGGACTATGACAGTGACATCTGGCAAGTGCCAAACGCTGTCAGTCCAGACAGGCATAGCATCAGAAGTGGTAAGTGAGACTTTCGACTCTTGACGTTGCCGCTTTTGCTGAAGCACCGCGTAGGTGTCATTGATTTGATTCGCTCCACCGTACAGGAAGGATATCCTCTATACGTTCAGCTCGACACCATGGTCACGAAAGTCCTCATGGATACCAGCGGTCCCATTCCTCGGGCTTACGGTGTTCAGTATGAGTATGGCCCAAATCTAGCTTACATGTCGACGTTATCGACGAAGCAACATGGTATTCCTGGCTATGCGTACGCAAGATATGACGTGATCCTCTCTGGAGGCGTGTTCGAAACACCAAGTGAGTCTTACTGTCTGAAGGCGTAGCATCAACCCACTCATTCCTCTTCAGAACTCCTCAAACTTAGCGGTATTGGTCCAGCAGATGAATTGAGTTATTGGGGCATCCCAGTTGTCGCAAATCTACCAGGAGTCGGTGCCAACATGCAGGATCGTTACGAACTTGGTTCCGTCGGCCTCGCTACAACACCTTTCGCGGCTTTCAAGGATTGCAGGTACTCTGTTGAGCCAGATCCATGCTTAGACAAGTGGAGAGCCGGCAGCACTCCAGTGAGTATTGCCACGTGATCCTTCATATGGAGGAGACCGAGCTGACATATCTATAGATCGATCAAGGGCCTTATGTGAGCAATGGATTGGTAAGTTGTCTCTGCACAACAGCCTCAAGATGCACAAGATACATGATCACTGACCGCAATAATAGGCACTCGGCACAACACTGAGCACATCGGTCAACGATGGTCCAACACCAGATATTTTCATCGTCGCAGTACCCGCATATTTCGCAGGCTATTATCCGGGTTATGCCACCTGCGCAACACTGGATGCTCTTCACTGGACATTCGTGATTCTGAAGATGAAGAGCCGCAACAACGCCGGCTACGTCCGTCTCCGCTCTTTGGATCCGCTCGATCAAGCTGAGATCCAATTTAACAATTTCGCCATTGGTGGCGACCTTGACGCACAGGCTGTTGCTGAGGGCATTCAGCGTGCTAGAGACATTTACGCGAGCGTGATCCCATTGGACGGATCCTTGACTGAAGTCGTCCCGGGCCTCGAATACCAAGGGTAAGTATTCCACAAAATGGCGTTTGCAGCTTCTGCGCTGCAGAGCTCGGCCAAGTCTTGTACGCTTGTCGGCTAACACCTAAAACAGGCCATCTCTCATTCAATACATCCGCGACAACGCTTGGGGCCATCACGCTTGCTGCACGGCTAGGCTCGGTGCCTACGGCGATCCTTTTGCAGTCGTGGACGCGGATTTCCGCGTAATGGGAGTTGCAGGCCTCCGAATCGTCGACGGTTCTATCTGGGCCAAAGGGATAGGTTATTACCCCACGGTTCCATTATACATGCTAAGCGAGAGAGCCGCGGACGTCATTCTGGGACAGCAATCCGTGCCTCTGGGATTGAACGACTTGAACAATTTCGACGCTACAGGTCCTGTTGGGACGTTGGCCGCCGCGCTTCTGGGCACCGCAGGATTTGGTGGTCCGCCCGAAGCAAACCAGCCTGGTGGGCTGTTGAATGGGCTGAAGGGCATTCTAGGTGTAAGTGACTCGCCAATCTTCTGTTACAGCCGGCGAAATGATTCTGTGTTCTGTTGCTGATGATTATTTTTTTTGGGCAGAAACGATGGAACGCTTTTGGCCCAGCTGCGTTGAGAAAGTGATTTACTGCAGCGAAATGTGTGAGCGCGGCACAATCAACGGCTATCGAAGTGATCGTTTGTGGCATTCGCTCCCAATTGTGAAGAAAGCCACAGCATCATTCCTTCATGAAGTTACAGACGCCATAAGGATTAAGCGGAGCGCCATATCTAGATCATTGTCTTCGTATACGTAGTGTAATATCTCTATATGTAGCAAACATATGACGTTGGATAATCTCAGCATGTCCCAGAGACTGACGAACAGAAACCGCGAGCGTCAGGAAACGTAATGTCCTGGAGAGGCAATATTTCTCCGAGCAGAGTTTGGTGTGGACTATTTATCAGCACGTAACGTCTCTGACGTCTGACAACGCGGGTTCAGATCTCGCGAGACAAAGGCGTCTCTCGATAATGATAGTATGTGCTCGATGATGAGAGTGCTAGTAACTATCGATACATTTGCGAGCCTTACGCTCAAGCCGCCCGCTCACTGGAGATAAGGATTGTATGGTGTGCCATGCTGCAAAGCATACGCTAGCAGCCTCTTGTTCGTACGCCATAGACACCATTTCAGTAGCATCGCGCCACAAACACAGAGTCCTGCCATGGTGAACATCAGAATGAAAGCCATGATGTAGCGAGGCTCATCGGACTGTATGAAGAAGTATGGAGCCATGACCTGCGAGAGACTGTCAGCAATTATCTCATACGTGGAGAAATGAAGGAGAACGTACGTTGCCAGCTTGCCCGAGAATATTGTTGATGGCGATGGAAGTACTCTTCTGCTCTGGGCTCTTCGAAAGAGTACCAGAAATCCAAGTCTGAATCAGAGGATTCGCGCCGAACAGTCCGACGACGTAGATGAACGACATGGCGTAGCGAGTGATGTTATGCGTAGTAGCCATGCACACAATATAACCGACCATCGCACACGCCACAGGTGTCGCGAAATGCCAGCCGCGGTCTTGCTTTTTGTCCGAGTGCCATGAGATGCACACGGCGGCAAAAGCTGCAAGGAAGTACGGCGGGAAGGTGATGACCAGAGTGACAACGCGCGAGTAACCGAAGCCGCGGACTATGGCAGGATAGAAGTTGGAGAAGCCGTACGCGGCCGAGATCGTGATGTTGATGAATATGATGATCCAGAGTTTGTAGTCCATGAGAGATAGCTTGACACCGCCCCAGATACTGGTCTTGATCTCGACGGAAGAAGCCAATGTGACTCTGTCGGCGATGATTCGGGTCTCTGCGATGCGTCGCATGTCCTCTGTCATGGTCCACATCGTGCTGCCGGTCCGCGAAGCTGGGTAGTCTGGCAGAACGAGGCAAGCTACGACGCCGAACACTCCGCCACAAATTGCGAGAACGATGAACAGCCATTGCCAGCCAGCAACGCCATGTTTACCTGTTGGAGAATCAGCTGTCGGCATGACAAAATGTGCTACATGTACGAACCTTCAAGAGAAGAGAACACTGCTGCAGCAATCAGCCCAGACAAGCCATTGGCAATCGGCGTCCCGGTAGCCATGATTGCAATACGGACACCAAGTTCGCGGCGAGTGTACCAGCAAGACAACAAGTAAATGGCTCCCGGAAAGAGCGGTGCCTCAACCAATCCCAAACAGAAGCGTACTGCAAGAAGTCCCTCGTAGCTTTTGACTCCAGCAATAGCGGCCGCGACGCCAGACCAGATAAAGGCACAACATCCAAGGTACAGACTTGGCCGAACATACGGGATAATCATGTTGGATGGAAGTTGGCCGAGAACATATCCAGCGCTGAGAATTGAGACCGCGTTTCCGAATTGGTAGCCTGTGAGATTGAGGTCTTGGTCCAGAGTGCTCAAGCGTGCTTGGCCGAGAGATGCTCGATCGAGGTAGTTGGTGACATACAGGATCCAGAGGATAGGTACGAGCGTGCAGTCAAGCCGGCGGACCAGCTTCTTCTCTAGAGTCCGCCAGTCGGGTATGCCTAGGCGGTCAATAATCTCCTCTGGGCTGGGAAGCTCGTCGGCCGAGAGGTATTTTGGTACATTCTCAAGCTCAATCATGACACCATTTTCCTTCTTGTCATTGTTGATGATGGCGTCAATGACTGACGCACGTCGAGAAGGATTAGCTGATGCACGGTTGACAGCCGAGCCTCTCCTGCTCTGCGGCAACTGAGCATCAGTCTTCTCGTTGTTCCCTCCTGACATCATGAGGTCTTCGCGTCTTTGCTGATGAAAGAGGAAAAGACAGAACGATTGAGTGCTGGGGGGATTCAAATCCGCTCTGCGTGCAGCGAAGGCACTTATACTGTTCTCTTCAGACTCCCTTACCCACTCAATTTGATACGCCTTTCCCCATTCCCCACGGAGACGGTTTGCGGAGATGCGAGAGCAGAGACCCATCCTCAACGTGATCGTTGCATTCTCATCTGGGGCACGTCCAAGAGCAAGCCATATTGCCCTCTCCACCAACAGCGCTCCGCCAATAGGCCATTCATATCAGAGACAGTGGCAAATGCGGTCACGAGCCTTGGCCATCTCTTGATGTCGTACTTCGAAGTGTTGGCATACGGTTGAACTTGGAGAGGAATCGGATTCGCGGGCTGGGCGACAAGTCTTACATATGAACTCCTAGGGTACTAAACAAGACATATCGGTCATGTCTATGAGGGCAACGCGGAATGGAGGAGCCGTAGAATTCCGACGTGCAAATCCGCCTCCAGTGGAAAGTCACAAGCCGTGGAATGTTCTTGGGGCCTGCATGGCACTCAGGTGATTTTTGCTTGGGGGTAGGGCGTGCGGCCCGTCTGAGCAGCTTTGTACCCGCAATGCCTCGTTTGGTCGTCCCCCTCCCCAAAGAAATGTGGATACTGTCTTAGCGCGGCTGAGCCATCCAGGGATTTCGGCTGAATGGTGAAAATGGTGACCATGGACATGCTTGGCAGGCGGCGGACTTCCTCTCGCGCAGATGCCATGGCTCGGTCAGTCCCATACTCTTATTGTAGAATCCACATCTCGGTGAGCACACCGGCGCGACTGGCTATTGTGCCACTCCTCCGTGGTTGTGTAAGCTTCGAGAGCTTCGGATGGATATTGGAGGCCAGCGGCCGCACGTGAGCCTGTGAAGGTGTGGCGTCAAACGTCGTCTTTGAGTAACACATTATAGCTCATGTGCCGAGAGGTGAGAACTTTGAGGTTCTTGGATGGGGTTCGAGAAGAGATGGGCACTAAAAGCCATATCCTGACATTGAGATGTAGCTCCGTAGTCGGAAGTGCAGCCGCGAGGGCAGCGACATCGCAGTAGGTCGTGGCAGGTGGAACGGATTTTCGAGCAAACTGAGGCAAATCTAGCGCCACGCGCTAGTCGATAGCCATGATTGCGCATTGTTGAATTTCACAGTACTGCATTCTGAATCTGCAATTGGAAGAATCTACTTCTCTTGCCTCTCGGCCACAACGGGATTCCAAATCGAAGGAGATCTCTCTTTCTGCTAGCAGGCGCGCACGCCCAGACTGCGATCTTCATGTTCCCTCCTGCCTCTCACTCCCGTGTCTTGCCCTGAAAATGGTGTTTCTGAGTGCCTATTTGCAGAGTCTAGCATCTCTGCATCGCGTCAAGAAACCGGTAAGATCACACATCGTCCTCGGACTTGACAGCACCGAGCGATCGTCCCAAAAGGGGAGGCAAATGTTATGGCAACACGGAGCGCCCTCGCAGCCAGAGGGACGGGCCTCTTGTCAGTGTTGAGCTTCTGTCGGGCATTTCAATGCGCCACCCGCCATCCTCTCACACAGCAAAGATATCCATTGCCTTTCCCTCAAACCATCATCCCTACCTCGCAAGCCCGAGGGACATCACGTCATTAACGCCTTCAATTCGGCGAACCGCACCGGTTTCGTCAGAAAACGATCAAATCCCGCAAGCTCCACCTCCTCGCGCGTCTTTTCGCTCGCTAGACCCGTGATAGCGAAGATCTTCACGCGCCGACCTTGTGAGATCCCACGCGAGACTTCGAGCGCGCGAATCCGCCTCGTGGCTTCCGTGCCGTTCATTATGGGCATGGAAATATCCATAAAGATGTAATCAAAGGGACGACGGTGACACTGGGGAGAGTCGTTGGAATTGATGGGTCCCTTGGTGGGAGGAGAGGAGGCGGGAGGTGGAGATTGACGCTCCATCACGGCTGCATGTAGATCGTCGGGGGAATCAGCTGGGGTCGTTGCAGCTGTACTGGTATGAGCCTCATGCCTGGGCGAGGGAGGAGTATCCGAACGCGCCGCAGTGAACAGATCAATGGCTTCTTGGCCATTCTCCGCCTGCTCGAAAGTGAATCCGCATTTCTTCATGAACATGACGAGCAGTTGTCGATTCAGCTTGTTATCATCAACCAGCAAAACGTGGAGACCGTCGAGAGATGCTCTCCCGTTTGGCAATGACGGCGGATGCGTGCTGCTTGCCTTGCGTATTGACTCTGTGCCATCGCTGTCCATGAGCATATTCAAAGACGTATCGCCTTGTGCACTGGAATCCCGGAGCTCAGGCGTTGTTGGATCCAGCGGTAGCCCCGTCGCCAGTGTCGTCGCAGCACTGACACTTTTTCGAAGCTCTTGGTGCAATTTTGGGCGGTTCTCTGGGAATGAAGACTCACTGTTCACATGATCCTGGCGACTGGAACTCCTTTGAGCTTCGCCTCCACGGGATGGAGGGATAATCTCATCGTCACCCAAAGTGATGTTCATCTCGTCCGCTTTCTTCAAGCAGTATGCAAATACCCGAGCCAACTTTTGTGGGCCGCAAGGTTGCTGAATGACCTCGACGATTTGTCCCAGCTCTGCGAGGAATTGTTGCTGGTGCTTTATCACAGAAATGGCGTCGTGATCGTTCTGACATGCCAATATCACGGGGATCTTTCGATCTCGGTCTGGCCGCTTGTGACGCCTTAGCATCTCGATCGATGGAGGCTCGCCGTACAAATACATTGCAACGTCATTGTCCAGATCCATTTCGGTCTCGCGCACCACGCGCATCCCGAACCATTCCTCACAAGTCTGTCGTAGCGTTTGCTGAAATCGCGAAGCTTGATGCGTGGCAGACCGAATTCGTTCCGGATCCAATGGATCTAGAAGCACGAGCTTTTTCCCCACAGTATTGGCTGCCACGGCCAGCGGATGGTGACAGATTTCGGATGGCGTCATTTGTGGATGGAAAGCGTCTTGCACTGGAGCGTGAGACGCTGCAGTCTGGAGCGTGAGATGGACATCAACTTGGGTACCTTGGTGCAGAGTCGACTGAACATCGATAGAGCCACCCAGCATGTCCACAAGCTGCTTTACGATACTGAATCCTAGGCCCACGCCTGGCTGGAAGGGGTCTTCTTGACAGAAAGGAAGAGCAAGCTTTCTTCGTACAAAGTCCTCACTCATGCCCTTGCCCGAATCGACGAAGCGCATAAGAACCGAGACTTGAGCGTCGCCAGGATGAGTGAGAGCACGCAAGGAGACGGCGACGAAGCCGGATGAAGTGTATTTGAACGCGTTGCCAAGGAGGTTCATCACTATACGAGACACTGCACCAGGTTGTGTGGTCACCATCCAGTTCTCCCTCGCGGTGATGTCGAGCAGCACAGTAACGCCTTGATCTAAAGTCTGGTGGGCTTCAAAGCTTTGCGAGGTCAGACTGTCGAATGACGGCGCGGTAGATCCGTATGTGGTGGCAACTTCCACGCTCCTGAATGTGTGCCCCACGGTCACCACCTCGGCAGCTTCCTCGACGAGTACCCCGAGATCCACGTCAGCGGTGAGGCTCATGCTTTCTTGTAAATTATCGACAGATCCACTGTAGGGAGAGTCGGAGCGCCTTTCGGGTTGGTCCAGGTGATTGATCTTGCTGTGGTCCAGTACATGGTTCAAGGTGCCCAGTAAAGTCTTGCCACACGTAATGATGGACTTGACAAGTCCCATGTCGTATGCCGAAGCCGCGCTATCGAGTAAGAATTCAGCAGCACCTAGAATACCATGCAGCGGCGTTCGTAGCTCATGACTCATCGAAGCAATGAATGTGCTCTTGGCCGCTTCATCTCTCTGCATGTCCACCCGCTTCAACTCGCTCGCGATGCAGCTGGCAAAGGCACGCATGTGCGAAAGGTACACGTTTTCCATCCTGCCTGGTGCACGAGACCACACGAGCACTCCTGCTAGCAGCTTTTCGTCGATTGAGTCGAAGAGCGGCATGAAAATAGCAGTCCGGGCTTCGGGGACCTGCCGCAAGAGCTCCTGGTGGTCGAAATCCCTGCTTGAAGAATTCGATCGGCTTGTGGAGATGGAAGTTGTGGAAGAAGCACCACGGCGCTCGTTGCGAGGGCGAAGATTCGTATGCTCATCATCTTCCAACGACACGCCGACGGAGCTCGCTGTGCAGGAGAGCATGCAGCCTCGTGGAAAAGTTCTCGAGTATGCATAGAGCGTATCAACCCGCAACGATGGCACTCTTGGGCCCGCCGCCTGACGATGCGTGCCGAGACTTGCCGTCGGAGACTCTGCAAGCAGACGACACATAGGCGGTCCCGACCCAACCTGTGCATTGACGCTGAGCACGATACAGCCGTCAGCCAGAGCACACTGCTGCAATATTCTCGCGGCAGACTTGATGACCTCGTCTTCCTCGCGATAGCCCCCATTGGACTCGGTGAGTCTGCGCACGCGTCTCCAGTTGCGACCTCTCGGTTGTGACGAGCTCGACCGCATGGCAGCACTGTTCTCGTCTTGTTCCTGTCCAGGAGCAGTAGCAGTGTTGTTCATAGTCGGGTCTGGGTTCAGTTGCGGGGCACTGCACCTCAGCGAAGAGTCTGCGATGAACGAGGCCATACCTCTCACCATGCGCTCGCCTTTAAACCTGTCCACGCGATCCCGCGCCCATTCCAGATGAGCAATAGCACATTGAGCCATGTCTTGCATGTAGCTTAGCTCCTGCACTGACAGGCCGTCTCGCGGATTCTCGTCCGTTGCCGCAAGCACCCCGATCTTGTATCCAGCGCGAGTGACTAGAGGGACGCCAGCGTAGAAACGCACCCTTGGCCCCTTGTTTTGCATCACGTACGGCCGGCCTGCAAAGCGTGGATCGGCGCGGCAGTCGTTGACAATCATGCCCTCTTCGGCTTTGTATGCGCCGTGCTCCCTGTCACGGGCTTCGCATTGGCCATCGAGGCTGTGCTCGCACATGGCGTCGGGCCGCGCAAGGACGGCAGTGCCCAGCCATATCTCATCGCCCGGGGATCCGTCCGGGCAGATGGTCGACTGGGAGTGTGTGGCCTCGCCAAGCACATATTGATGAGCAGCATCGATCAGGGAAATCATACAGCGCCGCACCTGCAGGCGGAAGACGACATTCTGCGCGAATGCGATCAGCGTGCGGTCGCGCGACCGCAGGCGCTCCAAGCTCTGATGTTCATCTTGTCCCGGGTCGAGCTCAGCCAGAGAGGCAAGGTATCCAGAGACACTACCTGGCGATCCATGAGCTGCCAGCCAGGCCTCGTAGTAGCGATGGCATTCTTGCTCCGCCTGCGCCATGGACTGGTATTGGCCTCGCGAGTCGACACTACGTCTTCACTCTCGCGTTGCGATCTTGTCAGTGACGGGCAGGTGAAGGATCCTGGCAGCAGAGTCGCCTGCGCGCAATGGCCAATCTTAGGGAAGTCTGTCAAGATCTAGGCCGGACCCTGCATGTAGATGCAGCCCCGAGCCGGATACCAACCCGACAGCCGCTTTCGCCACCACATGAGAGGCACCAACGACACCAACTGCGACGGCAGGCTCTGTATGTAGTCCTATAGAAACGTCTCCACGCAACGACGAATATAGTCCTCGATGCATGTCTCAAGGACCTAGTCCTAAGCAACAGACACAAGCCTGAACATATCTTCGTTTGTGGAGAACACGATAGGAGGTAGAATCAATTACGAACTAAGACAAGCGCTCAGAACGCCAACGAGGAAGTCGGAATCATATCATTCGTGCTCATTTTGTAAGAGCGCGGCTAGCCGTCGCTTACTAAGCGCGGCTACTACTATGCCTTTTGGTCACGTGGGGCTCAGAAAGTTCTAGGCTGAACTCTTACAAATTTCCATGTTATCAGCCTCGCGTGGAATAGGCAATGAGACCTACAGCAATAGAGTATTATATGAAGCGTGGGCAGATAGCCGAGGGGTGGGGGTTTGATTGGTGAGAGTCGTGGATGGAATTTTATGAAGCAGGCAATGTGTATCGAAGCGTCCTGAGTATTGCTGTCATGTTAGAAAAGAAGAGAGTGTTTATCGACATGTCAGAGTATTGCTTGTATGGAATGAAAACCAGTGACTATGAGGTATATTTAGCATCTATGCCAGTCCCTGTCGGATTCGCTCAACAATAATGAGGACGTCCACACGGCGTCAGTATAAAGGGAGAAATCCAGTCTTGAGACGAAAAACATCTGTCTCCTCGCCCTCACAAACGTACCGAACCCCCCTGTCTTCATCGACTACGGCTCACCAGCCTCACCACAGACCTCGTCGGAGATACATTACCCCTTTGCTAGTTGGCGCGTATGCCCTTCTCATCCACCTCTTCCCTTCCCCCCTTCCTGCACTTCCCTCACAGGTTGGAAATTTCGATCACCACGTTGCAGAATCCTCCACCCCTGCATCCTAGGGACCAGATCCGGGTCGTTCTTCGCGCGAAAACCAAGCGTGCTTCTATTCTCGTGTTCGAAGAGCGACCAGATCCGAACAATAGGACGCGGGAAGCATGCACATATGCATAAGCTTCTAGAGCGGTGAAAGACAAAAGGGTCTGATCCATCCGCTTGGGATTTTCTCGGGTTCTTATTTGAGGTCGTTGAATTCTAGTCTCCCTTCCTGTGTAGTAGTAAAATGCATCAAGTGCATTGCATCAAACAGGAAAGAGAGAAAAAAAAAGATATGCAGCCCATGCATCCGAAGCGGTGCGCGGTGTGCATTCACTTACATACCGGCGTGGACACTAAAAAATTGGAGCGTTTTGCATGTGCTCTTCGCATCAGCATGGCGTGGCGCGGTCTGCGACCAAACATGTGGTAAACTGCATAGCCTTATGCAACTTCCGCCGGTGCTGCTTCCGTTCGTAATTGCTATTCCAGGTCGCTGGGTCTTGCTTATGGGCGCTTCCGGCTGCATATCAGCGAAGAGCGGTGACAAAGAACGAGAGGATGAATATATATGCAATTGGAGTCAACTGTATTCAGAGAGATAAACTGAAACCGACCGCCTCAATCTCAGCCTATTTGTGGCGTACGCCTCAGCACCCTGCAGATCGGTCGCGCTTTCGCGGCGCACTCTGTGCACAGAGCAGAGATCTCCAGAGCATGGACGTCACTCATCATGTGTAGAGAAGCGTATAGTGTGTAGCGTTGGCGATAAGTGACCTCACCTTTACCGTTGTAGCGGTAAGCAGAATAGAACATGACTTGCCTCTCCAGAGAAACAAGAATTGTACATCTTCAATGCTTGTGGTGTATTCCCGATCGATTTCTGCGCCTACCACACCTTCCCAGCGGTGTCGCAACGGGCGGGCAGTCGGCACGCGTCAGTGTCGTGCAGCGAAAAGAATGGAGCCTTATCAGCGCCTCGCGGCATGATTGAAGAGCGCATTCTCGCAGCCATAGATAGTCCTGTATGTATCAGAGCGTTGATGTCTTTCTCGCAGAGCGACGCGATGAGTTCTTCCCCGGCCACCCAAGCGGCCGCATATGCAGAAGAGAGCAGTCGGCAGAGAGCAGCTTGGCGAAGACTTCCAGTGGTAGAAGTGATGTCGATGATGTATGTGCAGCCCACGGGATCAGCGGGTGGCTGTCGGCACTGAATCGCGAAAGTTCAGAAGCACCCGCAGAAGGAAGTCTTCCGGCAACGGGTACGGCAAGCTGCAAATATGCAAGTTGCCGAAAACCTAGTTTAGGACTTTTGCTCTGGAGCCTGGTGTTGTAACCAGGTTGGTCGGGTATGTACGGTGAGAAGTAAATAGTGAATTGCATGTGGGTGAAGTTAAGCGGTCGGCATATGGGCCGAAGATGCTCTGTTCGGGTTTCGGTCGCTCGATGAGGCCGGTTTGCTAGTAGTGAGATGAGATAGGATAGAGTGCATCGAAAGTGATGACACTCGATCATTGAGAGTAGAGTCGTATCCATGGATAGCTGAGAAAGTCCTTCCAAGCTCATCACAAGCTGATGAAAAGGTGAATTGCAGGGAAAACTTTCTCAAAGTCGACTTTCGATTGGCTTCTGAAGGGCAACGTACTTGCCCAAGCTGATGCATGAAAGTTTTGTTTCACCCTATAAGTACATCGCATGCGCTTGCCTGTAAGGAGTCAATCAGTTCTAGAGCCGCATGGTTGTAGCAAATACGTGTTTTCGATTGGTTGTCCGCTCTCTGCTTGGTTGCTGGTTGTTCACCAGCCTTGGATAATCTTGTAAACTTTGACATGCACATCGGGAGCCTGGCTCTTGACCGCTTGTGCGGTTGCTATATACAGTTCTTGCTTGCGTCTTCTCGGTTGCTGGCATTGAACAGCAAATGTCGGGCTTGTATCCGACTCGGTGAGAGGTATAGGTATGCTGCTCGTTAAAGATGTATTATTGTCAGATCGACTGTGCAGGATGTATTGTTGTCAGATCGACCGTGTACTGCACTCTCCTCCGCGTCATTGTTTCGAACCCCATGGCGTTGCTCATGTCGAGCCGAGCTTATACTGATTGAAGGGTCCGAATTATGCCTATCGGGATTTTTCTTGAAGCTGATCCGCAACCGGATAAATCCGAGAGACAAGGATATGTGGCTCTGTCATCGAGAATGTGAGGTTCATGCCTGCTGGTAGTTACTTTGCACAGCCCACTCGCATTCGCGGGTCCTCAAGCGGCTTCCATGTAAAACAGGGCAGCTATAGGGCAACGAACAAGCAATTTCGCTGTCGGTTGCTATTGTTGTGAGTTCCAAAACAGGCAAGTTTGAACGTGATGTCAGATTCGCACGTTCTAGACATGAGCTTGGACGACAACAAGCTCCACTGAGGGGCCAGGTTGAGCAATGCTGCTCCACCCCAGGCGATCAGTAGGCGATGGCTCCCATATTATCGTGGAGAGTCAAATGGAGGGTCCAACGATCATAGCGCTTCTGTAGCGCCTTGAAAGGCTGGCAGCGAACGAGTTCACATCGGAGCGGCATCCGGCGAGTGGTGCAGACCAAGCGATGCAATGCCGGATGTGATTGATGTTCGATGGCAGGCGAGCTGCAGCTTCCGTGCAAGGAACAAAGTCGGGCGGCTCCACAAGAGCATGGTTCAAATACACGTTGAGGCGCACAAGAAGGATCGCGCGCAGTGGAGCACCAGCGTGGAGGGTCGCACACAATAGTGCTGTGCGGTGCGACGTTGAAAATGCCTCTCGTAATGATGAATGTGTCCTTCAGCGCCCATCGTACGGAGAAATGCTGGCAAAGCATTTCGAGCGTCTAGTCAGTGGGCGAAGGTGAAACGTATGCAAAGTGACAAAAGACGTGCATGCGATACATCACAATGCCCTGGTCGTGAACTCACCTAGACCTGGCGATTGAACTGGTAGCTGGGAGCTGCTGTGGACGTGAAGTCAAGAAAGGCTCAACGCCTCAACCGCATACAGGTCCGAACAATTGGTGGTGAGACGTCGAACAAGTGCTGACGCATTGGAGTTGACGATCAAACCGGAAAGGTGATGCGTCGCGCCAATATGAGGTTCATGCAGGTCCTGCGGTCAGCGCTGCAACTCCGGTCTCGTGAGCAGCACATATGTAGTGCGGTGCCTGGACTGTACAGACTATGGGTCACACGTGCAGTCATGAGATCGAGTGCTGCTGTCAGCGGTGGTCGCACTGCGCGTCAGCGCATGTCAGAGGTGTCGCCGAGTCCGCTACGGCGACTGGCTACGGCATGAGGCTGAGGAGGAAGCGTGAAGATAGCCGCGGCTGATGTCGGTTCCCAGTTCGGGGGCATTGTGATACTTGATGTTCCCGCGTCGAAAAGCAGGCGGCCGAAAAGGGAGGGAGGGGAGTTGGGCGTGGGCGATGCTTCTAGGCTGGTGGTTGGTGCTCCCACCGGTGTCTCGGATCTTGCAGTCAGCAGGCAGCGTGGTGCGACGAGTGTTCGATGCTCGATGTGCTCGACGTAGCTGCGGGTGGAAGCGGCGGGCAGGGCGGAGACGTCGGCGCTTCTCGCGACGCGTCGTCGTCGCTGACCTCCACCACAGCACCCCGCCGTCGACTTCCAGCAGTGGAGATGAGGGCGCGTTGGTGACGGGATTCCTGGTGTCAAAAGATTCAGGAGGCCGCCGTCCGGTCGACTTGGCCGCGCTTCGGCAGGGAGGGCAGGCCGGTCGTGTCGACCTCATCGCACCCCGGTCCTCGTCGTCTTTCCAGCTGCCGCGTGAGACTAGCTCGCGAGCACGATCGGCGCCGTGTGCACGGAGGTGCGGTGCTGTGCCGCAACGGCAACGAGCCATCGTCGTCGCCGTCCGCCTGGGTGACGATTTGCTGTCAGCAGCGGCGGCTGCTGTCGTCGCCGCTTCGGGAGACGGCATGTCGCGTGCGATGGATTGGGCAATGGCAAGAGGATCTCGACCCGCTGCCCAAGTTTGATGGGTGCTAGCCCGCTCGCTTGCGCTGAGGCAGCGCGTGTGGATGGAGGATGTTCCAGCGCGCACTGTACCGCGCGCCCAGGACCAGGGGCGCACCCATGTCGGCCACGCTGCCTGTCCTGCGAGTTTCCGCTGCGCAGGCCCCCTCCGGATGCACACGCCGCTACGAGCACACGGCACACCCCTCCTGAGCGCGTGCCTGTTTTCGTGACGAGGCCGGGAGGCGAGGCTCTTCCTCTCCTGTATATACCGTAAGTGTCAAGCCGCACGAGAACTGCCCACCCTGCTCTCAAAGAGACAGCGCTGGAGAGACGAAGACCACAGCGCTCGCACGGGTGGCGGGCCGGCGGTGGAAGTGAGTGGAAGCCACTGACGGAGGGCCAAATCTCGTGGGAGCGCAGCAGACTGGCGAGTGTTCCTGCGCCTGCGACAGGGTTGACCGATGCTGGCAGGCCGAGTAGCGTCGCCGACCCATGATCCTGGGCGCACGCCAGATTGGCCTGTGCGAGCAGCTGCGTCGTACAGTTTTATCGCCGCGACTCGCAGGTGCTGTCGCTCGCGGGCAATCCCAAACACACCACACACACCCTCATTCATCATCATCAGTCCCGACGCCCTCACGCTCCCTAAACACCACGACTCCCTCCCCATCCCGCCTGCTGTGCCTCTGCCTTTCTTTTTGTCATCTCCCCACACTCGTTGCGAAACGACCGTCGACATTGTGATACCGCCCGAGGATCAGCTGGCACTTAAGCATCCTGCACAGCCAAACCTTCTTTGCCCACCCTCTCGTCTAGTGCCCGCAACTCGCGACGCCCAAGGAATGCGCATTGAGCGATGACGATGACATCAATGTCTTCTTCTGACCCGACTTCCTCAAGTCTGACGGACCCCAACAACTACCGTCTGTCTGACACCCGCCAAATGGCCGCCGCAGAGGTTCCAGCAACAATATCCGCGCGGGCACTGCCCGACCACGAGGCCGACTCCGCCTCTCCCAGCGAGAACACGCGACGGAAACGATTGTCCTTTTTTGGCCGGCACAGCTCCGACGCGAACACGCGCAAGCAGCAGCCAATGCAACCTCTTCAAGCCTCTCTCTCTACAGCCAAAGGCGAAGTCGCGCGATCGCAAAGCAGACAGGACGCGCCGGGCTCACGGCCGATGACTGCTGGCAGCGAACATGCGCGAAGGAAAACTTCCGATCAGATTGAGAGCATTCGAAATTCCATATTCGGAGGGAGGAAGGGTTCCATCTCGTCTCGGCCGAATGTCAAACGATCGCGACATAGCCACCAAATCGAATCGAAGAAGCCCAACGTCGCATTAATCCCATTCGCATCACCGCTCCAGGAAGAGTCGCCTAAAGCTGAAGTGAAGGGCAATGCAGGCGCGCAGGACTTTAGAGACGAGAACGACTGTGAGTGAAGTGTTGAAAGGGTTCGTATGCACGAGCTGACCAAGTGCAGTCTACCATCACCGCAAGAAGACTTCCATCTCATCGCCATTCAACTTCCATCATGTCGGCCACACGGATCGCAAAAATCTCCCAATGCGCCTCGAGACTGTCGATGAAACGGCTTTCCAAAACAAGTTGCTCGACTTCGACGCACAAGGTCGCGCATTGCAGCAAAATCCAGGACGACGTTCAATGGGTCTTGCCAAAGCCCTTCCTGCACTTCCCCAATCTCAGACCATCCCTTCTCGACACCGATCCAGCCCAAGCGTGGATGAGACGACTTTCGACGAAACTGCCGACACCAAATTCAACAACCTCGATGAACACTTCAATGCTCGACCTGCACTCAAATCACCTCCACGACGATCACCGCGCCACTCGGCTTCCTCGCCAAATCTCCTTTCTCCGAGCGCAAGTAGTGCTGCGCACACGACACCGCACTTGCACTCTGACACTTTCGACAATGAGACTCGGCAAAGCCCGCCGAGCAAAGAGTCACCGCCATCCGGTCAGCTTGCGCAGATTCCGACACGCGGCAGACCCTTGGGACAAAGTTTCCGTGAAAAGCAACCCCTACCGCCCGTGCCAGGTCAAGCTGCCGCGACAGCCATCGGCCAGAAACCTTCCAAGTCATCACTCGCTTCCGACCGGCACATTATCGGACTACAGTTCCCTGCACCACCTGGGGCAAACATCGAGTATCCCGCAAGTATTGCTTCTCACAAGAGCAAACGATCGAGCAAATCTGCAGCTCCCACAGTACAAAGCGCGTCTACGAGAGCATTCTCCGATATTCCCGTCGGCCTAGACTGGGAAGATGACATTGATTGGGCCTTTGAGCAGGAAGCGGAAGCGACGTGCGACTTTGACTGGGAGAAACATGCCGCCGGCGAGTCAGATGCGAAGGAGCAATTGCCTGTACCCAGCCCAGATGACGAGTCACCAGAGACCGGTGGCAGCGGTGGCGTGCGACTCTCCGGATGGATGAATGATCCATCTGCGCTAGAGAGTGACGACAAGCATATCTCAACATCATCTACCCCAGGTACATCGCCTTACATGGAAGATGGCCTCCCTCAGAATCACAAGCGCGGTTCTTCAGTTGGACACCGCGGCTTCTTGGCTGCCAGGAATGCTTCCTCCGACAAGCTGACCAAAACTCCGCCAATGTCGGTGGAGATCAAGACTTCTGAGGTAGGCAGCCCTCCCACATTCAGCTTGACTATGGAAGGTGCTGACCAGGAAACAAAGTCACCATACGCATCGCAGACCTACTTCCCAGCATTCGACAGCAGTATTCCCGAGTATCTCAGCGACCCGGAATCAACGCGTGTGGGAGGCAGCAAACATCGCAAGAGCTCCTCATACGGCTCCTTTGAGTCGTCCGGTCGCTCTCTCCAGACCGCTTCTGCATCGGATTCGACAAGGTGGTCCTCCGCCAGCACATCTTCGATCCCCGATCTCCTGCACAGCTACAACACCAACCGCAAAAGCGTGAGGAAGAGTGCAGCTTCGGGGACCTTCCGTACTCTGGAAAGCGTGCCACACAGCCCTGACGGGAAAGATGAGAGCAAGTCGTTCCCTAATTTCGAGGAACGACCGACTGTTACTGATCGCGCAATCAGTGACGGAATCTTGATGAGAAGACCTGCGACCCCTGGTGACCGAGCTTTGCTGTTCCAAAGTGGACGTGTTGTGCAGAGGGGACGTGCGATTAATCCTAGTCGGATGCAAATCCAGAGCTTGCCTGGTAATGGGCAAGAAGGTGGATGGATTTGAGATGTCAGCCTGGACTTTACTGTCAACCATCTTTTTCATTTGTATGGGAAGGGAATGATGAAACTCATGATGAGGGCCAGGATTGGGAAGGGAAAGAGGAAAAGATAAAAACTTTGGAAAAGCAAAGAAATGGACAGGACATGTGTTATGATGTTATGTGGCGATATCTGAGTGAGGAAAGGGATTTATGCTCATATGTGGGTTGTGCAGGCGAGGAGTATAGGAGGAGGAATTTGTATCGATTGCAGTGTCGAAAGAAAGAGATGGGGAACAGAGAGGCAGATGTGTTTGTACTATTTGTACTGTTACTCTGTACGAGCTGTAAAAGGAGTGAAGAAATCCAACCCAATATCGTTGAGTCTCATGAGCCCTGTTCATCTCAGAATTGTGTCAATTGGTTCATGTTCGAGTTAAACTGTTCTGGTGATCTGCATCTTGGATAAACGGCTCGGTCTTGCTGGACCCTGAGTGGTGGAGGCTGTGATCCGGCTCTGCTGTGCCTGGGCATTCTATCAATTGCGTAGTGCCTACCTTCACTTTCCAACGACCAAGTATTCAGCATTAAATTTACACTGCATAGGATATCGCTTGTAAAGTGGTTGCCACAGCAGTGCACTGTCGAAGAGAGAGGGCCTCAATCAAAATCTAGACTTGGGAGGCAGGACGCGTGTGGTCAAGGATCAAGCTTCGCCATCCCTCAGCCGACTGACTGGCGCCTTTGTTTTGGGCCAGCAAGCGGGTCTGTTCTGCAACTCCGACCGGCGCCAACCAACCAACAGCACCTTCTCGAACTGCGCCGCCCACGTTCGTCTGTACCTGACTCTCCTGACGCTTGCCCGCACCGCTTGTGACTGTTGCTCGCCCGCATTGTCAATCAACAACAGTGCACATACATACAATACTCCGCCGACATCACCGCCGACTGCACCGCCTGTTTTGCTGTTCGTGCAGACAGACAGGAAACCCGAACACGGACCGAGACGATCATCAATTTATCCTGCAGGCAGCTTTGGGCTGCAGCCATTGCATTTGCACCGCCGGTTGGAGGGGTCGGTCGGCTTTGAGTGCGCAGCACAGTATGCTCCCTTAGGGCGACATCGAGATCCATACCTTTTTGGCTGCTGTTGCATGGTTGGCGAATAAGATATGGCGGTGTTGGAGCAATCTTGGTAAGAAAGAGCATCACACGGAGGGGAAGGAGAGGATAAGTGAGGGATGGGAAGAGTAAGTGCTGATGGTACTGCAATAGGGTCAAGGTCCAGGAGAAGACGTTTGGAAAATGGTGAGTTTGGTCTCAATTCCGTGTCTACGCTGTGTTGGAGTGGAGGGGTCGGAGGGAATATGCTGAAACATAATACGCATGGATATGGCAATACGATGCTTGCACATATGTCAAGAGGGTTCTGTCTGAGATGATACACTAAAAGTCCCTCGACAGGCTCAACAACAAACTCCAAGTCCGCAACCTCCACCTCGATAATCTCGTCAGCGACCTCAGCGACGGCGTCATCCTCATCCACCTCCTCGAAATCCTCTCCGCCGAATCGCTCGGCCGCTACGCCGCTCGTCCCAAACTTCGTGTGCAACGCTTCGAGAATGTCAATATCGCGTTGGACTTCATCAAGAGTCGGAAGATTCAATTAACGAATATTGGAGCGGAAGATGTCGTGGATGGGAATCGGAAGATTATTCTCGGGTTGATCTGGACGTTGATTCTGCGGTTCACGATCAGTGATATCAATGATCAGGGTTTGTCTGCGAGGGAAGGTCTGTTGCTGTGGTGTCAGAGGAAGACGGCGTGCTATGATGAAGTCGAAGTGAGGGATTTCTCGAGTAGTTGGAATGATGGGTTGGCGTTTTGCGCTCTCTTGGATATCCATCGACCGGATCTGATTGATTACGATCAATTGGATAAGAGCGATCATAAAGGAAACATGAAGCTGGCATTCGATATTGCGAGCAAAGAGATTGGAATTCCAGATCTTCTGGATGTGGAGGATGTGGCAGATGTGGCTAAGCCGGATGAGAGGTCTTTGATGACTTATATCGCATACTGGTTCCATGCTTTCTCGCAAATGGAGAAGGTCGAGAATGCGGGGAGACGAGTGGAGAAGTTTGTGAACAATATGCAAGGAGCATGGGAGATGCAGAATAACTACGAGAGGAGGATGAAGGCGCTTTTGGCGGCTATTGCCAAGCAAAAGGAGGATTGGGAGGTTGCGACGTTCGATGGGACGTATGTCGATGCGAAAGAGCAGAGTCGAGAGTTCACCAAGTATAAGCAAAAGGCCAAGAGGGAATGGGTTGCGGAGAAGAGCGAATTGGCTGGTATGTTGGGCAATATCAAGACTAAGCTGAATACATACCGGTTAAGGCCGTATCAGCCGCCGAAGGAGCTGAGTCTGGAAGCGCTGGATTCTGCCTGGGGTGACCTGATGGAAGCTGAGCGAACAAGATCACAAGTCATCAACAACACGATCCGCGACATCAAGAACAACTTACGGAAATCGTTCGCGGACAAGGCTAACGACTTTGCTCTCGCACTCAAGACCATCAGTGTCAGCATCTCCGGCCTTGAAGGCGACGTCGAAGACCAATTGGAGCATACTTCGCAGATATCACGAAACTTGCCCCCACTTGACCAGTACTTGGATATCATCGCGAGCCTGGATTCACAATGTCAAGAAGCGAATATCGAAGAGAACGATTACACAACATACACGTACGATGAACTGGCATACGAATTGAGCCTTGTGCGGAGCTCGGTGCAGAAGAAATTGGCGTTCTTGGATAATCAGATTGTGGCGAGGAATATGACGAATTTGACTCCGATTCAGTTGGAAGAATTCGAGTCTGTTTTCCGACATTTCGATCGCGACTTGTCGAATTCATTGCAAGAATTGGAATTCTCAGCTGCGTTGGCTTCGTTGGGCCTTGTGTATGATGAAGAAGAAATGCATGAGCGTTTCCTTGAAGTGGCGGGACGAGGGGGATCTGTCTCTTTCGAGCAATTCATCCGGTTCATGGTTGATGTCACCGAGGATCAGAATACGGCGGAGCAAGTCTTTGAAAGCTTCAGAGAGGTGGCGGATGGGAAACCTTATGTGACGGAATTGGATCTGACGCATAGTTTGATTCCGGAAGAGGTGGTGAAGGAGTTGATGGACAGTATGCCGCTGCATTCGGGTCCGGATTTGAAAGAGGATCGGGATCTGCCCAAGTATGATTATGTGAGCTTTATGGAGAGGTTCCTTGGGGGCGATGAGGGGAAGAGTAAGAATGGTGGGGCAGTGAATGGACATCATCGGAATCAGTCGTCTTCGAAGGGTTAGGAAGCTGAGAGGAGGAGGATGATGGCTGCTTTGATTGCTAGGAGGGAGGTTGATGGGACTGGTGAGGAGAATGAGAGGAGGGCGACAGGCGGGAGATCTCGTGCCACTCCTTCGCCTCCTTGGGGTTTGCGCTCGGCCAGGAGCAGTCCGGTTCGTCGTCCGCCTTTGCGTCTTCTGGACTCGCCAGAGATGGACACCGGCAACCACTATGGCAATACGAGAAGGCACAGCGATTCCGTGATGGAGCAGCATGACCTTGTCGCTCAGCAAGATGTTGACACCAACTTGGAAACTGGAAGAGAAAGCGCAAGACTGCTGTGAAGTGAAGAGGAGTGTGGAATGAGAGGAGAGCGTGGTGAGGCCAAGTTGATTGGGTTTATTTGCACACACACTACTACTACTATTGCTGTAGGTCTCATTGCCTGTTCCACGCAAGGCTGATAACATTGAAATGAGCACGAATTACATGATTCCATCTTCATCGTTGGCGTTCTGAGCGATCGGATTAGTTTTAATAGTATACTTGGCACAAACGGAGATATGTTCAAGCTTGTACGTCGTTTCTGCTTCGTGGTTTGAGTGCAGGGTCGGGTCTCGTGGACGCGATTTGGCGTGGTTCTGTCGGAAAACTACTGACGATGATGGAACGAACTGCTCGCTAACGTGTGCCTTCTACATCGCTAACTGAAAACAAGAATACATCCTGCCTTTTATGTGATATCAAATGATCATATTTCCCTGAACATTTTTAGACTACATCAAATATCAAGAAGTCGTGTAGGTTCGTTCTATGGAGAGGTAGCTTTGGCATCCTTATCGATATACTAGACCTCTTTGCCGCGATATTTCTCTTCTACTTCTCGTGGCTTTCTTGTCGTCGCGACTGCGCTAAATTATTAATCAGGATCGACTGTTCCAGAATGTAACATTCACAGAATATGGCCATTGCCTAGCGTAGGTGCTATTACACGAATTTTGAAAGCAAAAAGGGTCAATTCCCGATTCTTGTTCCATCCATTTCGGAAGACTTCATTGTCGGTGTTGAAATTTCTGCATTCTTCTGACAAAACGAGAAGGAAGAATGGCTACACTGTCCACAGTACGTCCACAGCATGTCTCACACAGCATCTGATAGGCTCTAGCTTAGAAGAACGACTACAATGCAACACGCAACACTCGATCATCTCACCAGTCAAACTCCCAACCATGTGCTATCTGTCTCTGCTGAATATGGCCCATCCCCAACGGCCTCGCAATAGCGTCCCGATCATCCACCATCCTCCAAATCGTATCACTCGCTTGAATCACTGCTTCCAGAGCCTCAAGCCCATCCTCGTGCTCTCTATCCTCCAACGCTTCCCTCGACTTCTCAATATCGAAATGTGCCCAACTCGGTGGATCTACGATATCGTCTCCGTAGGTGGTATAATGTCTTGAACCTGTAATTTTACGAGCTTTGAGATCGATGTGTATCATTATCCGATCTGGCCAGCAGACGTAACCGCACAGGGTGATGTGTTGCATGTCATTGAACATTGAACGGTGGGTTTGGTGGAGCCAGGGGTGGAAGCCTCGACGTGGATCACCATGGTCTAGCTCAGACTCTTGTTCTGGTGTTGTGGGGAGTTGGTATGTTGGGAGATTTTTTGGCCAGGGTTGGAATTCGTTGTGGATGAGCCAGAATCTGTTGATGGAGTAGAAGATTGGGAGGGATTCTTGGCGGATTAGATTACAGACGCGGGTTATGGGGGGTTGGATGGGGCGGTGTTTTTGGTTGTTGCGGCGGAGGATGGAGCCCTGGCGGTGGTGTACGTCTCGAGGACTTCGGAGGAAGTCGGATTGTAGGCGGGCTTTGTCTTGGAGGCGGCCGATCATGAATGGCTTTTCGACGAGGAGTAAGTGTTCGTAGATGAAGAGGCGGAGTTCGGAGCTGAGGTTCAGGAAAGGGGAATGTTCGTCGCTGGGTGGGAGGGGTGCCGAAGAGGCCTTGGTGATGCTGGGGCGAGATCTTCTGGAAGGCATGAGGGCAGCTTGGGGCGATGAAGGATGTTATAGCAGGACAATATCGACTGGTACGGACAACACAATGAACCTTAAACCTCAAAGCTCGGAAGCTGCCGCCTGTGCCCCTCTCATACATGAAGCGTCAGCCAAGAGCGCCTAGAGAGCTGCGCTAGTGAATCTCATAGTCGGAAGCTGGGAATAGAGGGTTGATCTCGGTGAAGCTCAGCGAGAGAAGATAGAGAGAACCCGTGCTCAGAACTCCCTCAATAACTCTCCTGCCTGTCCCATCAAGAAGCCAGGTATGGTGCTCCACAGGACACCCTTCAATACTGCTTCTCCTTCGCCTTCAGCCCACTGTCCGGCCTTCTTAAGTTTCTCTTTCCAGTAATGCTTCTCTTTGTCTGCCAATTCGTCCCAATACTTTGCGTCTGTGTCGTCCTGTGCAAGATAGGCGTCCTTGTCGGGATGAACAGCAACATGGAAGCCTTCGCCATCTTCAACGTGATGAACGACAACAGCAGTGGCCGCCGCATCATCGGGTGAGGCATGATGCTCTGCGAGTGCGTCCTTGAGATTTACAGCTGCGGTGGGGACGACAATCTCGTCGACCTTGGCTCGTGAGAGAATATCGCGATGATGAGCTGCCGAGGCAGGTTGGTCGAGGAAGTCGCGGACATTGGGCGGGACAATCGAAAATGGCGAATCGGTAGATATGAAAGATTGGAACAGAATAGCGATGACCAAGCCGATGGTGAGGAAGAGACTCCACTTGGCCATGGTCCAAAGTTTCTCGTCAGAGGGATGGCTGAGGACATAGCGCGAGTCTTTATCCTTCGGCTCGAAGGGCGTCAATGGGAAAGTATCAATGACGAGAGTGTTGCCAAAACTGACTGATGCGAGCCGAGCGTATTGTGGACCAGGATGCTGAGGTTTCTGAGGTGGTACGGGCTCGCAATTCTTGCCAGTAGTAGGTGCCGGAGCTGATGCACGGACAGGCGAGTGGAAAGGCTGCCAGCAGATCTTTGTGATACCTTGCTGATGTACGTCTCGAAGGGTCATGTAGCCGCGTATCGACGAAAAGGTATCTGTGGCCGCTTGATAGTTGACTGTCAGGACTTCTATGCTGCTGTCTTGACCAGAAACAGCAAGTGTGAATTGTTGGTTGCCGTTCTTATCAGCGTCCAATGCACTGACGTCCAGGCTCGTTGCTTGCTTGATGCGGCTGGACAGCTTCTCAGTCTGCATTACCATGGCAGGACCAGTGGGATAGAGGTGGTACAGTCTCAACTCGGCGCCAGACTTATTGGGCAGATTCACAAGCGCGACAAGATTCTCGGAGTTTAGGAAACGCAGGGCCTTGAATTTGGGCCGGCCACCTTTCGCCTGATACTGATCGCTGGCTGCCATTTGAAAGACCCGCCTCGGTCCATTGGGCCTTTTGTCGACCTTCTTCTTAGCAAAGTCATATTTGTAGGTCTGCTCGTAGATGTTGTGCTCATCGCAGTATGCCAGGCTTAACAGGTCGTCATCGTCGCCGATACAAGCAATATCCAGATCGGCAGCTTCTTGCTTCTCAGGCAAGTCAATTCTGGTGATGATATCCTTATCTGTAGGCACCGCAGCTGTCGCATCGAACACAATGATCTCGGACTCCTTCGCGAAGCCTGATGCCACAGCACCTATCCGCTTGCTGGGCACATCTCGCTTGCCCACGGGTGACAGTCGCAGTAGACGCTGGTATGTCTCTTTCTTGGGCGCTGAGGATGGCTTGAACAGCGATCGCTTGCCCAGTATTTTGACCTGCCCTTGTTCGCTGCTTGCCTTCTCTTCTGTCTTCTGCTTCTTACGCGGGGGATATCGAATGTCGAAAGCGCGAAAGTGCTCGTTCTTGTTATCGTTCTGTGCAGCTTGCGATGAGTTGATGCCGGCTAAGGTGACGAGGCCATCCTTAGTGGCCAGGTTGGCAAGCGACTGGATTGAGTCTTCATCGCGGGACAAGTCGATTTCGGCAACGGGTTCGATGGTGGCACGATTGTTCACGTCTAGGACGGACTATCTCGATATCAGATTGAGAAACATATCAGATTGAGAAACCTCGCAATCGCCTGGAGCTTCTACATACGATCTTGTTGGGCACGCCGCTGCGCCCCTCGCCGCCGCCGCCTGCGACTACGAGATAGCCGCGACTGTAGGGATCCCAGTCGGCTGCATAGACAGGATAATCGAGGGTGTGTTTCGCATAGGACACGTCGGAGTTGGCGAATGGCGGCATGGCGGTGAACCGGAGGATGTACCTTAGCGATGTTTGTGCTGCATTGGCAAAGGAGAGGAGAGAGCTGTGCTGTCGTGGAAAGTTGGTCGCCAGAGCTGCCGACGGAAGTGACGACAGATGTTCCGCAGCAGCACGCGCTAGCGGCGGCGTCTAGACTTGACCTCTCCTTATCCTCCACCACTCCCTCCAAACTGTCAAATTCCATCTCCGACATCTGAATGCATTCTGCGTAATGGCGATCAACATTCGTGGGATCGGGTTGAGATATATCAATCATACTGTCGGCACCAAAAATGACCACCACTGTGGCTCTCTTTTCTTACACTCGGCCTTGAAATTGTGTTTGTATGTAGTAGTAATAGTACTCAAATGAACACAACAGTTGCAGAAGCGAAGTAATAGCGCCCCAAATCCGGCCGCAGAGTGCACGGCGTGTAGGAGCAACGCCGTGTAGCATCCCAAGAATGTAAATTGCCCACCCAATCACATCGGCCGTCTTGTCTAGATTCCTTACTCACCACAGTGCACATTGCTGTTATCGACACTTGCAGTCCCCCATGACGAAAAGTCCTGCTTCACAACACCACAAATCTCAGTCAACGTCTTTGTCAGTCTCCCAGCTCCGGTAGGCGGATCATTGCACGTCTTTCGGAAGCGTCGAATTACAAATTCCGCCTCATAGCGCAGTCCCCAGCCGTAATTAGCAGCGACCGTACACGTCGGCTGGCCAGGATCCACGTAAGGTTCGCCATTGAGGCAGTTCGAGCCATCATTGTGACTCTCTTCAGCATCATCTTCAATTCGTTCCCTGACGTCGCCGCAATACGCGGCCAGATCGTTTTCGCCGTTCTCCATTTCTTTGTTTGTGTAGATCTTGTGGCAAATGATTCTGACGCGGGCGCAGTCGAGTTCGGCGTCGGCTTTGAGGAAAAGGTTAGTGCGAATCATATTTGACAACAGCGCGTGAAGGGTAGGGCACTCACGCTGTGCTTTGCCACCTGCTTTGCTTCCTGTTGGCGTAAAGACTAGTGGTTTAATGGGCACCGGTTTCAAGAAGCCTGGTGGTATGCCGTTCGCTGATGTTCCCGCTTGGTTGGCCACTGGTTTGGCCACTTGCTTGGCCAGTGGTTGGCTTCCCACTGGATTTGCCGCTGGTTTACCCGCTGCTTTGCCCGCTGGTTTGTCGAGACTATTATCTTCCAACGCAGAACCGCCTGGCGCAGCAAGAGCCAGCGCTGCGGTGAGGAGTTGAGCAAGGATGGCAAGATGCATCGTGTAAGCGAAATTGATTCGAGTTATGGCGAGGAGGTTTCTGCGGCTGGAAGGTAGTGTGTTGTATCAGTCGAAGTGCTTGCAAATCTGCAGGTCCTTTATACTACTATACGCACACCTGCTCTCAGTCCGCATCATTCGGCGTCCATGATGCCCAAGTTTGGGACCTTCGGCGAAGTTGGCATAAGTCGTCAAGGATAGCCGAACTTGTTCGACGAGCACTTCAATAGCAATACGAAGGAGTCGGAAGGACAGTCGACGTTCTTGACTGATACGAAGGAGTCGCAAGGACACTCGATGTTCTTGACTTGACATTTCCGATTCGGATCTAGCAGTGCGAGACCTCGTCGGCTCGATCGGAGGGTAGTTCTACATCGTAAATCCGGCATTGATCTTAATTTTTCCGGCATTACTGGTTACGGTCCAGCCTCTTCGATAGAGTCTGTAGAGCGAGCGCAAGTACCAGTTTTCTGTGGCCTATCAGGACTAGGCGCTGCAATTATAACTCGTAGCATCCTCGAATGTGCATCCTGCGAAGCAGTCTGGCGTGGTATCGAACAGTCTCTTTTGCTCGCAGATGGCCTTTCTGGGCCCCGGACTCGCTCGTATAGCTGAGAGTCGTCCAGGCATCAGACGTCTTGCTGGATCTTTCGTCCCCGCGCCAAGTACGGTCAGTCTGGACTCGCATGTTCAAGTGGATTAGGATATCCTCGTTTGTCAGAGGCAGTGATGTTGCATGCGGTGCCATCTGAGGTCGGAAAGGGTGTAGTTGCTCGCTCGTCAGAACCTCGCAGTGCGAATAGAGTTTTGAGCACGAGTGTCAGCAGTGATTGTGTCAGTCAGCAAAGGCGGCGGTTGGGCCGATAACAGTATAAGTTCAAGCGGTGTTAAGAATCCAGACTTTGGGCAGGCGGCTGGCCAAATCTGTCTTCGAACAACTCTCTTCCAGCACTCCTTCGGGGAGAAAAGGTGTCACGAGCGGAGGTGACAAGAAGTGTCATGGTTCGTAGTCGGTCGAGGAGAGATGGTCGTTGTCAAAGCTGCCGCCGGAAGCGACGACAGATGTTCCGTTTCCGTGCCTCCCGCTTGCGCCGGGGCGTGTCTAAGTTTCCTCTGCTACCTCCTTAAAGCCATCGCGTCCCATCTTCAACGTCGAAAGACCTGATTTCTTCTTTCGCGACGACATGGCTTGTTCACTGAGCATAGGGACCCAAGCAAGAACCCCGAGTGAGCATAGGTAGCCACTTTGCGAATGAAGCTACGCCTGGAGGCCGGCAGCACTTTCTCATAGTCACCACAGAGCACCAATCACTCACCGTGTGGCAATGCAAGACCTTCCGATGTCCTTTCAGCAACTTTGCTGGATGCAATTGGAGCCGATGCCGATGAATTCATGATGCTCGGGACCGGAGTGTTCCAAGCCGATGTTATCGCTCCTCACCCAACTCTATAGACCATTCGCGGCAGGGCCCTGGGCATAACAGCAAGAATGACGAAAGTAAGCAAGATAAAGTTATCAACTACTCGACAGAAAGGCAACGCATCCAGAAGATGCTCAAGGTGACCTGATCAAGCGATGGCGTTCATGCTCAAAACTTGATGCTTGTGCTACCCCGCCGAGAACTTTTTCACTCTACTTTCCTCCGTTTGCGTGTAGGCTCAAATCCAGTCAAGGATCACAAACATGAGTCTTGGGGGCACCATATTTGTCATCACTTTCATTTTCACTCTCTACATCACAGTTCGGACCATATATCGACTTTTCCTGAGTCCTCTAGCACAAGTCCCTGGCCCAAGACTCGCGGCTGTTTCTCGGCTGTATGAGTTGTACTTCGACTTAGCAAAAGGAGGTCGCTTGCCATGGAAGATACAGGAGCTTCATGATGAATACGGTAGGGTCGTGGAGGGATGCATCGACAAATGCTGACGCTTCTCAGGGCCTATTGTGCGGATAGGGCCTAACGAGCTACATGTCGCCGACCCTCAGTATGCGTCAAACCATTTCAATACACGAGCAGACAAATATGGCCCTCATAGAAACCGATTTGGCTTTCCTGAAGCAACATCCGAAACAGCAGAGGCAGATTTGCATAAGCATAGAGCCCACACTCTCGCCCCAGCTTTCAGCCGGAAAGCTGTCGTAGATCTGGAACCGCTCATCAAAGCACAAGTCTCGAGAGTTTGCCAACGCCTGTCTCAACTACAGCGCAGACCCAATTCGAAAGACGAAGGCTCAGTCATCGATTTGAGAAGGCTCTTTCTGTGCATGACAACTGATACCCTCACCACGTTTGGGTTCGGATTCAGTTTTGATCTGCTCGACGATCCAGACTTGGCTGCACCATGGCGCAAAGCCTTGGACGATGCCCTGCGCAACGTTCAGATGATGAAGCACTTCCCCATATTGTGGGAACTTCTTCGTCGTCCAGCCGTAAGCGATCGGCTAGTTCGCGCGAAACCCGGTCTTGCCGTGACGATCGACTTCCAGAACAGAAACAAGCAGATCGCTCGGGAGACTATATCTCGATACTCGCTCGGTCAGGACAATAAAGAGAAGATAACGTTAGCTGGACACGAGTCGAAAGGTAGAACGAGCTCCGAAACCACAGTACCCAAGACGGTCTTCGAACAACTCCTGTCCAGTGACCTTCCAGAAGAAGAGAAATCCTACG
The DNA here is from genome assembly GCA_013365195.1 of Cercospora citrullina. NCBI lineage: Eukaryota > Fungi > Ascomycota > Dothideomycetes > Mycosphaerellales > Mycosphaerellaceae > Cercospora > Cercospora citrullina. The sequence goes on from JAASFF010000125.1 coordinate 166,648, forward strand.
ACCGCCTATGGCAAGAGGCATCATCCTTGATGGGTGCCGGGACTGAGACTGTCGCAAATATGCTCAGCTACACCTTCGTCCAACTACTCTCCAACCCCGATTCCCTTTCCAAGCTTCGGCAAGAACTAGAATCGCGCATTCCAGACACTTCTCCAGCCTCTCTGCCAACTTGGACAGAACTGGAGCAGTTCCCATATCTCTCTGCTGTGATCTGTGAGGGTCTCCGAATGAGCACTAGCGTCGTGCATAGGATGCTTCGCATTCTACCTTCGGAGACTGAGATTTGCGGGTATGTTTTGCCAAAGGGAACGGTCGTGGGAATGAGTATCCCAATACTGCATAATGATGCGACTGTCTGGTCTGAGCCGCACAAGTGGATGCCGGAGAGATTTTTGGGGCCGGAAGGAAAACGAAAGAAGGATATCTATTCGTTTTCGAAGGGGCCGAGAGCGTGTATTGGTATCCAGTAAGTGTGTCTCCGAGCCACAATGTCTTAGTGCTGACATGATCCAGTAGTTTTGCTTACGCGCAACTATATCTGACGCTTGCGGCTGTGGTGCGTCAGTTTCGGCTTGAGCTGTATGAGACTACGATTCGCGATGTGGAACCCTATTACGATGGAGTCGTTGCGCTAACGAGACACAACTCTAAAGGCGCGAGGGTTGTGGTATTGTAAGAAGGAATCGATACAGAACCGATTGCATTTGGTCACTTATTTAACCATTTGTACAATTTCCAGCTTGCGCGATGCAAGTTTTGCTTACCAAGCAGTTCGATCGTTCGAATACAGCATCGTTGGTTGATGTGGCTGTCCCAGAGGATCTTGGGAGGTGGCCAGCTTCCTGCGAGGCGGCCTCTGGCCGCAGCTTGCATGCATGTGCATGTGCGGATTACGCTCCACACGCAACAGCCTGAATCCCTCGAGCGGGCGAAGCATAAGCTTGGGTCTTGACGATTTCACATATCATGCACTCATCCCTCTTCTGCATCTCAGGAAATACCGCCATGACGGACGATAAAGCAGACGAAGTGATTGAGGCCCACGAGATTCATGGCCAGTTGAACGTTGCGAAGAAGGAGATCAGAATCTGCCATGTAGAAGACAAGTTGGACGAGGAAGGAAGAGTACGATGCCGACTTCAAGTCGTGTCTTTGCCTCAGCAAGTGTCTCTGGAGAGCGTGGAAAGAGCAGATCCGCCTATGCGGGAGCTTCGTACTGGAATCCCGGAGCTGGACAATGCAGATAAAAGCGCAGAACATTTTGCCGCAGCAGCTGATGAGAGCCCACTCAGTGAGGATGCACCGACAGATGAAGCCCCTGATTGCAACGTGGATAACTCAGCACAATCGAATACGCCAAAATACAAAGCGATATCTTGGACATGGGGCGATCCGCACCGAAAAGCTCAGATCTTACTGAATGATCAGCTCACCGAGATACCCGCGAATGCGGAAATCCTGCTTCGGCGCCTATGTTGCGAACAGCGGCATTTAACAGTATGGCTTGATGCCATCTGCATCAATCAGGCAGACATAGTCGAGCGAGGCCAGCAAGTTGCCATTATGCGAGACATCTATTTGTGCGCTACTCAAGTTCTTGTCTGGCTTGGGGAAGACGACCAAGGGATCGCTGAGGCTGCGTTCGCGTCCGTCGATAAGCTTGTCGCGCAGTGCATGGATTTCACATTAGGCGACGAGAGAGCATTGTACTACGAAATGCGGAAATTCGGAATCCCCAGATACTTGCCTGAAGCGTTGCCGGATTGCGATTGGCGGGCTCTAGAAGTGCTCTATGCCAACCCATGCTTCACTCGTCTGTGGGTTGTGCAGGAGATCATACTGGGTAATGCACCGTGTTGTTATTGCGGCGTGCACTCTCGCGACTGGGCATACATCAGACTGGCTGCACGATGGCTCGACCACCGTGTATATCACCGCTACATGGCAAGGACCATCAGGGACATTACTATTTCCGCCCGCATGTGGGACATGTCTTTCTATTCCCCTGGGCTTGCCGAACTTTTGCCACTGAGCTTGCACCTCAATGCTTCGGAACCTCTTGATAAGGTTTACGGTATCCTGGGAATCGTACAGGATGAAATGGCTTCCCAAGAGCCGCAAATCGATATGGTACCTGATTACAGATCGAATCTGGAGACGGTCTATGCACTCATCACCAAAGCGGCTCTACTCCTTGACGATGGAAGTTCTCACGCTCTATGGTTTCTCGACGCCGCACAGGCATTGGTTCCTAGCGCAGAGGACCTGAACGGTCCGGGCCAAGACTGGCCCTCTTGGGTACCAAGATACCACTGGCGAGAGTCTGCTGACGAGGGCTCACCTCCATCAATACGCGGCCCTGCTGACGCAGGAGGTGGCACTCGCTGGTCTCCAGAAATGCTAAAGCCAGATGCCAGAACCAAGATCTTGACAGTCCAAGGCATCCTCGTCGACCGCGTGAAGATCTGCACCGAGCCCTTCACGAGGACAGTCCAGAAGGACGACATTTCCTGCTACCGATGGATCTCTTCCAGCGCTCAGATCGCCCCGAATCCCCCAAATCTCAGACAGAAGGCGGCGATCATCGCGCTCACTTTGACATGTGAAATGACGGGCGATTCCACCCCAGTCGCTGACACCGATGCTCATGCTGCATTTTACGAAGAATACATTCCCCAAGGCGAGGGTACAGCTTTCGACACGCTCAGTCGCGAGTCACAAGAGTTCGTCAATGCCGTTTGGGCAGGCAGCGCGAACCGGGTGTTCTTCACTACGCCGCTTGGGGAAATCGGGATGGGACCGCCGGGAATGCAAACAAATGACCTGCTTTGCATTTTCTTTGGAGGTGCTAGCGTGTTTGTGCTGAGGCAGCAGGAAGAGCATTATGTGTTTGTTGGTACGGCGTATATGTACGGCTTCATGTCGGTAAGTGAAGTCTCCATTTGAACTCGAACTGATGCTTGTGATTGTCTCCTTGACGGTCTTTTGTTGTACCTTGCAGGACTATCGCGCAGGGGGACCACTCTCTCCTAACAGACGTTACAGGGCCAGTACATTGGTTATTTGAAAACCCACGGACGGTTTGAGGACGAGACGCGTTGGTTTGAGATCCACTAACCTTTATCACCATTGTATCTCTCGGCAGCTAAGACGTTCGAAACATTCTAGAGACTTTATGTGGAGGAGGTCTTGTCGTAAATTGGTCCCTTGATCTTGGTCCAACCTTCGCAGTTTATCCATGTTCACCAACTACATTATGGGCGTCTGTGAGTCCAGTGCAACCGGTACAGTTGTGGCATCGAACACCTGGGATATTTCTGTTAGCAGAGGACTTCTTCATACCTGTGCCATGCTCGATTGCCACATTCAGCATGTCCTTGGCTGCCTGTAGATTACAGTACTGGAGTCGGTGGGCAATAGTGCAGGAATTTGTGACCAACCCTCAAGCGTCTTGTCTACAACAGCGCCATATCGAGGGCTCGGGATGGGAGAGGTACAGGGGGACTCACAATCAGTGCAATCAGTGCAGTTGTGACAGTCAACACCTGCTCGGAAAGATGATCAGCCTGTGTGCGAGTTTCCATTGCAGTCACTTCTCGAGATATCTCGCGGGAGCAAGCTCAACATCTCGATGCTGGGACACAAGCAGCGCATGCTGAGATCGCTGCAAATAGAGTGAACGTGAAAGAATGTGGTCCAAACAAGAAGACTCGGAGTAGGGCCAATGTACTCACAATCTCGACAAAGCACGCAGTTCTTGCATCCTTCGCAATTGACACATCTAAAGTATCAGACCAATCGTCAGCTCTGTGCAAGCTCTCCTGAAGCAGTTGCAAGGAAGAAAGGAATCGCATATGAAAAACGCACCCGACACAATTCTTGTTCGGTCGTTTGTCCTTGCCGCCGGTACCTTCCAATGTCTTGGACTCGCTCATCGGATTTTCGTCTGGCGAAGGGCGAGCAACAGATCCAGTGCCACAAAAGGTCTTGCTGATGGCGCTGGTCAAGGCATTGAAACCTGCTCGGAAGCCGGAGACAGTGGTGGTATTGTCAGTGGGCAATGTTTCATCATGGCTTGAATACGCTGGTGGTGGATCGGTAGATCCGTAGGAAGAAAGCTGCTGCTGGCGCGCGTCCAGACGGGCTTCTTCGGCGCTTTTGGACGCTTTGTTGTTGTTCGTTTCGGACATTAAAGCGAAGATGCAGGGGCCAGTTATAGCTTGTGAGTTCGATGGGCTGTCTTGATGAATCGGAGGAAAAGCTCGAAACGGTCAAATAATGTGTCTAGAGTCACGAAGTCCAGAGGCAGCAACGGAAGACCTTCTGGACATAAGTGGTGTGTTATCAATACCTCAGTACTTATGGACGAGACCTGATGTCATAATAGCTCATCGCAAGAGATAACACACACTGTTTACGGCTGAAGCTCAGCTCCTTCCTGCTCCCAAGCGAGGACTGGAGGGGCAGCCAATGCATGCGTCGCTTGCACTTGTTACACAACATGACTGCCACGGAGGTAGCCCCAACGCCAATTTCGACCTCACCGGTGCGTTGCTTGGATTCGGATCTTCGTTTGTCGTATGCTGTCTGTAAACCTGCTAAGGGGCAGAGGCGGAAGTCAAGAGCTTTCCACAGAGGCGAAGCACAGGTCGCATGACAGCGGCTGTCTTGTCGAATGCACGCTTCGGCGAGAGGTACTGTTTGATCGTCACTTCCACTGAGATATGATGTGCGCCAATGGCACTTGGCGACTGGACCTTCCAGGCTGCCGCGCGTCACTCTCTCGCCACTGTAGCAGTCACGATGCTGCTCGATGCCCATCAGAAAGAGAGGAACGGACGTCTCAGCTGGGGTTTCAAAGTCCAATAGCAGTCCAAAGTAAGATTACAATCTCAAGTGTAGCTCCAGCCTCAGCTACCTATAGGAAACCGCCGTCCTGTGGGTATCTTCCATGCCGTTCATAATGACGGAGACGATGAGTCTCTCCTGCGCAAGGCCCAACGTATCCAGAAAGTGATAGTATGCTCTGACGTTTGGAACAAGAACCACTGACTCTTCAAGCCCTCTTCGCGTTCTTGAAAAGATCTAATAGAGTACTTTGCTGTGCTGTTTGCTGATGTGACTGTTGCTGATGATTTTGATATTGCGATTGCACGTGTGCAGGCGACCCAGCGTCTCGGAAGAAGTTTGTGTCTGCGCTTGGAGGGAATCGAGAGGCAGCATTGTTATTGCCAGACATCGAAGTTGCGGCTGCGAATCTTTCTTCTGCAAAGGGATTGCTTGTGAAGACTGTGCCGCCGATATTAACTTCGGTCTGTGGAGGCTGTATGCTTGGTGCTGGGGCCGCAGCTGCTGTAGTCTTGCCGAATAATGTCCCAAGGTCGATTGACTGTCCTTGTGTTTGTTGTGGTTGTTGTTGTGCCTGTTGCTGCGTGTGCTGGGTCTCGTATGTACGCTGCTGTTGCTGTTGCTGAGGTTGTTGATATTGGTGTAAGAAAGTTTGCGCATCATCCCTCTCCCACTTTTGCTGTGCTGCATGCAGTCCATTCCCTTGCTGATCCAGATACTGTTGCTCCTCGTACGTCACCTCCTCTTCAAACCCTTCCTTCACATCCTCGTGATCAGCCATAGCTTCGACCTCCCTCGCGCAGCTCAATATTGCGTTTCCGACCACGTCTCGCGTACTCCCGCCCTTTTCCTCGAAGATCCAAATCCCGTGAATCTGCTCCTCTCCCGTGCTCTCATCCTCCTTCTGTACTATCACGTACTCTTCCGATAGCTGAATCGCCTCTTCAGTTTTGACCTCGTATTCCCAATTCTCCAGACCCTTTCGGTTCAAGATTATGACTTTATACCTGCTGTGCCCAGCTGGTGATTTTGTGAGCGAGCAGAGGAATAGTGAGCCTTGAACTTCGCACTTTTCCCATGTGGGAGTTTCGAGGTTGGGGTTGAAGATGTAGAGGACTGCGAATGGAGCGATTGTGAGGATACTGGTGATTTCTGGCTGCCATCGCTTAAGCACGAGGAGGTTGAGCTCGTCATTTGTTCGAAGTGGTGGAGCGGGAATGAAGGGTTGGGTGTCGGTGAAGGCAGCCGTATCTGATTCGTAGTCGCTTGCTATGGCGGGTTGCTGTTGTTGGCGCGACTTCTTCCTGTTAGGAGCCATGGTTGTGGTGGTGGTAGAGCTAGCGATGGTGGGTGTTGTTGTTGTGTTGTTCGCAATGCGGGTGAGGCTAGCATGTGAAGATTGGGTCGCGTGGTGGATTTGATGGAGTGCATTTCGGGTGCCAATCAATATTGATGGAAGGTCAGCTCACTCGTCTTGGCGCTAAGTGAAGCTTTCCAAGCGATGACATCAAGTGATGGGCAAGGAAAGCGGCGCCTTAGCTCGTACTGCACTGCCTCGAACTTGGAAGAGGAATACATTTGCGGTGACGGTGGTGGAATGCACATGACATGGCCACTCTCCTCATCTCCTCCGCCTGAGTCGAGCAGCATGACGCGAGATTGCTGCTGTCACACCTGCGATAGGTGCTTTGCCAGTAGGCCAAACTGCTGAACCACGGCAGTCATTTATCCTACACCATGTCTGCCTCCAAGTCGCATTCCCGCGGCGGCTCGACTGCGAGCTCATCCAGTCTTATGCAAGAAGTCCCCGGAGCATTTCCCACTACGCCCCTTCCACGCGACAACAACGACGAAGGGTTCGACGAAGACGAGAATGAAGTGACGTTCAAGAGCCTCTCCCAGGCTGTGTATGCTCGGAGAAACGAATATGTTCGGCCTAAACATGTCCGGATCAAGGTCGGCACGTGGAATGTTGCTGCTTTCAAGGGAACAGAGAAGGACCTGGGAGGATGGTTCGTGGGAGGCAAAGGTGTGGCAGACAACCTCACGGGAGCTGTCAACGCCGAAAACAGGAAGACTGTGCAAGAGGATGCAACAGAGCAGGAGAGCAGATACGAGCGAAAACAGAAGACCCTGCCATCCGGAGACGAGAGTGTCCTGCCGCATGACAAGGATGTCGGGCTATATGTATTGGGACTGCAAGAGGTCGTCGATGTCACTGCTGTGGGGGAGGCATTAAAGCCGTACACCGATCCTGCTGCGGCGAATAAGTGGAAGGATGCCATGCAAGAGGCGGTGCCAAAGGGATACCAACTGGTCGCGGAACAGCAGTTGATCGGGCTACTGCTCCTCATATATGCAGCACCGGAAGTCGCATCCGACGTCAAAGCTGTCAGCACCACGAGTGTCGGAACAGGTGTTTTCGGATACATGGGCAACAAAGGTGCTGTCACTGCTCGCATCGTGCTGGGAGGGACAACACGACTTGTGTTCGTGAACTGTCATCTGGCAGCTGGTGCGGATAAGACTGCATTGGAGAGGAGAATATGGGATGCCCAACAGATCGTGCAGCGGACCAAATTCGAACCAATCCAGGACGCATTGGATCTGAACCAACACTCTGGAGAGACCATTGGCGATGAAGACTTCGCATTTTGGTGCGGGGATCTCAACTTCCGAATGGAAGGTATTCCAGGTGATGACGTGAGGAGGTTGCTCATGTTGCACACACGAAATCAGTACGATCTGAGCCAGCCAGCGTCAAGAAAGATCGATAAAGAAATCGAGGAGACCACAGAACAAGTCAAGAACAGACTATCACTGGACACAGGCAACAGTTCTCGGCCGAGCAGCGACAGCTCAAGACATGATACTTTGGTCGACGAAGTTCAGGCCAAGGAGGATCCTACATCACTTCAAACGACACTTGACTCACTTCTACCTCACGATGAATTGCGACAGCAGATGAGGAAACGAAAAGTCTTCCACGACGGCTGGCGAGAAGGACCGATTACCTTCCTGCCAACTTACAAATATGACCCTGGGAGCGTCGGTGTCTTTGACAGCTCTGAGAAGAAGCGTGCTCCTTCGTGGTGTGACCGCATTCTGTACCGGACGCGCAAAGACAAGCTGGCTTACGAGGCGAAGGTCCGTGAAGAGGAGAATGCTCGCAAGAAAGACGAAGAAATGAGAGCCAGCGGAATAGATCAAGCCGCTTCGGAAGAGGATGTGCTGTACGACTACGATCCTGATACCGATGGCGCTACCGCCGGAGACTATGATGAATATGATGAATATGACGACGCGGCAGACGAAAATAACAGTGCAATTGTAGTGACACGAGAAGGATTCGAAGACGAGATTACGCTGGAGTACTATACTGCGCATCAACGAGTGCTTTCCTCAGACCATAAACCGCTTGACGCGTGCTTTATGCTCAAGTATGACGCGGTCGTGCCAGAGCTGAAAGCGCAGGTTCATGCAGAATGCGCCAAGGAGCTGGACAAGGCTGAGAACGAGGGCCGCCCAAATGTCACAGTTGTTGTCGACAAGCAGACCCATAACTCTGCCGCTGTTTCCAGTGAGGACCTGCCGGGAGGTGTTTCGGACGAAGGTGTCTGGTTTGGTGACGTGCGGTGGATGCAAACGAAACAGCGCTCGCTGACAATTGCGAACACCAGTCGCGTGCCGGCCAACTTCAGTTTCATCGAGCGACCGGTGCAGTCAGGAGAGCCTGCAGGCATCGCACCACAGTGGCTTACGATCAAAATTGAAGGCATTGCAATATCGAATACCGCAGGAACTTCGCCAAACATCACGCTCCAACCGGGAGAGACAGCCAACATCGAGCTTGAGCTCAAGATCTCTGACATGACAGATGTGAAAAACTTCAACGATAAGGAAAAGCCAGATATTGATGAGATCTTGGTTCTTCGAATCGAAAACGGCCGCGACCATTTCATTCCTATACGTGGACACTGGCTAGCAAGCAGTCTGGCGCGCACAATCGACACCCTTGTTCGAATCCCCGAGGGTGGCATCCGAAAACTTCAAGGCCAGAAACCCAGCGACAAATCAAGCAAAGAGTCAAACTCGCCCAGCTCACCCATCAGGAATGCTTTCAATGCCATTACCGCATCTGATGCCTTCTCAGATGGTGCAAGTATCGGTTCCTCCCGTCCAGCAGAGCACAACCGGAACGTCTCAGCCGTCAGCACGAAAAGTATCGATTCTTCTGGACAGCCTCCTGTACGTTTCTCCGCTCCGCGCGAGCTGTTCAAGCTGACGGAGGCGATAGAAGAGCTGAATACTCGCGTCGTTGCTGAATGGGAAATGATGAATGACTTACCTCCTGTTACGCCGACTTCTTCTACTCCTACGACTCCGAGGACGAGCACTTCTTCTTCGCTTTCTACACGAGTGGGGACGGAGGATGAGAGTTTGGGTGTTGTGGCTTTGCCTACTGCGCCTTGGGATACTTATCCTGCGTGGCCTTTTGAGAGGGAGTGTTGGACACTTCGCGATACACCGGATTGGGATACGGCTCTAAGTTCGATCTCTGATGCGCTGGATCGGGATTTGGCGCTCGATGGGGCTTTGCCGGGCACGCTGCCAAGGATTGAGAGGCTTTATGTTTTATGCTCGTTTCTGTTGACTTTCCTGGAAAGCTTGGATGATGGAGTTGTGACTGCGGAAATGTGGTCAGAGATTGAACAGTTCTTGAGTGGGTTGGAGAAAGGGAAGCAGCAACAAAGGAGAACGAATGAGGAGTTGAGGACGGCTGTGCAGGAGATTTTGGCGATGAGGAGTTCGAGCCACAGCATCAGTTTTGTTCTGATTACGGGGATGTTGGAGCGCATGGTTTGGGAGGTTTCGGGTGGGAAGGAGCAAGGTTTCACGAGTGATGCAAATGTCCCTATGAGTCCCACGAAGAAGGCGTTAGGAGGATTGAAGAGAATGGCGACTTGGAAGGGCAAGATTCCGTTGGCGCAGCAGGGTTCGTCAAAGGGCGGAAATTCGAATGGGAGTTTGGGAACGAAGGGAAGGGCATTGGCGGAGGTTTTTGCGAAAGCGATGATTCGCTTGCCGGGTGGGGATGGTGAGAAGGGGAGGGTTGCGAAGGAGAAGAGGAGGGTGGATGTTTTGGAATGGTTCATCGTGAGGGGTGAGGAAGGTTCATAGATGGAGCATGGCACGTTGGAGTTCGTTCTGCACGTCAATCAGTCCCTCCTCCGCTGGCATTCTTGCACCACACAGTCGGAAAACTGGAGACATCACAGGCGAAGCTGTCGATGCATACGACGAACAATGATACATCCCTGACGAGCAACTTTGTCAAGGACTCGCAGATGCAGAGTTGTGTGGCACAACAATGATCTGTAAATTGTTGCGCTCGTCTCTCTCTACACGGATGAGTATTGTTGCCGATGTTACTGCTTGTGAAAATTCCTGCTGGAAGGACATTGTGCAGCCGATTCGGCTCTCAGCTTGCGCCACACACGTCCTCTTGCATGGGATGAAATTCGCCTTGCCGGGATTTGAGGAGTGGATGCATCTCGCCAGAAGCCGCCCTATAGGGTAAGACCAAGCCGCAATGCTGTGCACAGTAACACAAAGGCTGAGCAAGCTTTATCGTCGAGTCGTCCTCTTCCTCGAAGGTCAGTCCTCCGTTTGCGCTAAAGCATTTAGTCTTGTTGCTCAAAAACGCTATCGGACCAGACTTTTTTTGAACCCATGATGGCCGGCGATGTTCCCATGGAGATGTCTCGGTTTCCTAGTGACAACAGGGCTGAGACAGCTCAGCCTGAACTGGACCTTGAACGTCAGGCCTTACCGCGCGAAGTAGGCCGTGGAGCGGAGTCTGAAAGAAGACCAGAAGAGCGTTCGGATTCAAGGCAAAGGTCTACTTTCGCAGAGCGCGTTGATGACTCCCATCCGCAAAAGCCCGAACATAGTCTGGGCGACGTCCATGGTCTGCAGAGAATAGAAGTTTTACCTTGGCAAGAATCCGTCATAAGGTAAAGTAAACAAACTCACTTCGAATTCCTACATGCAAGGACAAACTGACGGAAAGTAGGGGCAAGGTTGTCGTTGAGGCAAGGACTATCTTGATGCAATGTCCGGAATCGACTACTGCAAGAACCTTCGTGGATCAGCTGGGCGCGGATGAAAAATTCTTTCGCGAACATTTGAGCCGAGATATACCTGATAGTACGCGTACTGTATCATGGTGGCAAATTGCAAGTTCAATGGACTCCGGTCCGCTTCTCAGATTCCAGCCATATCGCTCGTCAGCCTCCCAGTATGGTCATCGCAGAGAAGCAGACGAAGCAATTGCTTATTCTTTTCTGCCACTTGCAGGAACTTTCGAAGATGTGACGCTGGATAATAAGCGACTACGTCCCCGCGTTACCGATTCAAACCCCTCTGGCCTCTCACGTACTGAACGACTATTTCAAATGAGACGCTGTCATCTACTCATACTTTCCGATGGTCACTTCATACCTGCTGAGAAACAGTCATTCAGGGCTATGATAGACACTCTCATGCTTCGCGAATCCATTTACAGCAACGTTTTTGAGCGGGTCGCATTTTGGGTTCTCGGGATCCTGTTCATGGTTTGCTTAGTACCCGTCATGTACATCGTAGAGAAAGTCCAGGACAGTTCGACCCAAAACGAAAGGGACACTCAATATCGTGAGAAGTGGCAACATTTGCACGAGGAAACCTCGTTCGAAATTGTCGCATGCGCGAACCCAATGCTCGCTGAGGCGCTGGGTATCAGGCAAATGAGCGCCTTTACCTTCCTTTGGAACTGGCTGTTGGTGGATAAGCACCTGGAAGTATTGGAAGCGATTAGGAACATTCTTTGTCATCCTGAAGCTGCTGAGTCAAACAAGAGACTGTCGCAATGGGCTCTTTGCGCCTACCTGAACTATTTTGCATGGAGTGAAGTTCTCAAGGGCTTTCGAGAAGAGTCGAACTGGCTGAAAGAAAATGCCATCGACCGACCCGATCAAGAAACGCTGGCTCGTCTGAACACTTGTCGCTCACTTCTGGCGAGGCTCAAGACACAGTTGGGTTTTGGCCGGGACGACGGTGAAGCGAGGGGCCTGTCGTGGCTAGAAGCTCAGGTCAGTAGGTCGAGAGGCTCGAATGACGCGCAGCAAAGCGAAAATACTCTGCCTCGATCGAATCTAGCGGATGTAAATTCCTTAGAGGGCACTACAACAGGGTCAGTGAGCATCGGCAGAGTAAATGAGCAGTACGCTGAGGCTCAGAGCTCGAGTGACGCACAAGTGGACGAAGAAGATCCATCCGCCAGCAAATTGCACGACAATGACATCCTCACCGCTTCTGATCTCGATCAAAAGTATGGAGAATTTGCCAAGGAAGTAGAAAGACTTGAGGACGAAGTGCAAGAAACTTTTCAGCTTCTGGCAGTTAGCATTCAGATCAAGGATACCGGAGTGGCAAAAACACAAGCCAGGAGAGCCACGGCGCTGACTGTCGTGGCGACAATCTAACTTCCCGCAACACTGGCAGTGGGTGCTTTCGGTATGAATGTTCAATACCTGGGTGGAGATCTAAGCATCAAGTGGCCGATCATATTATTCGCTGCGCTGTTCGCTCCGTCGGCTATCATATTGCTGTTTTTGTTTTTGCGGGTATGAGGATGACGACGAGCTTCCAATGCGATTGGAGACAGAAGTATGTCATACCTTGAGTTCATACATTAGCATCATATCGCTGCTGCGGCAATGGCGGGTTCCCTGTCATATCATGGCCCTCAGGCGCGAACACTTCTCCATGAGTGACGACTTTAACACATCCCAGATGATCCGGCACTTTCTCATTCTGTGTCTGCCCGACCCCGGCGTCATCATCTGTTCTCTCACGAAGGTATTGCAGTCCCGGTCCCATTGCAATAGCAATTCGACCCTTTGGGTCTGTTTCGTGCGACCGATGGATCTTTGCATCAAAGACATCTCCACTTGCAGGCCAGTAGAACTCAAAATGATGACCTTGAGAAGCATATGTCTCCAATTTGAGCTCCATCGCCTTTGTCACGATCGCAAAAAGATCTCTTGAGAAACTCTCGCGCCATGGTCTGGAATCAAATGATCTTCGATGCGGGTTGATTGCTCTGGATACATCGACGAGAACTTCGATATATGGCGTCAAAGTGTGAACGATTTTGTCAGTGACAGCTGCACTGAAGCCAGCCAGAATATTGGTGAGTGACTGTGCCCTGGGCGTGTCGCGAAGCTTTCGCGCAGAGATCGCCATGGTAAGTCGTTCTGCTTGTAGTTGGTCGGCTGCATTGAATGAAAGTGCCTGGAAGAATGCGTTTCGATAGTCTGCAGGAACGGATAATATTCTGTCAGTGATTTCTGTGAAAGACATAAAGCAATCGCAATTGCAGGTTGACAGCTTACTCACCTGATTGCTCGACATCAACTCGAAAACAGAGCTCCAACATCCAATGGTGCTCGTTCAAGATCTCTGTAAACACTGCCGCCGAAAGGAGTGCTGTCATCAAATCGCTCGCTCGGAGAAACCGACGAGTTCTGAAAGTGTCGAGTGTTTGAGTCCAGTCCTGTCCACAGCACAAGCGGAACAGGCGTGCGAGAGGTTCGTGGCACTCGGCATCATATGTGAAGAGCTCCTGGACGTCGAGTCGAATCATTTCGAATAGACGGACAACGGAGTCGTGCAATATGGCCGTTATCTCAAGCTGGTCACGACTGATATTGTCCTCGACCGAAGGGCATTGCCGATCGCTTTCGGAAAGTTCTGAACTATCAATGGATGAGAGCGAGTCTGATGTATCCGACATGGTGGATTGCCCTTCGGTCGTTCGCTGTGGTTTCTGACTTGCAGGCGTGAGTGTCGGTGGTCTGAATTGAGAATCGTGCTGCACCACAGTGGGCACTCGATCGGGTGTAAGAGAGCTTTTAGTATCTATCGACGTCACTGCCCGCCACGCTTGTCGCTGACGTTTTCGTGGAGGTTCCTCTGAATCTGAGTCTGCAGCCGCTTCTGTGCCAGTCTCTACCTTGTCCACAGTGTCTGGAGCCTGAAGTTGTGAGCCTGAATCATCGTAGAGCTCGTTGTGATCCAATGTAGAGCTCGAGCCTGACAGAATTGCCTGGACATCATTACTTAATGACACAGTTCCAAATTCACCGTAGTTGACAAGATCAGTCGTTTGATCGAACGCTTCTGCAGCTGCGACTGCTTTGTCCCACCAAGCAGGGTCGAGATGCTCGCTGCCCGTAGTGAAAATAAGGTCTTCTCGCTCGTCTACCGAATAATGCTTCCGATCTATGCCAGAATGAAAGTAGTACGCTTTTCTGATGCGATCAATCAGCTGTGCTGGCGTGATAGCCTGCAATCCCGCTGTCAATCGAGACTGTGCCTTCAAAGAATACTGCTGTATTAACATTGAAAGCGCCTCGAAACGGCTGTCGGAATCTCGGTACTTGTAATCTGGATGAGCTTCGTGTGTTTTCTAAGCATCGATGTCTTGAATAGCATACACAAGAGTGCGATAGCTTTGGCCGTGTGACGCCGCCAGCACCTTAGTATCGTTTCTCCGGGCAGATGGCAAACTTGATTTTCTTCTCATGATCTCTGAAGGACGGCGCAATCTGCTGTGCCTGGCGCGAATCCAAAATTGAAGTCTTGCTGTTAACGATGTCTCCTTGTGCACAATAGTAGGCCAATCTGCAAGCCAAGGTCAAAATTTGCCAAATGTGCGCAAACAAGGTCGGAATGGATTGCTCGCAGCGCTTCTAGTCATGCCAGTTGAGCAAAATCAAGCGGCCTGAACGGGTAACGATGTCGTGGCTTGTGCGTGTCGCAGCACGGTCCTTTGTTAGACCGACGAAATCAATCTAATCACAGGGGTTACGTCGAACACCAGCGTCTGGCGAGCCAAAAAGGAGACCAACTCAGTGAGCCGCGAAGCTCGCTCTGAGTCCTGCTAGACCATTTGGTCTGCGCTGAGACCCGCAATCCACCAGTCAAGATTGTAGATAATTGTGATTGGATCGCACGATTGCCTGAACAAAGGAACTTGCAACAAGTGTGCGGGAACAGGGCTGGAATGCAAGACGCAAGCATGCTCAATGCGGATCTGTGCTTCCGCTGCAAAATTGGTAGCGTCAGCCGTCCGCACGCTTTGACGTGGTCAAATGCAAGTTCCCGCGCTGGAGATTCAGCCTGGCCCCGCTGACAGGAGCGTTGCATCGCCGAAGTTGCTGGGACCAAACGCGTAATGGAGTACCTGGATTATGAAGACGGCGAAGCAGTACAGAGTGAGGAATTGCGGTTTAAATTGTGCGATCTTGAGATCCTCTCCAGCCTTGCGGAATGCAGGTCAATCTGCTTCATGACAGATAATGACCTGAGTGGTAGTGATAACCTTTTGCTCCATAGCATCGCCGCTATTTTGCCCACGCGAAAGTCTCACGCTGAGACCAGGAAAGACCGTCAGCGCGACCTGGTGCTTTCCCGGCTGTGCAAGGAAGTGTTTCGGAGCCATCGATGTCAGGTCCACGGAAGAGCGGTAATTAGCCCAGTGAAATGAGTGATCCACTACTGTCAAAGCCACTTTCAGTCTCACAGCATCGACCAAAATGAGATGCAAAGAGTTGCTGAAGTGCGACAACGACGGCTCGTCAGAACTCCGGTTGGTGTTGCCATTCATGTTTTCTGCAATCGTGACCAATCGTTTCAAGCATGGCTGAAGTGTGGTTATCAGGGCCTCGTGAAGTCCTGTGATGTGTGCCGTAATGGTGCCCGACCCTGCGTCGTTGATGTCGTTGCTCAGCGCATTTGTGATGAGCAGTCGAGCATGCTCGCGAGCAGCTTCGCGTTCGGGTGCATTTCGTGAGAATATATTGCAAAGTAAAGACAAAATATCTAGTTGGTATTAGTGCTGTCCACTGACTTTCCTGACATGGCTCCCTTGCCAGCCATGTACTCACTGAACTCCGCAGGTAGGCTTAGGATCAGGCATTGCGTAAAGCGCGGTTGCGATAGCAGATCCACGTCCAAGATCGAATGCATTATGAAGGCTGCAACCAGAGCGCGCACTTGATCGTACGCAGTAAGGAGGTGAGCTTCTCGGAGCTGACGAGTGATTTCATTGTGTTGCCTGCCCAGACAAAACTGCATCAGCCTCTCTGTAGCCTCAGGCAATGCACCCCACACGATGGCGCCCAAGTTGACGTCCAAATCCAAGTCGTAAAAAAGTCGCAGAGTTGTCTGATTTAGGTGTTGTAAGAGTTGGGACATTTGGTCTTCATATTCATTGAGATCGAAGCTGGATTGCTGACGGATTTTGGAAGTGCGTGCGCGTGGCGAGGACGACTCTGATGGCCCAGAGCGCGCGTTTGAGTCCTTTCCCGGGCAATTGCCAGCTAAAGGAGAGAATGGCATATTGGGCTCCATTCTGATGCGATTTGTGCCTCGGTTGTCAACGATTTTCGCCATTGCAAAAAGGCCATCAATTCAGGCATTTGCAAAGGAGCTTGTGCCAGCGAGCTGAACGGAAAGTCGTTCCATTTTCAGCTCGATGAGGGTCCCATCAAACGTCGATGCTTCGTGGGATGTTGCCATGCGATGCAGCTCCCACCCCGCGCTGGTTCTCCCGAATGCGTCGACTCGGGTCGCGAAGGTATGCAGCCGGACGGATGCTGAGTCCGCCTGAGACCCGTGTCTGCCTCGCTCGAGGTACTCATTGCGGTGCCGAAATACGGCACTGGGCGGCATCAATCAGAGAGTCACCCTAGACTACCAGCAATTTGCAAGTCTCTTGCTGCAACTCCTGGAGCGGGCACGGCTTCGCCGTATCTCGATGAACAGCACTATGGTCAGGCACCATCTTGAGTGGGAAAAGAACGGCGTCCAGCATACGCGAGATGCAAAGTATCAGTGTGCGAACGGGATCCATGCAGTGGTGTGTCGTGGAGATGAAGTGAGGTTGCACCGTCCCGCCTCTCTCCGGCCTTGGCATCGGAAGAGTGCAGCAGCGTCACCATTTCACGTTCCGTTTCGTTCTGTTTGCTTACACGTCCATCGACCTTCAACGCGACTACTCGCACCAATTGCGTCTTCATGCTTGCAGACTAGCTGTAATCTCATAGGCAATGAGGGTATATCGGACTACCCAAGGGGCAACGCCAACCTACACGAATGCAAAAAGGAGCAGTACTTGGTGCAAGACGCGTTTTTTGCCATGCACCATGAACAAGCCGGCAAGCAGACAAACGCAACCTGCCGCGTGGACAATCACGGACCTCTGATTGCAGTCTCGTATCCCAAGACATGCAGCTATGTGCCTTGGAAGCGGGAGCTGCCCATGCTGAACACGGACGGCATCTATCAGAATCTTGCTTGAGTATCGTATGCTCTCACCACGTCCTCATCGCATCCCTCATTCCTTCTTCTACGCTTTGCTTTGATTCCTCACAGCAGCAATGGAGTCAGACTCAACAATCCGCCCCAATCCTGTTCTACTGATCTCTATTGACCTCGGCAGCTTTTACCTGAAGTGTTGGGCCAAGCATGTCCCAGCCGGTCGGCATGCCGATGACACTACACCATACGCGGTGTATCTAATGCCAGGTTTCCGGAAAATTCGACCATCACTCCTGATCGTGCCTGACAAGCAGGGAGAAAGCAAGCTTCTGTGGGGCGACGAAGTGACACAACACCTTCGCCATCATCCAGAAGACAGTCACAAAGTCTTCGACAACATCAAGCTCGCGCTTTGCGCGAAGTATGACCACCATGCAGTGGTTCGGCATATTCGAGAGGTTCTTGGGTGTCCCCAAGGCGAGAGCGTGCTCGGAAACATCCAGCACGTGTACACCCTCATGCTTGAGAAGGCGCGGAACGCGTGCCTACGCTGGTACACTTACGACAGCGATCAGGGGTCGGCCATGAATCCCGACTATTGGCGCACTGTGCCAGTGGAACTAAAGGTGACCATTCCCGCCATGTGGGATGAGACGGCGCAGAGCATCATGAAGCATGCGGCTCTGGACGCTGGCTATCGTAATGTCCGGCTGTATTTGGAACCACTCTGTGCGGCAGCGGCAGAGATGACCAAATTAAAATCGCAGAGGTTGCTCGAGGTAAGCCTGTTCCTGGGCTGATGAGATGGAAGCACGCTGATGAGATGCTGTTCCAAGTTCGGCGAGACTATTCTACTGATCGATATCGGGCACTTTACAATTGTAAGTCATCCGAGATTCTCTAGTGGCGTCACTGACTCTGTACAGGACGTTGCGATGACACGAATCAAGGCTGCATCCGTGCCAGACGGTCGACCTGTAATGGTGGCGGTGGGCGAGGCTGCTGGTACGCCTACCTGTTTGCATACAAATGCTTCCACTGACTTCTTTCAGGCGACTCCCTCGGCTGTCACGTTGTGCATGAGCTTGCCTGGCAAAAGTTCGAATTCTCTCCCGAAGTACGACGCCATGGTGGCCTTGCAAATTGTCTGCGGTTGCTGCAAGGGCTTTCGGAGGCTGAGATGCGGCGACAGTTATCGACATATCTTGAAGATCAAATGAAAAGGCCTGACCCGCGGGACTTCCCTGTTATGATCGAGTCCGCCGCGCCGCCAGGACCAGGCGAACTTTCCAACATAATGGTCAAATTTACGGGGTATGTAACGTCGTCCGGGTTTCTACATGCAGCCATACTGATGTGGTCAGGAACGCACTGCAGCATTGTATCGATACCTGGGCTTCTAGGATCGTTGACTTTGTCGAGAGCTTTCTAGACACCGATCAATGCCGGGGACTTCACGTGAGTATTGTGCTCATCATGCGAGAATACTGGACTAATTACGTTGCGTAGCTCCATAGAGCCCACTTGACTGGTGGAGGGTCGTCGAATACCTATGTGGTCGCAGGTCTCAAAAAGGCTCTTGAATCGAGACACATCGACGTGCGCATACCCGACTCCGACGAAGCAGATATGGCAGTTGCTCGAGGTGGCCTCCAACAATACCCCACAAATGAAGCCGATGACCTGCCCGAAGGCTTTTATTACCTTTGCCAAGCCGAGCCGTACGACTACAAGCGGCACAAAGACATTGTAATGAACTGGAAACCGCAAGATGGTTATCGGAAGGCAGTTTCGACAACAACGCCGAAGCTTGTAGCGCCTTCGCACGAAGATCCAGATCGATGGTTCGCTCTTGATCGCCTCCAGCTGGCTTATCAGCATTCACTCTCAGGTTCGAAGCAGCCACCGGGATATGTGTCAATGGATTTTCCGATCGATGCAAATTTCAATACCCAGTTCAAGTTCGACATCTATTTTTGCAAGGACTTTCATAGGGATGGGAGTGCATTGCGGTCGAAGGATGGGAAGGTGAAACCTAAATTCAGCAAGTTCCTTGTCGAACTTGCCGATGTGGAAGTGGACTGGTCGAAATACAACTTCGAGAAGTATGACAACAATGGGACTCCTTACTTCAACGTACTAGGACTAGTTGAGATATCTGGTTCAGCGCAGGAGCTCAATTTGGTCGTACGACTGCTGGAGCCTGGACAGCCTTTGAAATGGCAAAAGCCGCTTGGTGCGAAGAGATTCGATGATGCGGATCTCATCCTCGATCCCAGCGTGGACTACCGCTACATCACCGTCATCCGCCGTGAAATCTGGGCACCGTACCGCAGCCATGCGATATCCTCGACTTCTCGTGCTGCGGCTACATCCACGAAAGTAGCACCATGTAGCAGCAAGAGACGCAGCAAGAAGGGCATCGCAGTCAAGCGCTCTATTGGCACGCGTGGAAGCAGTACACGACATATGGGGACCAGGAAACACCCAGCTCAAAGAGATCCAGTGGTTCGAAATCTTCTGGCTGACGCAGCGACTGGTACCTCTGATACAGATGCGACTCAACCTCCTGTCAACAATCCTAAGATTCGCTCTGTGCGGAAACGCAAGTCGCGCGCTGCGCCCACTGACGACGAGGAGGTCAGCAGTGAGACGAGTGACGACCAGGTGCCCAGCGAAGTTAGTCATATTGCTAAAGAGGATACCGCCTACGGTGGCGCTGACCGGAACAGCCTTTGGCAACGTCCACGTTCGAGACTCACAACGCCGACGACAACCATTGGACACAAGCGCCGTCGGCTTGAAGAGCGGGCGGAGGTTGGTCTGGAGCAACATCCTCCATCACCGCGCGGCCAAAGTTGTGAACCTTGTGGTACGCTCGCAACACCCGAGAGCCTGTTTGTCAGCCGTTCAGCAAGTATGGAGAGCCTCGACAAAGAGGTAAATGCGTTGGCAAACGCATTTCTGGAGGACAAAATACCCGAGTGAGAATGTGGAAGCTCTTTTGCAGCAGAAGGGAGACTTCATGATGGCCAGGAAGGCCTTCGATGCGGACCGAGCTACGACTTCAAAGTGTGAGCTTTGCCAGACTACTCAGCGGATCAGGAACATTTCCGATTGTCTAGCAGATCCTCCAATCTCTCGTCGAGACGTGCGCGAAGAGCTAAAGTCACAAGGAATGGCTATCAAATCTTTTCATCTTCTTCGACTCGCCATGTCCGAGAATTGGTCTGCGAATGTGCAAAGCTCTACATGAGCACGTCTTCATCTTCATCTTCATAATCTTCGTAAGCTGGCACAGCAGGGTACACGTGTGCCACGCCGGGATCGCGACGAATCTTCAACAGTAGCTCTTCATCCAGAACTGCCGATACCGCGTACCCTCGATGATCTCCACTCGCACGATGAGGCTGCCCATAGAGCTCTTGGCCGATGAATGCGAAATGCTTCTCCATGCTGTGGCCAGGCTTGAATCTGATGAGGAAGGAGCCAGGTACTGTTTCTTCTTCGAATTCTATTGGTGCTAGCCAGGATCCGACATTCGTTGATCCATACTGCTGCGCTGCTGCAATTGGCATAGCGGAGCTTGCTGGATGCGGGTCTGCTTGCCCTTTCTTTGACGCATCGGCTGGTGAGTGTTCATCAAGTGTTGTGCTAAGCTCTTGGTTGTCGACCGTTTGCCTCGCTGCGAAAGATTCTTGTGTACTCATTATGCCGCAACCCAAATAGCTGCGCCGGCGGTAACAATATGAGTTCTCCGTGCAAGAGGGCATTTGTGATCGGATACACCCAATATGTTCAGATGGCAGCCTGAAATTGATCACGCATGACTTAATAAACGATCATCGCTATGCATATGCTGTGCCTCAACGAGTGGTCTCAGCGAATCACTAAGCGCCGACACAAGGTCAGCCAGAAAATCTTGCTGCTTCAAGTCGTCCAGCCACCTGCACTCCATTGCTTGTCGCCACTCTTATCGCCTGCCAGCCTGGATGAGCAGAACGAATGAATCAAATCACTTGGATTGCGGAACGAAAGAGCAGAGCGTTGCATGGCGTTCGCAGGTAGACTGGTCAACACGACTGATATTGATTAGCACGTCCTCGTGTTCGCAGGACATCATCTTGGCTTTGTTCTCCCGTATAGCCTGTATCAGCATCTTCAGAGGTAAATCTTGTTCGGCGGATACGACCTCGAGATCGATTCCTTCCTCTCCCAAAATGGCTTCCTCTTCGCAAACTCTGCAGCACCCATCGCGCCTGCAAAGATGGGGTTCACATTGTCACTGAGCCACTGAGGTTGTTCTTCTTCTGTCAAGAAGGCTTGCAGCACGCTAATGATGGCTTGGCGCAACTGGGTGTCGTTGCTCCGATCACCGTACATGATGACTTTCGTCGGTTTCCAAATATGCTCGAGCAGTGGCATGCTCAGAAGTTGTCGCACCTGCTCCCAATAAAAAGCTTCATCAGGATTCCGTTCGCGCATGTTCTCGCCGAGGCGGTGGTCCATATATGGATATGGTGTAATGCCATAGGCTAGCGCTGTCGGGGAAGTTTCAGTCACTTCCGGCGCATCAGCATAGTAATCACCATGTAGTAAGTCTCTTGGGACAGCTGTGGGCGTCCGGGTCCGAGACAATACTTTTCTGACACCGTGTAAGGATGACATAGTGCCAGATCCTGCGCGGCCAGAATAGAATTTTCGGGATACAAAAGTGGCTCGCCAAAGAATGAGTAGTCGACGATTTGCAGGTATTCCAGCTCTACAATGGAGAAGGCTTCTTTGACGAGATCGGACACGGGCGCACTGCCGCGAGCACCAAAGTTCCGGCTCGGCATGCTGACGGTAGCCGCATTGATGTGTTGTCCAAGACTACGTTCGCTGGCATTGATCAAGCTGCGCAGCATGTTTGCGACGATCGTGCTCGGGGGCTTCGTGACCCATGGTTCATCTCGGAGAGAGTCTGGTTCAAAGCATATGGTAGCCATCAGTTCTTTCCACACGGAGTCTCCGTCGACCCTGTTCAATGCTCTGTGAGACCCATTTGAGAACGACACGGCCGAAGTTCTGAGACGTGTGAGCAATTGTCGAAGCAGCTCTCGATTGCACCTACGCATATCCTGCGGTGAACTCGAAACCAATGCCGAATTTTTGCAAGTCTTGCTGCTGGGACAACCTAAAGAGACAGAAGAAGCTCAGTGCAAGCTGCACTGCATGGTTCATCTTGTTCTTGATGGAATTCAGGTAGAGGGCAATATAAATCAACGGATCGGCGTGTTAAATACAGGTTGATGAGGATCCGGGAGGCGATGAGGACACGCTGCCATCGATGCAATCATCAGGATCAGAGTTGCCATTCTTGACGATGAAGTTTCGCAATGCTCGTCCCAGAGCACTGGAGCCTATGAATAAGCGCCAGCCGCCAATGCGAGTCCGAGAAGCTTATCCCGGTGAAGTGAACGTCGGCACGGCCAAGCTTTTCTCCAGCGAGCAATTTCCCACTTTCCGTCGCAAATACATCGCAGAATCGCGAACATGAACGAGGTGATTCAAGAGTCATCTGTCCTGGGCGTCGATGAGTGAACTTGGCGTGAGCTGGCACAGTACCGATGTGAATGACAGCTAACGGTTGTTAGACGCGCGCCATCTGCTGGCGCAGTTTCATGGTCTCACGAGACGCGACCCAGACATGCAGCGGAGCCTAATAACCAAAAATGAAGACCTTCTATTGACAATCTCGTCACGTTCTCCCTTGGAGATGTAATGGGCACTAGCCAGACCAAAATTGCCAGGCACGGTTGCACCTTTCACGCAAAGCACTGATGGTCCCGCCGCCTCTGCAACCACCACTGCCATTGCCTGTGCACGCAATCGTCATCTCGATAGCAGAAGCAGGTCAGTCTGAAGAGGATGACGCCCTTGCGATACCAAAAAGTTTTGTCGACGATGTGGTAGCCGTGCTCTATCAGAGCATGCAACAGCAGAAGGACACTCCGAACATGAAGATCGCCGTACTAGCCGTCGTCAAGCTCCTTTGGGCCATCATCTGTTCATGCGAGACCGATTCTAGGCACCATCCTTCGACTTTGCTCGGACCCTGGGCAAAGCCGGTCCTCTGGACTTGGGCAAGGCAGCATTTTGTCGCCTCTGCTCAACAGACCTGCAATTCAAGCTTCAAGTCACGACCCCAAGTTTCTTTTCGCGAGGCTCCTCTTCGGCACTTCCAGCAAGTATCCCAAGAACCTTGAAACCTGGTCACAGATGTGGGGTCTGATTGGGTCTATTGTTTGTTGCGAACGGAATTATTTCAGACTCAACGGCATCGATAAATGCGAATGAACATGATTCCGATCCTAGTACACGTCAGACGCGAGAACACGAGGTTCCAGCTGCTCTCTAATACTGGACCCTTCGCGGGAAGGAGCTTGAGGCCGAGAGGACAAGCAATGCTTCCTCCAGTCACTCGCCGTGGTTTTGACAATGGTTCTCTAAAGGAATAATAGGCATGGGATTGAAAAGACTTCTTGATCAGCGAATCGCGGGAATCTCGATCCACGGAGATAGTAGACCAAACTTTAACGATAAAAGGGAAGGCAGAGCTGATCCGAGTAACGCTAAGCTGCAGCAAGCTGACAACCTTGACGTACTGAATGCCAGTTGTGCCATGTCGGGACGAAGGCATGCACCAAGCCAAGCATAACATGGTCGGAAGGATGGGGTCCATGGATCGGGTCCTTGGGTGGACAGGAAGACAATGCACCGGACTGGATCTGAACCATTGTGCCCAAGTCACTGCGCTTCGGAGAGAACGCCGCACGAAGGGATGAATGCTCTTTCTTGGCGTCCACCACCCTATGCAAGGGACTACAGGCATCCCCTTCTTGCATCTTAGCCGCCTTGGCACCGATGCTGCGACTATGTCACAGAAGTTCAAACTTCCACCATATACAAGCAGGATCAAGAAAATTGCACCGGTCTTGGAATAACACACCCTGGCGGGATAGTTCTTTGCAAGTGTCAAGCCCATCGGAAGAAGTCCTCCGCTCGTGGGCCCGAAAGATGACCCAGCAACTGGGCGCGGAATGGCTAGCTACAACCACGATAGATGATAAGCGGCACCAACGGGAGCAGATATGCTTGGCGTATAACAAGACGGCAGAGCGCGTGGGATTATCCTAATAGAGAGCGAGGCGGCTGTCAGAGCTGCTGATTGTACAACACATTGCGACATGCTGTTTGGAGCTCGCGAGGTCTGCCTGTGCGCAGCGCTCTCTTGTGTCTTGGCAACTCTGGAGATCTCTCCTCCGGAGAACGCAATATCAGAGTATCGAGCACCTGGAAGTACTGGTCTAGAAGGCAACAACAATGAAAGACATTCGACGATAGTCTCGCTTCTTGGACGACGTATCGATGTGAGTAGTTTGAAGCCTGCACAATCCAGCCTGAAGAGGACACACTCTTCCTCCCAAGCACATCAGACAAGTCCGAGAGTACGGCAGCGCCATCCATATGGCGACCAGAGTCATCATGGAATCAACGATGACTACGTTCCGGCTGGACAACGTCTGATCGATGCCCATGCCGTCGAAGTACAAAAGATGGGCAGCCAATATCTCATGATGGCAACCCCAGCAGATGGTTCCGGGCACAAGCGACAGGCAAACGCAGTAAGTACATTCGTTGCATCTGTTTCCACCCAATCTAACACACTGGTCAGGCATATGTCGACGGAAATGGGAAGATCAGCAATGACTGTCGGAACGTACCAATCTACGAAATTGACAACGGCACTCTGTCCATCTTCGTCAGCAACACACAGTACTACTATACCACCGATGGTGGCGTAGACATTCAACCTTTCGTTCCATCATTGACCCGAGGATCAATCACGAAGTCGTTCCGTTTAGCTGGAGATGGCGAAGTGCTGTGGGAAAACGCTGCATTCGACGGCGGACAAGCTCAATTTTGTTTAACCAAAGACGGAACACTCTATTCAGTCTTTCGACAAGCTGCGAGACCCCAAGACTGCTTGATCATTCGGCTCTTGCTCTTCGTAGTGTCCTCATGCGCCCGGATGCCCGAATACGTATCGACTTTGGTCCAGACGCAAACGACGGAGAGGCTCACGGTGTCAAATCAAATCTCGACCTACCTCCAGACTGTGACCAGCACCTACCAAACCGTCCTCGCAGCCTCCACTGTCACAGCCACAGCGACCTACCAAACCACTATTCCGGCTTCGACTGCTACAGTGACCACTATTGGCATCGTTACAACCACACGGGTCTCAACAAGTGTCGTACCTGCATCCACCATCACCACAACAGCTGTTTCAACCCAGGCTGCCAGCACTATCACGACTACTTACCAGACGACAATCCCGGCTTCGACAATCGTGACCACTTACCAGACCACATATCCTGCGACGACAGTTGTACAGACCGTAGTCTCCACCGCCCCAACTGCAACCACAACGATTCAACGAACGACAACAGGCCCTCCAGCCACGAGGACGACTTTCTTACCAGGTACAACGGTGACTGCCACGACAGTAAGACTGTCCTACTACTCGCCACCACCTCTATGCGATAATCAAGGAGTGGAGTACGGAGTCTTCCACAACGTTCCAGTTTACAACCAGGCCACCTACGATCCAATCATGATGAAAGGTCGAGCCGCTGGTGGTACGCACGATTATGTCTACACCACAGGAAATATCAGCCATCCTTCTGGTTATTCAAACCTGTGCCCTACCTCGGGCACTGCGAGGATCTATGACAACCCGACTGGCTTTCAGTGTGTGGAACTTACCACAAACCACCGCTGGTACATGTATCCACCCATGGATGGAAATTGGCTCTTCGAATTCGCCGCCTGGGACGATCAAATGTATTTCTGGGCTGGACCTCTTGCACGAAGGGGCTGGGCACGCAACAACACCAATTTTCTCGGCGATAATGTCAACCTTCCCAACAGCCCTTCGCGGAATTATACCATGTATCTGAGGGGTGGAGAGTACGTTCCTATGCGTCTCGCCAACCCGAACGGCGGAGGTGCGGTGTACTTCTTTATGAGAATTTGGGATCCTAATGGAAATCTTTTCCAGGATCGTGATATTGTTTCCCCGCACATTGTGCGGTGGTCTTGTGATGGAGTTGCAGCACCGAGGTGGGAGCGGTTCGGTTATGAAGAAGGAGCAGCAGCGTAGTCTAGGAGCTTGCACTTTGAATTCAGACTTGAAAAGTAGCATGCTTCAAGCTATTGTACCATAGTCTACATTGACACTTTCTTTCCGATGATGTGATGAAGTTCATCCTGCTCCTGTGCCCGATAAATCCGAGTCTCGGGATCGACGTCGGATATACCATTCACGTCAAATGAAAGGGCGCGGAACAGTTTCCGTCTGCGAAAAAACATTGCTAAGACGCGTCTTCACAACCATCAATTCCCATCAATTTCGAACACTTTTCCATCGAGAGTCGTAAGATGCTTTGTCATTTCGGTGTCGGTGCAACAACTCAACCCGCCGAAGCAAAGTTACAGCAAGTCTCTCCACGAAAGATGGAATCCACTCTCGCGTCAAAATTACCGTTTTCAGAACTGATGTCATGGCTCGTGCATGCGGCAAATGGTTCGAGATCTGCCTCTTAGTAGTCAGGGAAAAAGATTTCTGGTAATGTCTATGATCTTCTACATACATGTTTGATGCTCGTGCTCTGCTTCAACAGCAGCTCTTCTTGTGGTAGAGACCGCTTATCTCGTGAATGAGCGATAGCCCCAGGCTAGCAACGACATCGGCAGGGCCAAAAGAAAAACGACTCGCCATGGACGACCCAGACAAGTTTCTTGAATCGCGATCAGGACCACCGGACCAGGACCAAATACACAAAGGAAAGGAAGAGGCCGAAACACCAGAGCGATCCTTAACACCAGACCTCGACGATCCAGAGAATGATGGCGAGCCCCGCCACGACGTCGCCCTAACAAAAACAAAATCTCTCGAACAACAAGTCTCACTCCCCAGAGAAATCCTCGTCGTAGGCCTCATAACCCTCGCGCAATTCACGACTCAAGTCGGGCTCGGCCAAACACTATCCATCCTCCATGTCATTGGCGATGACTTTGAAATCACGAATCCAGGAATTCTGGCCTGGTTAATCGCAGGATATTCGCTGACAGTCGGTACCTTCATCCTGTTTACTGGCAGATTGGGAGACTTGTTCGGGTGGAAGAAGATGCTTGTGATTGGGTATCTTTGGTTTGCGGTCTGGTCGGTCGTCGCAGGCCTGGCAGTGTACTCGAATCATGTCTTGTTCGTTTTTGCCAGGGTTTTTCAAGGTATCGGGCCTGCGATATGTCTACCGAATGGACTGGCTCTGCTAGGTGGGCTGTATGGACCAGGCAAGAGGAAAAATATGGCTTTTGCTGTGTTTGGTGCATGTGCTCCAGCAGGATCAATTGTCGGTGCGGTTTTTGGAGGTCTGTTCGCTTTGGCTTGGTGGCCTTGGACTTTCTGGTCCTTTGGTATTGCCCTTCTGGGAATTGCTGGAGTGGCTGCATGGGCGATACCGGATCCGCAGGGCCAAAAACCGGGTCTCAATGGGCACAAACTATTCTCTTGGGCTGCTGTCTGGGAACTTGATCTTCTTGGAGCCGTCACTGGCATCCTCGGCCTGCTGCTCATCAACTTTGCGTGGAACAATGCCCCGATCGTTGGATGGAGCAACGCTCAATGCATCGTCACGCTCATCGCTGGTGTCCTTCTAATGCCCGTTTTCTTCTGGGCCGAGACGCGTGTTGCACGTAACCCACTTCTGCCCATAGAGGTCTTCACCGCGAGCAACGCATTCGTCCTGGGCTGCATTGCTCTCGGCTGGGCGAACTTCGGTATCTGGATCTTCTACCTGTGGCAGATTCTTGAAGAGCTCAGAGGGGCCTCTCCTCTGCTCGCAGCGGCGTATCTCTCCCCCGTCACGGTAGCTGGAGCTGTTGCGGCAGTCGTGACAGGAGCACTTCTGCACAGGACCCGTCCGGCTGTGGTGATGATGATTGCTATGTCGGCGTTGTGAGTCTTACTCTTGTCACGCACCATTGTCCTTGCTGACGTTGAATAGTTTGATTGGCTCTGTCCTCATCGCGACTTTACCAGTACGACAGATCTACTGGGCGCAAATATTCGTCACGACGCTCATCACTCCATTCGGCATGGACATGTCCTTTCCGGCTGCGACGCTTGTGGTATCGGATTCGGTACAAAAGTCGAAGCAGGGGGTTGCTGCTAGTCTTGTGAATACGATTGTGAGTTGCTTTCCAGTCTTCTTCTGTTATGACTTGCGATTGTCTTGGCATAAAGCTGGCTCTTTTTGGTCTGAGAGAGCTGTGATCGATGTGTATCTTGCCGCCATGCACTCGCTCGAATTGCTCGATTTGCATTCGCAAGAAGTGGAGTTCTGAGTCGTCTGCTGCGGCTGGAGGGTACTTGGGCTGCCGGAACAGGCTGTGCCGGATGGACTTTCGCTTGGCTTCTGTCAAGCCTTCGATTGTTTCGCACGAACGCATCGCCGCTGATAAGTGTTCCATGCTGACAATGCTCTTCTTCGCTAGGTCAATTACAGCATTTCGCTCGGTCTTGGATTCGCAGGTACTGTCGAAGTGCATGTCAACAACGGAGGGAAAACAGAAGCAGATGTGCTTCACGGCTATAGGAGCGGCTTGTACATGGGTATCGCCTTGGCCGGGCTGGGGATCGCGTTGGCAATTTTGTTCCTGGTCAAGACGCTGTATGATGAGAGGAAATCAGCAAGACAGGATTCTCGGCATCAAAGAAAGAGTACATCTACCACATCGATTGAGTAGCTGAACGTCGATATATATCACGTCGGAACTTCAAAACGACTTTGAAACTTGCACACAGGAAACAGAAGTGAAGCCCGAAGAGCGGGAATAATGATTTGCTTAAGACAGGGGATGCTTGCTCCATCAATCCCGCAAGCTTGGTACAATCAAGTTGCTGTTCTCCATCAACAGCACCTGGAAGAATCGTGAGGTTGAGCAAAGCAATTCTTCTCATCATCGATCATTAGGTCTTTGCCGAGTGTATTGCAAATCAAGCTGCAGCCTGGACTCGCGCATGTTGAGATCAAAACCGAGAATCACCGCTTCGCCCAACCGTTGCTTTCAAGCATATCGAGACAGCATCATGCCCAAGGCAAATGAGTGACAAGTTACTTCGCAGCCACTGAGCTCACGCTACGATCATTCGTCTTGACCGCCTCTTCAGCATCATGCCGACGCCTTGCAAGAAGCAACGAGAAAACCACCATAGACAAAGTCGCAAGGAAGAGCGGAACCATAATCCATCTAGCCACGGTCCGTGCGATAACATCTCGCGTTAGTGACCAGTTGCTCTACGCCGGAAAGAACTTACTGCAAGAGTACAAGTCTTCTCGAGCTCATTCCCGCTGTAGCCAATACTGTTCGCAAATTCGTACACGCCACAATACCAGCCAACAAAATTGTACGTCCCATTGTATCCCAGGGTTCTTTCGTCGTCGGTCAGGTTATCCGGTGGCGGAACCTCGTAGCCAGTGGTGCGAGGAGCTGAGCTGATATTGGCTGCTTGGTTGTATAACCGTCCGACCACTGCCGTGAAAAGGCAGGTCAAAGAATAGGCAACGTAATCGGATATAGTGATCCTGGAGTTTCTCTTGTCGATCTTTTGACTCTAGAAGGACTATCAGCAGTGCGAGAAGCGCGTCAAACCATTTCGACTCCACACCTTAGTTACTGAGCCACGGCTACTGATCAAGATCACCATTAGCAGACTCAGCGCCAGAATGGTGAACGAGGAGCCGGCAACAGCCCTTTCATTGCCATCGTGAATGACTCTGGGCATGGGTGAGAACCACCAGCCGGAGTATTCGTCCAGGCGGCCATCAAAGGTAATGGCAGTTCCGGAACCTGTTTTTTCGTACTCGTCCCAGCGGTGATCAACGTTCAACGCCCAGAAAGCGGATATGATCCCACCAACGGAGAGGAGGAAAGCGACGAAGCAAGAAACTAGGAAGGCAACCGAGACCAGGTTCTTTGTGTTGGCCATGATATCTTCCCGTATAGTCAAGGTGGGCAAGAAAACCAGCGAAAAGGAAATACCTCGTACTGCAAATGTGATTTTAGCATAGCGCTGTGCCGCAAACACGCATCATCCAACGACGTCAGACCATAGGTTTGGCAACACTTTTCTCACGCACGTGTGAGTCTTGGAAGCACATTGGCAATCCTGCGCTAACTGATATCAACTTTTAGCTTCGCCATCTGAGTTCAATAGTGGTCAAAGCAACTCTGCTCCGCCTATGAGTTAACTCTAGCCAAGATCGGCCAATTCAAGCGCTTTTGCAAAGGAACGAGATGCAGCATGCCGAGCACAGGCTGGCACGCCGCTCATGGCGTGGGACGGTGAAGATCTGCCCCACGCCGCACCCGCCTAGACTTACAACCTTATCTTCACTGCATCGGAAGCAGTTGCACCAAAGGTTCAAATTGATGGAGTGCAATCAATACATGCAATTTGCTTCTGCTTCGTTAAGATGCAGCAGGCCGATTCGTGCAGCAGTCGGGTGCTTCGACTCTAGATCGTGGCGCGTAGCGGTAATCCGAGGTGCTTACAATTACTCCTTCATCGTAGCTGCAAACTCTGTGCTATGCCACAAAGGAAAGAAGAATCGTAGGAGGGCATCTACAGGCAAGTAGTATGTCCGATCGGCTCCCAGTGCTTTGGAGTTGTGCCTGCTGGTCTGCTGGCAATCTGGCAACAGAGCGATCGCTGCCTGGTGCTTGTCATGGCCTGAGTGAGTGGACGGCTTGTACGATTGTCGTAGACTAATACACAGCAGGGTCATGACTGAGGAAGGTATTGCTGGCTATCGGTCCTGCATTCCCTAGGCCATCAGCGACTCCAGATTTTGGAGAAGTTTGGAGACAGGCGCTCGGACACATTCGAGGTCTAAGGTTAGCGCTTAGGATTACTGTAGAGACCAGTCAGGCATTTCGACGAACGTGTTCGCTTTGCTTGCCTCCAGAAAGCATGAAGTCCTTGGTCCACCCATCATTAAGGTAGTGGAGCGCAATTGCATGTCATCAAGTCATCTTCCTCATTGATAGAGAGGCATCGGGTATGCAGTCTTGCTCGATGTTCATGTACCCATCGTTTTGATATGTAGAATGATGGTAGGCAAAGACTCGAAGACGAAAGGGTAGACGGTGTAAGAGAAGTGCTTTCCACCTCATATCCAATGTCTTGGCGTACACATGCGTAAGGCCACAAGGCCACAATGACGCAACCCCAATTTGTAATCGAGCTCGAGCTCGAGCTCGACCGCGTGTGCCGACTGCAAGTGCTCATAGCCGAAAAGCATTGGAGAAGTAGACCTATAGCGACCTCACAACTTCTCACAATGTCCCCTTCAACTCCCTCTCCTCCTCTATCATCCCTCCTCCACCACCACCACCACGACCAACACCACCACCAAAATGTCCCACCCTAAAACCGCCCGCGCCTGGACCTACACCAACGGCTATCCAGGCACGCTCAAGCAGGATACCATTTTCCTCCCCACCGAAGACGAAATAAAAGCAACCCCAACCCAATTCCTCGTCCGCATCTCCTCCTGCGCCCTCAACCCCGTCGACATCCAAACCCAAAACCTCCCAAACTGGAACCTCCCCTTCACACCCTTGAACTACAACCACCCCAAAGGAACCGTAATGGACTTCTCCGGAACAGTAATCCTCTCCGGCTCCGAAGTCCCTTTTGCTCCTGGAGATGAAATCTTCGGAATGACACTAGCACCCTACCAACCCGCCCGAGGAGCATTAGCGGAATATGCAGTCTTGGACACAAAAACTTGTCCCGCAGCGAAGAAACCTAAAGAGTGGACTTTCGAGCAAGCGGCGGGTGTGAGTTTGGTTTATTTGACTGCAAAGGCGTGCATCGAGCAGATACGCAAATGGGTGGAAACATCCTCATCAACAAAACGCGTCGCCATCCTCGGCGGTTCCTCCTCAGTAGGAATCTACACAACTCTTCTCGCGAAGAAAGAAGGTTGGAAAGTCATCTCCTCCTCCTCTGGCAAAAATAAAGACTTTTGTTTGGAGACTTTAGGAGCAGATGAACATGTAGATTATACTTCACAGAATGTGAGAGAGAATGTGGAGAGATTCGGACCGGATGCCGTGGTAGATTGTGTGGGAGGGACAGAATGTATCGGGCTGAGGACGAGTAAGCGGTATATTTCGATTGTGGGGGATAAGACGGGACGGACGATGATGGGGGGGCCGTGAGTTTACAATTTTTTTTTCTTTTCCCTTTTCTTCGCAAACTTCTTTTCTTTTTCGTTGGTGGGAGGATATTGGCTGACGTTTTCTGTTTTAGGTACACGTATTATGATTTCTTGCATCCGATCACTGCAGCGACGCAGTGGATTCGATGGGCAAAAGGTGAGGTGGGGTTGGGTGAGAGTTATGATGTTGTGATTTTGAGTCCGAAGAAGGAGTGGTTGGAAGATGCGACGAGGACGTTGAGGAAGGAGGATATTCATGTTGATAGTGTGCATGCTTTTGAGGATGCGAAGAAGGCTTTTGAGAGGTTGAATACGGGGCGAGCGAAAGGAAAAGTGGTGGTCAACGTGGCGAGTAAATTGTGATTGATTACAGTGTGACAGCGTGATAGAGCAGCATTTGTATTCAGTCTCATGGCGTTGTAGCTTGATGTTTTGGTTCATGAAGGTCAAATGGGCGTGTGCCGTAGCCTTCGTGAGGCAGTCAGCTTTGCAACCAGTATGCACACTCTCCTGTCGTAGCCGGCCTCTCGTGAACTTGATTTCTTCTGCTCCATCGTGACAAGGTTCCGCCTCGCCTGTCAAACTTCTCCTGTTTGCTTCAGGACTCTTTGAGACACCCATTCTGCAATGAACGTCAGGTCAATGACTCCCAGGACCATGGCTCCTATGTGAAGGCCGCCGATGTTCTGTGTCATGGTAGGGCGCAAACGTAATCCGAGGACCGGAAGCATGAAGCCGCTGAAGAAAGCGAAGTAGATGGCAGGATCGTTGACTCCACACACACGAGTGAACCCGAAGAAGTTCAGCGCATCTACTGCGATTGAGGAACTGATTGAAAGGAGCGGAAGGGCGATGTCGTTGAAGTTCTCTGTTGGCATGTTGGGTTGTTGAGTTGTTCGTGGTGACCAGCTTGGATGTGGTGATCTTCTTTCCGCTCAGGTACTTTGGTAGCAGAGCTGAGTTGGGTCTCAGGCTGTTGAGCTCGGAGGTGGAAGCCTGTGCTGAGCTTTATAACACTCCAGGTAGAGGAGCACAAACAAGTCCTTAGTTGGAAAGCACAAACAAGTGTGCTTGGAAGTCACATCAGTCTTCTCGCCAATTCAAAAACTGTAGTCTCACTCGCAATCTCTTTGACCGGCGCCGACAACTGCTCGGTGGGATGAAAGGCGAAGGAGTCAGCCCTTGTTCATTCGCAATCGTAGGCTGGTGCCAGGAGGCTGCTGGTACCCCAGCACATAGCCCCTTTGCAAGACTCGCTTCGGCGCGGTCTAGCATAGCAGGATCAGTTCATAGATTCTGATTCCACTGCCGAGCCTCTTACTGGTCGGGATATATGGAGAGCAGTAGTGCCTGCGAAGGCTTCATCCAGGTGAACTGATCTGCTGCTTGACGCGATCAAGTGCAGGCGAAGTCGGCGTCGGAGCGGAGCGAGAGGGCATCCAGACAGTACCTTGGGGTGTAACATTGCGCCCAACATCTGGCAATAGCGGTGCATTCGGAAATTCGATCTTGTTGAATGCAAGCTCAGTCTTCTCGTCCGAGTATCGCACATCGTTCGCTTGGGATGGCGATTCAGGCGCCGCAATGCCAAATGGCATACTCATGCCTTTGGTGAAGATCCTCTCCGACACGTGCTTGATCCATCGCACCCAACGCCAGTGTTTGTTGTTGCGGAAGTATTGCTCAGCGATGTAGAGGAGAAAGAAGCAAGACATGTCGCCTGTTGCGCCATGCCCAGTCTCGACAAAGAATGGGACCAATCGGCAAAAGCTGAGTACGTAGAAAAGAAGTTCCTTTTCGGTGACAGCGTGCTTCTCGTCCGGACGCCAGCCAGGGATCAGTCGTTGTCGCATGTCGTGCAGAGACCTGATCGTTTGTCGAAGCATGTACATGCGGAGCCAATGCGAGCTGTGAATGTATGCGATTTCAAAGCCTGGAAAACGAAAGGCGCGTGTCATTGTCCGGTCTGTGACGAGATCAGAGAATGGGTGGAAGTGTTCGATCTCGACAAGTGCAATCCACGACTTGTCGTCTCTGGCCTCTTTCGCGTGCAAGGCCATCAAGTTGCGTCGCATCTGCATCTGCATTTCGTTGCAGTCAAACAAGAGATCGTCCAAGTCATTCGATGAACCTGCATGGTTCAGGTCGAGGCGATCATGGCGTTCCAGCAGGGCCGGAAGACGAAGTCCTAGATGGTTGGACTCGCTGTAGTCATCATGTGCGGTCGCTCTCGACTCCACAGCACTCCACTTCTCCGTTGTGTAGGGATCCTGTTTGCGGAGTAACAGTGACATAGCCAGCGACCCACTCGTGATCTGGAAAAACATATGTAGAGCCAGCTGGCTATTCATGATGGACGCAGGCCCGCGAGCATCGATAATTCGTTGTATGCCGCGCTGATGACTTACCCAGGAGGCTCCTTGAACGCGAAATTCGGTGTAGAATTCGCAAGACGAAAGCATACAGGTCGTGGCCATTACTGTGTCATCGTGCACGCTCTCCGGCTTGGACAGCGCGACTCGAAGGCTCGCCAGGGACTTTGTGTAAGCTTCAATGGCCTTTTGAATGAGGTTCCTGTCGTGATGTATCGATCCTATCTGGACCAGAGCCAGAGCATCGAGCGCGTGTGGTAGACATGGCCTCCACTTTTGCTGAGAAAACATCAAGTGGGTAAGGAGATTCTTGTTCGATGACCAGACGCCTTGGCCATGGGAAGACACGTCCCGCGGAACATAGTAGCGGAGGAAGATCTCGTACAGACGGACGCGAATCGCGGCTGGCGAATGCAGCGATGAGGCAGGATTGGTGTAGGCCAAGGGATTGGGTGTCACGGGCACTGTTTGGCGTACGTTTGGCGGCTGCGTTCCTGCGTCCAAGGAGGCCCACGTGAAAGTCAGCTTCTCGGGAGTTGCTGGTCCTGTGGAAGAGGCCTTGCTTGGTCTTCTCAGCTCGTCCGGGTCGGCCTGCAGCCGGAGTACGGTCTGATCGGTCTGGTCGTGGAACTCGATATCGCCTTTGCGTGCGACCTTGTACCCCGGACACGCCACCCCATGAATCAGGCACTTCCGACAGCCCGGGCGCTCTTCCGAGCATCGGATCTTGCGCTGTCTGCACTTGAGGCAGCCCGTACTCCTCAGCGGCATGCCTGGGCTTGGCCTGCTCCCTGCTCATGCTCATGTCGGTAGTTGCGCAGCGTCGACGTCCGCCACTGAATGCCGCGGATCGCCGCTCTCGCTTACTCACGCGAAGCTCCATCACGACTCCACTTGGTCCGGATTCCAGCGCGGCCACTGCCGGTTTGGGGAACGCCGACATCCTGATTCTTCCACGTGCTCTGCTGGGTGGTTGTCGGTGGTCGTCGAGAGGCTGGAGATGTATCAATGGCATGCTAGAGCACTCGGCAAGGAAGATGTTCCTGACACAGGACGAAAGTCGCAAGTCCGGCAGCAATCTCAATTTCAACAGATGGGCGTCAATATTGACTAGCATTGAGCGGCGGAAGCGGAAGCGGACGACGGCGCGAGCGGACGGCGCGGCACGGCCCTGACACACCTCCAGGCTCCTTCCGAGGTTACACCGCTTTGCAGGAAGTTGGAAGTCCTCTTCGACCTATCCGACCCAATCTCCACTAGCATTGCAAAGAATGCTTCGTTGGACAAGACAAACAGCCTCCGCGTTCCGCTGGCCCCCTCGATTGATCCGCGCCATGTCTTCCTTTCGAGTAGTCGAACACGTCGTACGAACTCAACACTCCCGCGAACGATTCGCAGGGGCTGATCTGGATGGTGAACAACATTCACGGCTCCATGTGAAACAATACATCCCTCGCTCCAATCCTACCTCACGAACCGGAGATGTCACTATCATCGGCGGTGTCGTTTCCCAAGGAGTGCATGGAGCCATTGTGGGAAGACTTATGTGAGACGCTGCACGAGCGCGGTCGTAAAGTCCGAGCAATATGGATCGCAGACCCTGTGAATCAAGGGCAAAGTGGCGTGTTGAATGAGAAGCTTCTTGGCCCGGATCGTAAGGAGTGAGGTGATGTGCTAACAGGCTTTGCTAACTCATCTTTCCCAGCAAGCTGGTGGGACCATGCACGCGATTTGCTGTTCCTGATCAATCAATTCCAGGACGAGATGCCTCATCCACTGATTGGTGTAGGGCACAGTATGGGAGCCGGGCACTTGTATGTATATATTGCCACATCACACGACCCGACCAATCCAAATACAGAACTCATCTCGCATTGCTCCATCCGCGTCTCCTTCATGCATTGGTACTAATGGATGTGGTGTTCTCCGCAGAGACAGTTGGCACCAACTGGGCAGCGGCGTCGCTCAAGAGGAGGGATCTGTGGCCGTCACGCGACGCAGCTGAATGCAGTATCAGTTCAAATCCCGTGTTTAAGAAGTTCGACCCTCGAGTCCTCGCCCAGTATCTGCGGTACGGGCTTCGTGAAATACCGACCGAGCAGTACCCCAAAGACATGGTCGAATCTACACTTGGCAACGATCGCCCAGTGACCTTGCAGACAACCAAAGCACAAGAGATCTACAACTGCGTCAGGCTTACAGTGCCAGATGATCGATACCTACTCCAAGATGATGATTTGTCATTCGAAAACTCCCCTTTCGACGACTCACACGACTCAGGAGCCTTCAATCGATCGGAAAACCTAGGCTTGTACAGAAAACTTCCGGAATTAAGGCCAAGCACATTGTTCCTTGTCGGCAGCAAGTCAGAAGTGTCTACACCGAAACTTCGAGCCGAGAGAGTGAGCCGCACGGGAGCAGGGCTGGACGGAAGTGGGGGCTTGGCCAGAGGACGAGTCAAGGAGACAGTGCTTGATTGTGGACATCTTGTTCCATTCGAACGGACGACTGATAGTGCCGAGGCCTGCGCCACTTTCTTGGATGCTGAACTTGGTCGTTGGCAAAAAGAAGACACATCCCGAAGACGACGATGGCAAATACTTGAAGGCCCACAGCGTGTGGATGTCAACGACGTATGGAGAAGTCACTTGACTGAGCTAAAGAAGAAGATGGCACAGAAGCTACGATTTTTTTGCTGGAGACATCTGTCGACAGCATAATTCTATCAACAATAGCGCGACATCGGGCCGAAGGAAGGTTCGGCCCTCCACGTCTAGACGACTAGAGCTAGCTATCTGTTCGAGCTACGAACGCGTGGAGCACTCAGCGGGGTCAGACGCAACATACGATCACGTGCATCTCCGGTGAGTATCCACGAGAGCGAATCTGCTTCAAGAGTCTCGGTGCTAGATGCGAGGACGAGAAGATGTCAGTGCCATTACGCTCCCAGAAGCGTGCTCTCCGAGCGTGCCTGAATTGTCGGCAAGTATTATCCTTCCTGTTCTGCATACTTGAGCTGAGGTGGCGTAGACGCAAGAAGATTCGATGTCCTCGCGAAGAGCCGGATTGCTCTACGTGCGTGCGATTGGGCCAGCGCTGCCAATACTCTTCTCAGGCTCGTCTGACCCTGCCCATCACTAACCTGCATTTGATACTAACACAATATAGCTACGATCCCACCCTCAAAGGCGTGATCGCCTGGAGCAACTGGAGAGCAGCTTGAAGCTCCTTGCACAGGAAATCGAGTGTGCTGCGTCAGCAAAGCACATGTCTTTACGCAGCTCACCATTTACAGATCCTTGCAAGGAGCGGAGTCGGCAGCCAACCTATTCCCTGCAAGCCAGATAATTTCGAGCTCTCCACGTCCGATAGCGGCTTCAAATTACCGTACAAGCTCTATTGACTGTCCGCCTGGATACAGCGACATCTTTGAATCTACGTGAGCTTGCTAAAATTGCCGTATCGAATGACAGCTGGCACGAGGTAGTATCTGACTTGCACAGCTTATCAACCTCATGTCTTGAGCTTTATCGAGAACGATTCACCGGCCAGCCATTGCCGTTGTTCTCGCGCCCCGAAAGCAAGACATGGCACACTGCTGAAAGGCCGCCTGACATAGTCTGCTTCCCGATGCTAGCTTTGCTCTCCTGCACAGCCGACCGCCACAAGTTCCAGGACAATGCAGCACGAAACGATCATTCCCTTGGGTACGCCGAGCGAGCTTGGGAACTATTGGTCGAGGCATATGCTGCCGAAAACTTCGATGGGCCGTACCTCCAAGGCCTGTGTGTAATGGTCCAGTACGATGTGGCAGGTATGGCTTTGAGAAAGTCCCTCTTCATACTGCACGATCATATTGATCAATGTCCGACAGTTGGAAACACTTCCAGAGCCCAACGACAAATTGCTTTGGGACTTCGCATAGCAGAGACACTGCCTCTGTCCTGCTGGATCGCTGGAATTTCTGATACACCAACGGTCCCTGCAAGCGCCAACACCATTCGTTGTGAGATCATTTGGTCGTTACTTCTGCTCGATCAAATGTGTTGTGGAAATGGCACTGCGCCCTTTGCCGCTCCCATCGCTACTTTCACTGCCTGTCTACTGCCCTCGCCCGCCGAAATTTCCCGTGCACGAGACGTCTACAGCTTGGACACCTACTCCCTCGATGTAAGAGGAAACAAAATTGCGGGCATAGCTTCAGTCAATCTCGACCTGATGTGCCTGGCTGGAGAAATCTTCCGCAGTCTAAACAGCGATTCCAGCAAGAGCGATAAGCCATTCTGGATGGGCAGCTCGGCGCGAGGAGGCCTTTTATCCAGACTCCTTGAAGTGGAGACCAGTGCGTGTATTTCGAACAGATGTCACTGTTTTGCCAACCTGACCGCAGCAGAATCTGCTCATCACAGCTATACGAGCACAGGTCCAGTCACCCGCGTGCTTCAAGAGCCACATCTGAAACCATACTTCCGAGAGCGCACGCTTTACCACCTGCTCGACTCCGCCTGCTATTGCCATTTGTCAGCCCTTGCGCCACCATTAACACGAGATTCCACTGACTGACTCTTAGAAATCATCCATTTGTCATTTTCATGCAGGCTCGACACCTGCAAACTCGTCTTCCACTTACATTCCTTCAGCAGTCTTATCACACGGCGAGGCTGTACGCCGATTGGATCTTCAGATTAGTGGTGGAGATGCAGGAGGCTGGCCTTCAGTTATACGAACCTTTCACGGGATATCTTGTGGCTATTGGTGCTTCTATCCACCTCGAGCATGCATCGAATGAGGTTGCGACGAGTGGCATCTCTTCCAAGGAGAAATTCGATCAATGTCTCGGATTTGTCGACAGACTGGCAGACATGTGGCCTAACATGGAAAAGCTGGTGAAACTTGATCCCATCGTATATTTTTTCTGTATTCTAACTTCAAGCAGGTCCGAATACTGAAGAAGCTGAGAATCCGTTTTCAATCCGTTCGGACACTTCGATATGTCGATGGACAATACGATGGCGCCCAACCGAAGAGCGGCTTCCGAGAAGTTTCTCTTCCGGAAGAAGACATTCAGCTGATGAAGGTTTTCCTCGACTATGCCGCAATCTCGAAGTATTATGATCATGCGGACTGTCAGGCGGACACGACACATGCGGAAGACCATCGACGGGCTTCATCAGGGCCTGAGATGGGCAATCTTGGTTTAACGCATACCAGTGCGAGCTACACTGCTGAGTCCTTCACTCAAGGCGTACCCAGTGACGCCATGTTCGGGACACAGTGGGACTCTACAAACGCTTGGAGTCTCTTCGGCATGCCTTGGTCAGAGTATTATCCGCTTGATCCTGCGCCTGGATCTTGGTAGCGCAACGACTGGAACATACATATCAATTTGCTGGCCATAATTGATTCAATGCAGTAGACTGTCCTCGAATGGGAATTCTGACAGCAATTCTGTTCCAGTAGCTGTCACGACAATCTGCTGCTCAGGCTTGACACCCTCAGTCCCACCCTCTTCGCCAATATAGCTCTCGACACAGAGCACCATACCGGGCTCGATCACGCCATCATATCCTGCATCGGGGAAGTCCGCTCGGTGGTAGAGATATGGATATTCTCCAGACATACCGCAACCGTGTGCTGACAGGTAGTACCTGTTGGCATAGTACTTCTGAGGAATGTCCCAGGCCTGGTCAGCATACTCGCGAAACGTCATGCCCGGCCTGATGATACTGATGTTGCGCTGGACTTGCTCGTGCGCTACTATGTACAACTCTTTCTGCGCGGGGCTGGGCGAATTCGGACCGCTGTGGAACGTACGAGAAAAGTCAGAGAAGTATCCATGACATCCAATCCTGCATCAAGCGGTCGGTCAGCAGGCAGCCGGGTGCAATCATCTACACGCTACTCACACATCGGTATCCAGCGCTACGAGTTGATTGCGTCCAATCTTGAAGCTGAACGACTCTTGGAACCATGGATTCGTTCTTGGACCTGCGCTGAGCAGACGTGTCTCGCAATAGTCGCCATTCTGCGCGATAACGGATTGATGCAACACCGACCACAGTTCGTTCTCAGTCATACCAGGTCGGATGGCGTCTCGAACCTTGCCTACTGCGGTCTCTGTTGCTCGCAGCGAAGCTATGACACATTTCAACTCTTCTTTCGACTTGATCGCACGCGCCATTTCGATGGCTGCCTGTGCATCAACGATGCGAAACCCGAGATCTTTCAACGCAAACGCAACATTAGCATTCAGACGCTCGAGTCCAAGTGTGGCGCCTTCTCCAACAAGCTCTTTCACCAGGCCGCCCATCTCTTCGGTCCACAATCGCTCTCGTCCGGCAATATTCGGACCCGCAGCAACGAAACTTGCAGTCTTCGCCACTCGTACCTCGTCTACAGTCTCGTAGCCCTTTGCAAGGTGCTCGCAGCTTGTGAACTCGAAGAGCACAGAACGGTCTGCAGTGAGAAGAAGATATCGAGAAGGTGCATTCCGCATGCTGAAGACTTGCATGTTGCGAGTTCCGGTGGCGTAACGAATGTTTACTGGATCGGACAAGATTATCGCTTCAACGCCATATTTCTCAATTTGTGTCCTTACTCGATTGAGTCGATAGAGGCGTACTGCTTTGAGATCAATGCCGGCACTTTCTGGTGCTCTGTCTAGCAATTCGATGTCGGAGAGGTCGTCACGTTCGTTCGACCAGTCTAGGTATGGAGGCATGGTGGTATGAAGGACCGCGGATGAAGTCATTTGAATCGAGAATTGGTACGGAGATTCCGTCTCGAGGATGAGACCTCAAATGGAGCATCTGGTGTCATGAGCAAACATAGCACGCGCTACAACGAGGCCGCTCACATGATCGGGCTGTCCGATCACATGACCGCTCAATCACGGCATTCTACCTGCAGGACTGGTGCAATTCAAGGCTTGTCAGCTATTATCGGTCGATTCAAGCCCTTGATGTCGATCGCAAGAGTTTGGAACCTACAGAGCTGGGCCTGTGATTTGCTGTGGTCCTTTACAGCGTATCGAAGCTGTTGACGGACGGCAAAATACCTTTGCCTTGGACTCCGCCCCAGTCCGTCTTGGCATTCCTTTGCTCCCCTCGTATCTGGATATCGATTAGATACATATATGAGCTTGTGAACGCGACTGTGGCCTGCATCCCACTACCGTTCACTCGACTCATTTATTGAAAGGACAGACTTGGGCTTTACTGCATCATGGTTCAATCCATTGGCGTCATTGGTTCGTGGCCTTCATCCAACAGACGACTCACTGAGCCTAAAATGAAGCAGGACTTGGTGTTATCGGGCATGGCATCGCCAGCAATCTTCGCAAGAAACTACCACGAGACACTGGTTTTCACATATTCGACGTCAGTCAAGCCATCTGCGAGCGATTCGTCCAAGAGTATAGCCAATATGGCAGCGTCAACATCTGTCGATCAGTGAAAGACCTTGCGAGCCAAAGTGAAATTGTCCTCTCAAGCCTTCCATCTACCAAAATCGTTCGAGACGTTTACCTAGGCGATGATGGCGTGATCGCAGCGACTCCATCGCCGAACAGACTTCTGATCGAATGCAGTACCATCGACATCGACGACACCATCGAAATCGGCAACACAATCATGCAAGCCGGACTCGGCACGTTTGTGGACGCCACAGTATCAGGCGGCGCCTGGGGCGCCCGAGAAGGCCAACTAACCTTCATGGTCGGCCACCCAACAAGCATCGACAAGACCGGCCACCAAATCCACTCCATCTTATCCCTCGTCGGCATCCGCGAAAAGATCCGCTTCTGCGGCAAACTCGGCATGGGTCAAGTCGCCAAAATCGCTCGCAATTACGTTTGTATCGTAAATCTTCTAACTGCTACAGAAGGTATGGCATTGGGGATCAAATATGGACTTGACAAGAAAGTTCTATGGCAGTGTATGACGGATGGCGCGGCGAATTCTTGGGTTATGGATCTTGAGCAGCCTGTACCGGGGATTGTGGCGGAAGCACCTTCGAGTCGGAATTTTGAACGAGCTTTTGCGGCGAGATTGAGTTTGAAGGATTTGGGGATTGCGATGAGGGCGGCGGAGAAGGTGGGGTCGGAGCCTAGTGTTGGGAAGGTGGCTTATGAGGCTTTTAGGAAGGTGGATGATGATCCGAGGACGACTGTGAGTTTTGTTTCTGATGTTCAGGGTCTGATGGGGATAACTCTTGTTTTACTGACCGATCTTTGGGGCAGGATCTTGATCATAGTTCGATCTGGTTGCATGTTACTGGTATGCTGGATGAGTGGTTTGAGGGACATAAAGCTAAGCTCTGAGAATTGAGCGAACTCGAAGCACAGACGGTTTACGAGCTACACGTATCCGGATCTGCTGCCTTGGTAAAGAATGCATGCTCTTGCGCGGATGGCTGAGCTTTTTGTGTTTTGGTACGACCGTTGACATGTTTTCATCGAAGTCTGGTAAAGCATGCCGATTTTGTCTAGTGAGATCGACAGAGCCGCTGACGTTTTGACACAAGACATGACCACGAGTTACTTTGGGACTGCATGGTGTTCTGGTGTTTTGTAGTGTTGCAGCATTGACGTGATTGCGTCAACATGCCAGAACGATGAAAAGCTCCAGTGTCAGGTCTTGGACTCGGGCAGCTCGCACACTTCGACTCTCAGCTGCCGTGTTTAGACGCGAAATGGCGACGTGCGTTCGGATGCCGTGCAGAACCATTTGCAACACTACGACTTCTCCTATACGGTACCAGTCTGCTGCACTTCCCTTAATCAGCAAGTACTTAAAAAAGTGACCCTCAATGGTGC
Source organism: Cercospora citrullina (assembly GCA_013365195.1). NCBI lineage: Eukaryota > Fungi > Ascomycota > Dothideomycetes > Mycosphaerellales > Mycosphaerellaceae > Cercospora > Cercospora citrullina. The sequence continues at coordinate 210,390 of JAASFF010000125.1, forward strand.
CTGGATATGCTAACGCGGCGATACAACCAACACGGCGGATTAAAGTTCAACGAGACTATCTCGAGCAGTGCCTTGATTTTGCAGATCATGTCGCTCGACGAGAGTGCACGATATAAGCCAGTCGCATCGCGCTCTTCGCTGTCGACTATCGAACCCTTCTTCATCGTACCGAGTTCAAATTTTACAATTCGACCAGTGTTACACCATGCACTTCATAAAATCGATGGTCTTGGCTTCACTAGCCGCAGCAACGAGTGCACAAGTAACAGCTTCTAAGATCACGCAGCGCCTCACCGGCATCAATGCAAAGTCATTAGAAGCTGCTTCCATCGCCGATAACGTTTCGCCAATAAATGTCTTCAGTGAAGGACCAGTACGGACAAATGCTTTTCTCACATTGAACACCTTTTTGCTGACACCGTACACAGAGACTCGTCAATAGCATGAAAGAGCTTATCGATCTTGAGACCACTCAAGTCACCGCTCTTCAAAACAGGAAACGCTCCCTCAAGATCCGTCAGACCGTGCCCGACGTCCCGGAAGAGTGCTTGAATCTCCCTGCGCCAGAGCTCCAACAATGTATCGATGAGTTGGTGCCCAGCTCCTCGTCCACAACTCTGCAAACACGGCAAACATCTTCTGCATTCTCAACTGCGGACCAACAAGAAGTCTGCGAAGCTTTTGACGTCTATGCTGCGGATTCGACAAAGATGCTCCAGAGTTTGAATGCGCAGGCAAAGTTACTTCGCCAAAGCACGCCCTTTGGCCCCCCCATTGCGGCCGCTCTTCGATTGATGGAGAATAGCTCGGATGCTTTGGCATTTGGTATCGTCGAACGAGTTCCGGACTGCGCAGAAGGCGTAAAGATCAGTCAGGATAAGTATGCGACGTATTTGAAGGCGGTGCTCGCGGCCTTTGAGTGAATTGAGTGCTGCTTTGGTCTATGTCCGCTTGCAGGCACAGTGGCCTGGAAAAGAAAAAGGGTCGGCACTACCGCATCTTCGGAGAGCAAGACTGAGAGCAGTGCCGTGGCATGCAGAAGGTCGGTGCATGCTCCTTACTTTGATTGCAAGGGAAGCGATTTCAACGTAACAAAACTTCAATGCTTCGTACTTGCAACGTGGAATGGAGTAAGAATGGAGCGCAGGGGTCGCGATTAGTCCATTGAGCACGCAGTCGCTCAGCTGCAGATTGAGCCGTCATCCGGGAAAAGCTGCAGGTCAATATTGTACCATGTAATGCACAATGCGTTGAAATCAGACATACCGATAGTCATCACATTGTGACGCGTGCATCCACTGACCCCGAGCGATAATTAACTTCCTCTTCCGTCATTCTCTGCGGTAGCCACATGGCTGCTGACACTAGACAAAGGTTTGCAGATAGGAGACTTGACGCTCGTGAAGCCATGGACTTGATCAAAACCTGTGAGTATCAGCTGAAGCTTGGCAGGCTGTATCGACACTACTTGGCCTGCAAGGCGCAGTCGTTCCACGTTCCCTATGAAGACTGTGCAGCGATTGCTTATCGAGTGCGATCAGCGTAATCGTTAGCGTTTCCCTTCCGAAACGGTGCAGCGTACACCACTTGCAACCGGCATCGCCAATCTGTCCAGCGATGCTTTGGATATCTCTGAGACCGGCCATACCGGTGCGACGTGCATGACGTCTCAACCGTCAACGACAACGTTTCAGGCACTGTGTTGAGCTCTCTCGCCCTGTTGGCCAATGGCAAGCACTCGATATATGGTGTCCTCCTCCCACGCTGTATATTCCGACCATCGCCCTTCTCTCACTCTATCAAGCTCAGCAGAAAGACTGTCATTTCTTGCACCATGTACTTCACCAGATCTATTGTCTTGGCCTCGCTGGTCGCAGCAACAACTGCTCAATTGACGGCCCCAGAAGTCATGAAAGAGCTCGCTGACATTACGAAGAACTCCACCGAAGTCACTACCGTTGCGCATAGTATCAGGGGCCCAGCAGAAGCCTTTGCGAACGCGCTGGTATGTCGCCTCGGGAGTTTCGTTTTTGTGCGACAACTGATCTTGATACAGACACTTCGCGACGGCCTCCAGGGCGTTCTCAGCCTCACCGAAAAGAGTGCTCAGGACGTATCAGCAAGAAAGCGTTCGCTCAGGACCCGTCAAGAGATTCCAAAAGAATGCGAGGGTCTCATCGATCTGGAGCTCCAGGAGTGCCTTGAAGGAGTACTCCCAAGCTCTGGGACTACCGCTCCTATCCGTCGAGCAGACATTCCAATAGAATGCGAAGGTCTCGTTGATCTCGAGCTACAAGAGTGCATTGACAACTTGGTCCCTAGCTCTGAAAGTGCACCACCTGTACGCCGGCAAGTAGCAGCCTTTTCGACGGAGGAGCAGCAAGATGTCTGCGACGCTTTCGACTATTATGTCACAGTCACACAAGCGTTGATGACTAGTGTGACTCGGAAAAAACAACTTCTCTCGCAGACGCCTCACTTTGGGACGATTGGCGACATACTCCGCGAAATTGAAGAGGCGGCTGACGTGCTCGCTTTTGGCCTCATTGAACATGTTCCAACCTGCTCGACCGATGCAACTACTGATCAAAAGAAGCTGAACAAGGCTCTTGGCGCAGCGACGAAGGCTTTTCACAGCTAGGAGATAGGCCTAGCACATTTGATGTGGGATGAAGCGAGCTAGTATGTCGTCGATGGAGAGTAGCTGATAACGCGGAAGGTCGTGCCCATCGAATGGGACGAAGGGTACGGCCTAGAGAGGCCACGGAAGCATGTCAGTAGATGGAGCTGTGGGCAATTTTCTAAGGAGCGAGACATGAATTTGGAACTGATGCTCGACTACATACTCTGCCCTGACAGTTGTCGCAGGCTTCCTAGTCACCACTGAAATTGAATGCCGTCAGTCATTACTTTACGGCTAAGTAAAGCGTCTTCGATTGTGTGGATCTGGATAGTACCGCAATGATATGACGACCACATCTCTGAGCCAATTCTGGGACATACATGCTTCTGTTGCCGATTGACAAGAGATGGTAGCGCATAATATGGATGAGCTCCACCAGTAACTCAGCCGTTAAGTAAGCGTTTTCGGGACCGTTGAAAATTATGTTCGCCGGAATAGATCAGCATAGACGTCAACGTTCCGTGCCAAAATGGTCGAGCGTGTCGCGTAATGAACGGTCTTGTCACCGATGCAATGTTGGTAAATACAGAGACAATAGTGATCGTCCCGAAAGTTATGCGTTGAGTATGTACGCTAGCCTCTACTTAGTCGAACTATGGTACTTGTGGTCAGCATTGCCTGTAAACGGCAAAGCGTACCGGTCATGCATGGCCTTGCAGATCAATCTTCAAGCAGCAGCGCGACCGCCGTCATCGATACGTCGATTCTTTTGGAGATTTTGGGTCGTTGAGCACAGCTATGCTACGGTCTCTACAGGCAACAGAACAGTACAAAACTTGCGTTCTAAGACCATTGGTGCTCTCTGTACTTCCATCAATCCAGTCATTCTCACAACATCAATATGCATTTCCTCCGATCTGTTATCGTAGCATATTTGGTCGCAGCAACGAGTGGTCAATTGACCGGTCAAGAATTCGCAGAGGAAATACTTGAAGTGACCCACGAGGTCCAGAAGGTCAACTATATCGCTGAGAGACTCAATCATGAAAGTGAATACAACGAAAAAGAGGTTCGTGCTCCATTGATCGATACGGAGTGTAACTGACAGCGTGATCAGAGGCTTCTGACCGGGCTCGAAAGGGTGGCTTCTTACACAAGGGCTGGTGCCCGGGAGATCCAACGAACGGATCGCTCAGTCAAGACCCGCCAAACGATGGATCCCGACTTGCCAGAATGTGAAAATGCCGAGGATCCCGACAAGTGTCATGAGGAAATTATTACACATACGCCACCACCAGCTGCTCTGAAGGGCCGTCAGGCATCCTACAACTTGTCAGACGAGGAGCAAGGAGGCATTTGCAAGACGTTTGGAGGTTACACCACCATTCAGCGAGATCTGCTGGAGACTATGGTCGAGAAGAGACCGATCATGGATGCGTCGGAGTTGAGAGATGAGGCCTCGAAGTGGTTGGGTGATCTGAGACGTGCCTCGAACGCTTTCACTGCTGCTGTCGTTCCACATCTTACGACTTGCCCTGAAAGCGCTGGAAAGAAGAAAGAGGAATTGGCGCGAAGTTTCAAGCTGGCTGTGGAGGCATACGATTAGGAATGATATGGTCGACATCCTCAACGACAATGAGCGGCATCCAGACAGAGATGGACGATGTGACGGGGGTACGGTAGCGCTAGGTCCTGAACGCACCCAGGACACGATGCAACTGCACTCACCGCCTCCTCACCAACCTCAACCTTAAACCTTCCTTCCCATTTTCATCTTTCACGCCGTAAATCCCTCTCATCTGTAGTGTCAAGATGCTCTCACTATCTTTCATCTTCCCCTCCAGCCTCTCTCTCACCTCTTCCTTGCTCTCCCACTCCCCGCTCTCGCTCTTCTTTTCAGGCACAGCTTCAACCCTGTACCTCCGGAACAAGGTAACAAATATGCTCACAAATTCTACCTGAGCCATCTTCTGTCCCGGGCAGACTCTCGGCCCAAGAGACCAGGGTGAGAAAGTCCCTTTTGGAGGTTGGAAGAATGTTGGTCGAGAGTCGAAATTCGATACTGGGGTAGTTTCGGTGACATTGAGCCAACGACTTGGCCGGAAACGTTCTTCGTCTTTCTCATCTTCGTGTTCATTCCACTCCTCATGCACATTCAAATTCCGCCAGACATCCGGAGCGAGATGAAGGCCGATGGTGTTCACATAGACAGTAGCATTCGGCGGGAACCAGAAAGTTCCTCTTGATGTTGTAATCGTCTGTTCGGTCGCAGTCTGCTTCGCCATGTGAACCAGAGGACTGAAAATTCGAAGAGTCTCGAACATGATAGCCAAAGTCCTAGTGAGGCGGGGAAAGATTGAAGCATAGTCCAACTCTTCAGCCGAGTCTGAGCGGGGAAGTATGTAATCAAGTTCTTCGAACATCCAATCTTGCCATTCCGGATGGCAGCAGAGGAGGACGAGGGCGTAGGATAGGGTGTTGGCTGTGGTGTCGAAACCAGCAGCAGTGAACACGAAGAGATTACCTGACATTTCCTCTTCGGTGAGTACACGAGCGCCGTTTTTGGTTTCGCTTTCGGAAGCCTTGAGGAGTTGAGACATGATGTTGTTGCGGCTCTGGCCAGCTTCGGCATTTTGGGCCTTTTCCCGCTCGAGAAGAGATCTGTTATAGGAAGGGAACTCTTTGACTGCTTGACCAATTTCGCGGAGGAACTTGTGACCAGGGAGGAACAAGGGATAATTGTCGAGAAACCATTCCGGGAGAATAATGGGACCTGCGACCGCGTTGATGATGGCATTGACAGCTTGAATGTAGGTCATGCGATGACCGGGTTCGGGTTTTGCATTCTTGTCGTTCTTCCACTGCGATCATCAGTTGTCAGTATGTGCCACTTCTTTCCACCTAAAGATTAATGAGCAAGAAACACTTACATCAATACTCTCTCCCATACCAACTCCGCTCAGCACATTGATGGTGATCTTCTTCATGTAGTCAAACATCCTCTTGGTCTCCGCCTTCTTTCCTACTGTTCTCTCTCCAGTCCCACTGAAAACCTCCTCGATCATACTCTCGGTTTGGACCACACTCTCCTGCCAGACAGCCTTCGAAATCCGCTCCGTAATCGTCCCCGCCACAACTCTCCTCTGCCGATGCCAGTCCTGTACCACGAATAGATCAGCACACCCTGCATTTCCTTCTCATCACATTCAGTGCAGCGAAGAAACAACTTACATCCCCATCCGCAGTCAACAAATTCCCCCCAAACCGACTCATAAACATACTTGTCAAATGATGCTGCACAAAATCCCTCGGTCGTCTCAGAACCTCTACTCGGCATGTCAGCATGTCATCTCTCTCACTCCCTCCATCCACCTCAAGTTATCCCATTCCCGCCCCATCAAAACTCATAAGGAATCACTCACCATAAGCCACCTCGGGGTCCCTCGTACTCATCTCATACAACCCCGGCGTAACCATAACATAACTCAATCCATTCCCCTGAGGCTTCGCAAACCTCTCGTACGGCTCAAGCTTCTCTTGAAATTCGAAAGAGTAAATCGTCAAAGCCAGTCGTTTCCAGATCCAAGACGGTAAGAGTTTCGAGAGGCAGGGCTGGAGCGGTACGGAAGCGACCATCCAGAAGAAAGAGTTTTGGTCCCATGGGCTGTGATATAGGTGTTAGTAAGGACGAGGAAGAGAGTGGCTTGGAAGGGAACAGAGGGAAAGGAAGGGCTTACACGAAGAAGTACGGCAATCCAGATTTCCTCGCATAGATCGTATTTCGAATGGAGTTGTAGAGATACTTTGAGAAATACAGGCCGACCAGAATCGCCGCAATAGCAGTATACGAAGGCATCTTGAACAATGGTGGCGATAGTCGCGCCAGCCAGCTCCTCCGTCCCGTCTTCTTGTCACGCTGGCTCGGTCGTCGCCGTCAAAGATCTCGACCGTAGCACAAACACGAGTCCGACCTGGATTGCAACAAATCAAAGGATCTGAACTGAAGTCAACACCAACCATTGAAATCGTTGAGATCCTGCATGACTCAGCAAGAAGAGGAGCAATCCTTCCACGCCTCTAACTAGTTAAGCGAACTGCATCCTGGGCGCCTCGTAGGCTCGTACTAAACGAGCTCGCAGAAAGCGCGTGAGGCGAGAAAGCGAACAACAACCTCATGTCGTACGACGGAACTTGAGTTTCCGTCGTGTGCGACCGTAAGACATGAAGTTGGAACAAGGGTATGGGAAGACAAACTCACCAATCACAGCGTTCGTTCATATCATCAGCGGAAAGGGAACTTCGGAAAACATACAAAAGCTGTTGCCGCGTGCAAAAGTAAACCTCGTACGCTCGAGCCAGTGGCTATCCTGTCCGATGAGCCAACAAGTTCGCTGCGCGAGTTAGTGTCACTGTAGCAGGGGGCGCAACATTCCCATAACGACTTGCCAAGAGATCTCGCGTTGACACATTGCACCGAAGGCCGAGCAGGCGTGGGTAGGCCTGTAAGAGATATTTGACTCGCTGAACTGATGAGAATACAAGCAACAATGCCATGGCTGGTCATTTCGCCTCCCCACGGATAACGTGAATTGCTGCCAGCTTCCTGGCTGCAAGCTATCTTTTGAATACTGGCTGTCACCTCAAATTTGAGACCTTCCCTGCAGCTGTGCCAGAAAGGCAACTGAGAGTGACCAGAATCGCATACCAACCATACTTCTGAATCTTTGCATACTCCAATCGGCCCTCGCCGGACCCATTCCATACGTCTATGATTCGTCGGAAGAATCGCCCGGTCGCCAGCGTGGTGCATTGTACCACAACCTCGTTGAGCTCGTTACTCTCTCACGTTCTCGTCGAATATGCGCACTGTCCTCGCTGTACGCAGAGATAGTCCCATCACTTTGCTCGTCATCGTCAGACTCATCGTCGACGCGCCAAAAACGTGGCGGCAGAGGGTCGCCTTTATTCCATCGGAATGTCACCCAGGTGTTGTCTGTTTCATCGAAGTACCACTATTCCTCGACTTCTGGGGGAGGCACGGCAGCAGGCAGGACTTCGACCAGATGGCGGCTAGCTCTCCAGCATTGAATCAAGTTGTCTTCACCGGTTGAGCAGATGACCCATGGGTCGTTGCGGTTCCAGGAGAAGTCGGAAATCCTGTTAGTGTGTCCTCCATGCATGAAAAGCATCTCAGGCGGGCCGTCCTCCGCATCATCTGGCGTTTGCTCAGCGCCTCCCTTGGACAGATCCCAGAAGATGATGCGACGATCGTCCGAACTGGAAGCCAGAATACCAGAATCCCAGGGGTGCCAATCAACCTTGGTGATGACATCTTTGTGGCCCTCCAGGCTGTGGATTTTGCCGTGCTCTGGGAAACGTAGATCGAAAATACCAATCGTCTTGTCTGCAGAGCCAGTGGCGAAGAGTTTGTCGTGCTTAGGGTGGAAGGATAATGTGTTGATGGCGTCGGTGTGCGCGTTCAAGAACTGGATGGCGGGCTTGCTGTCAGATTTTGATCGGTTATCCATTAAGCACATGGTGAGATCATCGGAAACGGAACCCCAAAGGTTCTTGCCGTGCATGGGATGGTACTGCACATCGTTGACCACGGCAGAGTGGTGGGTGAAAGTGCGGGCAGGTGTGACGGTCGTGTTGTCGCGTGAAAAGTCGCGGGCCAGATTCCATAGTCGGACAGTCTTGTCCTCACTACCACTGATGAGCTCGCCCTCGGTGAAGGGACTCCATTCAACAGCAAAACCTTCTCCTGTGTGGCCCTTGAGAATCGCTTGGGGCTTGATTTCGTTCGGCTTTGGGATAGATGGGTGCTTCGTGCGGTCCCAGACGTAGAGATTCCGATCGGGTGCCCATGTGGCGACAATGTTGGGGTTCTGAGGTTGATAGCGGGCCTTGTTGACCTCGCCGGGATGTGTGATCTTTTGCACGACTGAGAATACGATGGGCTCTTTGGCAGCGCCGTGTCCTGGGGAGTATCAGCTTGGCCGAGACGCGTTTGCAGTGGTCGGATGTCACTCACCTCCCAGCTCTTCGCTCGCAGGGTTGTAGTCGGCCATTGACATGGCTGGCGGTTGTGGCAGATTGATGTGGGCGATCTGCAGGTACTCTGCCTGCGCGCCAGACGTGTGTGTGCCCAGAATCATTCGGTGTTGACGCGAAGTCTTGCCTGGCTCTTGCTTCACATCGGGCAGCCATTGGGTAGTGAGGGTGGGCCAATCGAGGGCGCGGCTGTACATAATGTCGTAGAGGAATACGCTGTTCTTCTTCCATATCTTGTATTCTTCATTGATGATCTTGTTCTGCATGGCCTCCTGCTCCTCGGCGGTGCCGGCCATTTCTGTGGAGTAACGGTAAGCAGCGGTCGTGGGATAGGGAGTGTAGTGATAGCGATGGTGGTTGTTGGTGGAGGATGTCCGTGTGGACGTGACAGGCTGAGGTGTTGGCAGCTGAGACGGCTTGGGCGGAGGAGCAGCAAGAGCAGCTTCGGTAGGCTGGAGCTCCTCTTCGCCGACGACAGTGCCGCTGTCCGAGGCCGTGTCCTTGTTGCTCTGCACCTCCGGGTTGGTGAAGATGGAGTGGCCCGACACCTTGACGCCCTGCAGCTCACGCACGATGCGGGACTGGCGGCGGTGGTGTTGGGGCTTGGAGGGGGGCATGGCGGCGGCGCGGGCGCGGTGGTGAACTTACTGGAGTCCATGAGGAGGAAGACGCAGACGCGCTGCTCTGCTGCAGCGGCGAGTGGAGTGGAGCAACCTCGGTATTGCACGGCCCGATTGGGGAGCAGCGACAGTGTGCAGTGCAGTGCAGATGGCAATGAGTGCAGGCGATACAGAATCTGGCGATGGTGGACAGCGATGCGCAGGCCAGAGCCAGAACGCGAAGAAGGCGCGACACGCGTGAGACAAGTGACGAAAGTTCCCAAGCGGCAACCGGCGGCGGCAGCGGCAGCGGCAGCGCTACGGCGCTAGGCAGGCCGTGTTGGCCTCAGGCACAGTGATGACCGCTGGATGGACAGTACCCATCTTCGTGTCACCACCGCCGACCTTCCTTTCTCCTCCCAAGTGACTCTGTGTCAGAACCGCCCTCCCTTCCCTTTTCCACCCCCTACACCACCCCTTCATCCCCGCGCGGGACGAGAGACTGGCCGGTCACCTTGCGGCTCGTCTTGAAATACAGCAGCCGCCACCATGGGTGCGATGCGAGGCGATGCGCCTCTCCAACAATGCGATTGATGCTGACTGACCTGGCGCAGGTGTTCCCAAGTTCTTCCGCTGGCTCTCCGAGCGCTATCCCGCCATCTCGCAGCTGATCGCCGAGAACCGCATCCCCGAGTTCGATAACCTCTACCTCGACATGAACGGCATCATCCACAACTGCACCCACAACAACAATGACTCCGCCACCAAGGCACGACTCTCCGAAGATGAAATGTTCATCAAAATATTCAACTACATCGAATTTCTGTTCGGCAAGATCAAGCCGCAAAAGCTGTTCTTCATGGCCATCGACGGCTGTGCGCCGCGAGCCAAGATGAACCAACAGCGTTCCCGTCGTTTCCGATCTGCTCTGGACGCCGAGAATGCGCGCAACAAGGCCGTTGCTGAAGGGCAGGAGTTGCCCAAAGAGGATCCATTCGACTCGAATTGCATCACGCCAGGTACTGTCTTTATGGAGCGCTTGACGCGCCAATTGAAATATTTCATTGCGAAAAAGGTGTCGGAAGACATTGAGTGGCAAGGTTGCGAAATTGTCTTGTCGGGACACGAGGTTCCCGGAGAGGGAGAGCACAAGATCATGGAATACATTCGTCAGGCGAAGAGCCAGGTTGGCTACGACCCCAATGTGCGACATTGCTTGTACGGTCTGGATGCCGATTTGATCATGTTGGGTCTGCTGTCGCACGATCCGCACTTTTGCTTGCTGCGTGAGGAGGTCACTTTCGGCCGAGCCAGCAAGGTGAAGAGCCAGGAGCTCGAGCATCAGAACTTCTTTCTCCTACATCTCTGCATAGTGCGCGAGTACCTGGAGCTGGAATTCCAGGACATGAAGGAGCCCGGCGCACTGGGCACCGTCACCTTTGACCTGGAACGAATCATTGACGACTTCATCCTCATGGCCTTTTTCGTTGGTAACGATTTCTTGCCGCACTTACCGCATCTTCACATCAACGAGGGTGCACTGGCACTGATGTTTAATGTCTACAAGAGAGTGCTGCCACAGGCTGGCGGCTACATCAACGACGGGGGTGAGATCAACCTCAAGCGACTACAGCTGCTGATCACAGCACTGAGCGATATCGAGTATCGTCACTTCGAACACGAGAACGCTGATGCCAGCTGGTTGAAGGATAAGAGCATTCAGAAGGAGGATATCATGACCAAGAAGCCGAAGAAGGGTGGCATTGCGACTATGACGTCGAAACAGAAAGAGTTGTACAATTCGGTCAAGAAGTACGTGAACAGCAGACACGGTTCGGGAGAGGATACGCCCTTGGACTTTCCGCCCACGCTCAAGGCGGCAGATCGCACGTTCATCGATCAGCTAGCGCAGAGCTTGCGCCTAGAGAGCAAAAACATCGTCGACGACCAAGGTAATCGCCACATGCAGCTCAACTTTCCTCCACGACCAGAAATGGATGATGAGGATGAAGAAGACGAGGAGGCGCAGAATGCACTCCTACGTGTGTTCAAGCAGTACGACAAGGCCAAGATCGAGGACCTGTCGCCCACGGATGTGCAGGAGAGGGCACAAGAGAAATACGACAAAAAGTTCGCAGAGTGGAAGGACAAGTACTACACGACGAAATTCGAGTGGGGAGTCAGCAATGACGAAGAGATGCGCAAGCTGACAGAGAACTATGTTCAAGGTCTGCAGTGGGTGCTGTACTACTATTACCGCGGCGTAGCGTCGTGGGGATGGTACTACCAGTACCACTACTCGCCTATGATCAGTGATGTTGTTAAGGGCATGGGCGCCAACATGGACTTCAAGCTGGGTCAGCCATTCCGACCATTCCAGCAGCTGATGGGTGTCTTGCCAGACCGCAGCAAGCAACTGGTGCCACCCGTATATTGGGATCTGATGACGAACGCAAATTCTCCAGTCATCGACTTCTACCCCCGCGATTTCGAGCTCGACATGAACGGAAAGAAGATGGAGTGGGAGGCAGTGGTCAAGATTCCATTCATTGACGAACAGCGTCTCCTCCAAGCGATGGCGCCGAAAGACGCTCAGCTGTCGGAGGATGAACGTAGGCGGAACGAGTTTGGCGTGAGCTTGAAGTACACCTATTCTCCAGAGGTGGATTTCACCTACCCAAGCAGTTTGCCTGGTGTTTTCCCGGATCTGGAGCACTGCCGAGTTGTTGAGAACATCTACGAGCTACCTACTATGGAAGGTCTGGAGTACTACCATGGACTGATGGACGGCGCCAAGCTGGGCAATGCATCACTGGCAGGCTTCCCCAGTCTGCATCATCTTCCATATACTGGCCAGCTTGGTTTCCATGGTGTGACCATCTTCCAGCAAGAAAGCAGAAACGAGAGCATGATTGTCACGCTCTCCGAAGGCGAAGAAGTTGGAAAGATTGCCCACGCAAAGCAGCGTCTCGGCAAGGCCGTGCATGTTGGCTACCCATTCTTGCTCGAGGGCAAGGTTGTCAGTGTGACCGACGAAATGTTCACATATCATCTCCAGGATCCCGACCAGCCGGCTACAGAGCAGAACATCGTCCAGTTGCCACACCAAGGCAGGGGCATCGAAGACTTCAAGAAGAAGGCCGACCGACTCGAGAAGACCTACAGCAAGCGTCTCGGCTGCATCATTGGAACAGTTGAAAGCTTGGTACAAATTGAGCCTTTGGTCGGTCTGCGCAAGACCGAGCTTGGGGCTACTGTGAAGGAGTATGCGCCGCTGCAAGGCTTCGAAGTTGATTACGCTACACAGACCATCGTTGATTCAGTCATCAGCGAGGATCAGCGTTTCTTGGAGAAGGCAGCTGTTCCGATTGAAGAAGAATTCCCTCCCGGAACTCGTGCTTTCTTCCTTGGCGACATGGCTTACGGGCGACCATTGCAGGTCACCGGTCATGTACCCGATGGCAAAGGCGGACCAGACAAGGCGACTGTCTGGATCTCGTCGCTCAAGCAGCGTGAACCCGAGTTCGGCCTGGATATCGTCAAGCAAGCCGAGAGGAAGAGCCCGTACATCCCATCCTATCAGGTCGCCCGCCAGTTGCAGCTGCACCCACTCGTGCTGTCGAAGCTCACCTCTTCCTTCAATGTCAACTCTTCTGGTTTGAAGCTTAACTTAGGACTAAATCTCAAGTTTGAAGCGAAGAAACAGAAGGTGCTTGGCTACAGCCGCAAGTCGGACCACGGCTGGGAATACTCGTCAAAGGCTGTCGACCTCATCAAGCAATACATGATCAACTTTCCAGAGTTCGTGGCTCGCATCGCAGCAAACCCAACCGGTGACGGCTGGGAAGATACTGCTTTCTACCCAGATCCGCAAGAGGCCAAGATCAAGATGAAGGAGATTGGACAATGGCTCAAGAGCGTCGAGACAAAGTCGTTGGAACGCGTCCCACTTGAGGCCGAGCAGCTCGATGGAGACACTGTCGCCGCGATCGAACGTGCTGCTGATGCGAATGAAGTAGCCATCAAAGAGGCCATCGTCGGCAAGCAGATGGGCGGCGTGCCTCGTCACGCTCTGCTGAAACCTGCTGACGCCGATCAGCGCACACAACACCAACAGTTTCGTCTTGGTCACCGCGTTGTTTATGTGCTCGACTCTGGTCGAGTGCCTATCGCTATGAGGGGTACCGTCGTGGGCAAGACGCGAACTACTAGAAATACTCTGCTGGACATCCTCTTCGACTCTACCTTCATGAGTGGCACCACGCTCAATGGACGCTGCTCGCCTTTCCGAGGTAGCACTGTTCCGGCAGATGCAGTGCTAAACTTGACAGATCGCCAAGTTGTGGCCATGTCCCAGGCGGCTAAGGATCGCGTGCAGTCCAAACTGCCTTTCCAACCCCTCCGTGGCTCGGCCGCCGCAAGCAATTCTGTCAGCTATGGTATGCCAGGTGGCCCTCAGCTCGTCAACGCTCCAGCCCCTGCTCCGATTCGCGGAGGCTGGAATCAGGCTGTTCGCGGCCAGCAACAGCAGAACGGCTACGCTCCTCGTGGTGGACGTGGTCGTGGAGGCGGTCTTGGCAGCCAGCAGCAGCAGCACCAGTCAACTCTACCATTCCACCCGGCTGCTCGCGGCCGTGGCGGTATGAATGGTAACGCTGCTGGCTTTGCGCCTCGTGGTGGAGCACCGAATGGCTCTGGTCCGCGCGGCGGACGAGGTGGGAACCGAGGTGGCTACACAGTTGTGGACAATACCGATCCTATGGCCGGCGTGGTGCAGAACAATCCAAAGTTCCGACCCCAGAACTACTCGAACGTGCCGCCGCCTGCGAATCTGAACGCAAATGGACGTGGAGGTGGTGGCCAGGGACGCGGGAGAGGTGGTGGACGCGGACGTGGAAGAGGCAGAGGTGGTGCAAATGGACAGCAAAGAGAGGTTGCTGCTAGCTAGACAATTGTCACCACATGAGCGACGCTCAAGCTGCGCAGTCGCGATCAGCGCTGTCTCTTGTTGCGATGAATGACGATGCAATGAAAATCAAACGTGCTCGGAGCAAGTCTCCCGGCACGCAAAGTCATCAATTCAACGAAAGTTCCAACTTTGACAACTCTTCTGTTTCCGTACATGCATTCGCTGCCATACACACACAACACAACAGGTGCAGAATGTAATTTGAGATTTGCCCTTCTGGGAAATCGTCGACGAACCTACTGCAGCTTTGCATACAGCTGAAGCTGAGCTAAGCTGACAGTGTCGCTCGACTCCTTGCACTTTTGCTTTGCACTCTGCCCGCAATGCTCACTTGTTTCATCAGTCTTTGCCGCCGGATCTAAAATAGCTCGCTGCCGCTGTCGTCGGAGATCTGATGCTCCCTATAGTCGCCTTGGCGACTTGGCGGGATTCGCGGCCCTTTTTTGTTGACTGCTGCCCGGGCAGTATGATGGGCAAAGTTTATGCTAGGGGTTTTAGTGGCATAATAATGGATAGTGGTTGGGATGGTTCTGCATGGCTTGGAATGATGCTACTCAATGTGGTCTCTTATGAAGAAGAAGAAGAAGAGTTTCATGTTTTGATTGATGTGTTCGATTCCTGGTGTCGCATGAGATGTGAAGTGTCCCAATATGTGGATTGCAGCGACAAGCAAAAACCCTAGGAGCAACACTTCTACGGGGTTCAAAATAACTGCGGCGCATTGATCACCGGCGAAGCGTCGTGCGTATCGTCAGCCGCGATTCGTGACCATGGAGAGCGGCTCATCGATCTGCCAAGCTGACCGGAGCCTCGTGGATTTGTTCTATTGTCCACGTTGTTCAGAATTGGCATTGGTATTGGCACTCGAACGTTGAATATGTCCTTGGCCCGGTGGTGCGAAGCCTATACCATGGTTTCAGAAATCAGTTCTTAGTGTGACAAGTACTTGGCTACGCGTATGTGTAGCGTCTGCACGAGTCTGGGGAGGGTGATGATATACAATGGCTCCTTGAGGCACTGATGAGGATTATCTACAGTTTCAGTCAATCGTTTTGGCAGTTGGATGTGGTATCAGCATCTGTCGTTCTCATTCTTCTCATCGTTTCAATTTGGAAAGTTGCCGCTCGTGGCGTTAATCTCCATGGCTCACGATCTTGCCCGACAGATCGATTCAGATGATGTCCCTTCCCGTTATATGCCTGAGAACAAGCGTCAGCACTCATCTAGTACAGTATCGATAGAGTAAGTGTCACGTTTGAGAATGGTGGTTTCGATGCTAAGTTCTTGATTCGCAGATCAACTACATCCGACGTCTCGGAATCCAGCCAGACTGCACGACCACTCCTTCGAACAAGAATCAGCAACACTATCAAAAGCAGCTACAGCAACTCCAAGCCCCTCGAGCTTTTCCGACGACTCCGTCTCCTTCTCCCATCCATTCCTTCTGCGCCGCCAGGTACACCGACCACTCCAACACCACCGCCTGCCCCGACACAACAATCCCCCTCACGTACCGCCTCCTACGATGGCCTCCGCGGCATCGCCTGCCTCATCGTCTTCAACTTCCACTTCCTCTACCCCTACACCAAAACCATAACCCACGGCTTCGCCGTCGAACGCAACCCCAATGATCCAATCTGGAAGCATCCCCACCAACTCCCCATCCTCTGCCTCCTCGTCCGCGGCCGAGCAATGGTCACCCTCTTCTTCGCCATCTCCGGCTATGTTCTCAGCTACAACTTCCTCGAATCCACCCTCCACCCCACCAATGACCCGACTAAACGCTGGACAAGACTCTCCTCCCTCACATTCCGCCGCTGGATGCGTCTCTTTCTTCCAGCAACGATTAGTATGACAATCGTCATGTTCGCCTCATTCATCGGAGCTTTTGATTCCGGACGGGAATTCCAGAGATCTAGTGAGTGGTTGACAGGGTGGTGGGAACAACATCCTCCTCGAATGGAAAATTTTGGAGCACAATTGCAAGATTTTGCAAAGATGTGGTGGGATTGGCAAACTCCATTTCAGTGGAGGTTATATTATAGTTTGTATGATCCACATACGTGGACGATCCCGGTGGAGTTTCGAGGGAGTTTGGTTTTGTTTGTGGTGTTGTTGGGGTCGGCGGGATTGAAGCAGGGGTGGAGGATAGGGGTGTTTGGTCTGGTGACGGGATTTTGTTTTGCGAGTAAGAGGTGGGATGTTGCGGCTTTTATGGGTGGCGCGTTGGTTGCGGATATGCATCTTTGGGAGGGAGGTGGTGAGGCTGGAGGGGATGGTGGTGAGATGGATGAGAAGGATTCGCTTCCTCGATGGAAAGAGGAAAGAAAGGTTGCTGGTGTCCTTGCATCACGGATCACGAAGTATCTCCTTGCGGCGATAAAGACGATACTCTTTGTTGCATCTCTCTGGATTCTCTCCTTTCCCGACGATGAAGCTTGGAAAACTCCTGGCTTTTCCTGGCTTAACCACATCACGCCATCACCCTACAAGACACGGGACCTGCATCCTTACAAGTTCTGGCACGCTTTTGCCGCATCGTTCGTCCTCTGGTCTATTCAACGACTCTCCTACGTCCAGGGATTCTTCTGTCTTTCTGTTCCTCAATACCTCGGCAAGATCTCTTACGCTTTCTACCTTGTCCACGGACCACTTTTGCACGGAGCTGGGTTTGCATTGCAACCTAGACTCTTCGAAGCCCTGGGAGCTGCAGACTCGACTGCAAAGTGGGTGGGATGTTTGATCCTTGGTTGGGTGACCATGCTGACGCTGTCGATTATCGTGGCACATTTGTTCTGGATGGTTGTCGATGTGCCCCTGGTCAAGTTTGCGAAGTGGATGGAAAGGAAAGTGTCACGCTGAGGACATAAGCGGCAGGGGTGCGATGGAAAGCAGAGTCTGTAGCTCAGGTCGTGGAAGATCCCAACTTGAGCAAG
This sequence comes from Cercospora citrullina, assembly GCA_013365195.1. Taxonomy (NCBI): domain Eukaryota; kingdom Fungi; phylum Ascomycota; class Dothideomycetes; order Mycosphaerellales; family Mycosphaerellaceae; genus Cercospora; species Cercospora citrullina. Next base: position 227,571 of record JAASFF010000125.1, read on the forward strand.
GACAGGTCACTCGATGCTAAACAGCTTGCGCATCTGTGCCTGTGCTCATACTCCGCTTCTGCTCTACACTGCTATTAGATGCTGCTACAACCGGCAAAAGTCTACATACAGTCTCAGTAGCGCACCAGTTCACTTTGAGATGAGACACACAACCAACGCAATTGTACACTAGTCACGAAACTCATCAATCTTTCATGCTTTCACTACAGGCTCACAAGCGCTAAATTCTGTCTTCGAGCTGGAATGATCGATATTGGAGTGACTGGTGATAGAGCGTGAAGAAGCTACAATAGAGCACTTGGTCGAACAGTCAAGTCAGGGCCAGACGCATACGAGGGTCTGCGACCGTACGGGCGAACTTTTCATTTGTATGCATAGTATAGTGTTGCAGAAGCGGCACAGCAAGTAAGGCCATCGTGGGAGTGACTCTATGACAGAGGCTCGGGGCAGTCTGAACAGTGGATCAAGATGGAGCGAGTCTTGCATACTCCGAGATAGTTCGATAAGTAGCCATAGCTAACGCCACAAAACAGTAATGGCACACTGCTCGAAGTTCCTGTGTAGCCAAATCTCCCCCACTTGTACTTTCCACTTGGAAGATGCCAGTCTCGTCTCAACCTGGTTCTGTGTGGTGTTGTTTTACAAGGCTATTTGCGAACATTCGCCGTGTATGTAATGTCGTCGAATGCCATCTGAGCCGTCAAGCCGCCGACTGCAGGAAGGGCAGCCGTGAGGATTCGGGGCTTCAAGCTCTTCAAGCCGCTGAAACGTGCAGGAAAGACCTGCGTCTGCACTGGCTCGGGACCGAGCGCAACCCCGGCGACGTTCAACTTCTTCACCAAGAAAATCGCGTCAAAGGTCACTTCTTCGCCAGTAGTAGCCTTGGTGCCGGTGTAACGGATCGTGCAGCTGATCGCTGGAGCTAGTGCTCCGTTCTGCGTTGCCGCATAGCAACCGCTTGCAATCGATTTCATGTCGAACGAGACGACTTTGCTGCCAGAGTACGAGCTTGAGATCTCTGGCTTAGCGAGAGGGTCGGTAAGAAGATATGGAGCGAAGATAGCGTTAGGCTTTGAGGACGCCTGGATAGTAATGGCTCCAGCAATCGGCGCTCCGAGCCCGAACGCAGTATAGGCAAGTCTGAGCAATTGGTAAACTGGATTGTTGTTTGGGATGCAAGATTCGCCTTACCCTTTGTATGGCGTCGGTGGTGCGAATCCAATCAGGGGGTTGACGTTCGGGATATCTTCAAACTGTTGACAATTCAGCAAACCGGAGAAAGAACAGTTCATGCAAGCATTCATACATTAGCAACGTATTTGACGGACGTCGTGTCTTGTACAGCGATCGCGCTGACGGCACAAACGGACAAGTACAAGCTTGCGAGGCTAATAGTGGAGTGCATTGTCAAGAACAGTAGTGTCGATGTTGTCGAGCATCTGGACTATGGTAAGGGACTTTATAGCATAACCGCTCCAGGTGATCGAGAATGTCCGGCACCACCTCATGGCAATGTTCGTGGAAGGTGTGCGGCTGCGACGCCTCAAAGATGTAGCAATAATGTGGTGCAAAAGTGCGCTACCTCGTGTAGGAGATGGATTTCCTCATTTAGGCAGCACACTTCTTCGATCCAAGGAAGAAGCTAAGATGAAGAACGGAGACGTATAGCTTGAGCTCGGTCATCCTCGGCGAACAATTTGGTGTGTAGGACAAACGGATATTGGATGACGCATAAGGCGTGTCAATCAAGATTGGTGACGAATGAACTGTGTCTTCTTGAGATCTAAACTTGACCTCGCGACTGGTCCTAAGACACTAGAAAGAATAATACTAGCATCATGTCCCGAATCGTACTATAGTAACAGCTGCGGGTCGGGAAGCCTGTACTCGCACTAATACCTCCACAAGATCAATCGGCCGATCTAACGCTGTCAAGGATTGTGCAGATCTGAACAATCCAATTTTGACCTAACAGTGGGGAGATCGATAAGAGGAAAAGGTGTAGTCGCTAGACCAATGTGCACCGTAATGTCCCATCTCGTCTGCCACTTGGCCGCAGAAACAGCGTATTTGTCAGCCGAACACTGTCAACTGCGCCAAAGTCGTACATTATTCACCGCTGGTCTCTGCGTGCACTCATACTTGTCCCTTGTAACCTGTGCTATTCACTCGGACGCTACACATTGCATTATTCTTAGGAAGCATGTGATGTGAGAGAAAGAGAGAGTTGTCCACTGCGCATGCTCGGAATTGGCTGGGCGAGGCCTGCGGATTGCCAGATTCGGCAACTTTGTGTCCGATGAGGATGTGAGAAGCATCGATTCCGATATTGACAAGGAAAGTCGATGACGAACATAGACCTCTTCGATCTCAAGCTCGATTGTCGATCCTCAACGGCTCCAGACACATTCTCTATCAAATCGCTTGATTGGCCGAGTATGCCCCAGGCTTACTGCCAGCAGGTCACCTTCTCTTGAACTTTGTGTCCTGAGTCAGATTCCATTCAGCTTCCAGTCCTTCAAGCGTACTTTTGAAATGGTTTCCCTTCGATCCTGGTCCAGTGCTTGAACCACAATGTGAAGCATTGCAACTGCCGATGAAGACGCCGCGTTGGTCTTGTTAAGAGGTCTAGTCCTAAAAGACATGGGATCGACTACATATAATTCTCTCGCATGGCCGATGGTCCTTTGCGACTCACAGGATTGTCTCAAAGGCAGCGCCGTTTGATGGTGCGAGCTCAGCCTTACGACGATCACGTCACTGACTATGGCTTGGCTTGTGTCCAGCCACATTTAATAACCATACTGGAAGCCTTCATACTGCTCTACCCCACGATTGATATGCCTTTTACGGCCATTTTGAGATCGATCGGCGATTTTCGAGTTGAGCACACATTGAAGTTCAGTGCTTGCTGAACTCGGAACCACGCCGATAGAACAATGGCAACAAGCTGGCAGCATCAAGCAGCTGTGAGCTCAACGCCAGTCTTCCTTGGCCGCATAGATCTTGGGCGATGTCGAGACGATGATAGTACCATGCATATCGTGAAACGATGGATGTTCAATGCTCCGGTGTCTTGGATTAGTGTCCTTGATCCCTCAGTCTTCTTCATCTTTGCCATCTCTCCTCCCGCTGCTGGGACAGTACACATCATCTGATCGACATGTATATGCAGAAGGGGATTCTGGTTGCCTGTGCAGTACTTCGCATTGTAGAGACAGGAACAAGAACCTCGGCGGCTGTGGTACCTCTTGGGTGTAGGGTGCCGATGGACTCATGCCAGCATGCGCACCATCATGCGCACCAGCATGTCTGCAAGGAGCTTCTGCCGCCCCCAAGGTAGAATGGGTGTATCATGGCGGCGGTGCCCTGCAAATGTCGTTTCCTTGCCTGCCGTTACTCTATCGGCGAGGCCTCAGAGCATCAAACCACACCGTACGCAGGCTCCAAAAGCCCACATGATCGCCCATTGAGATCGCAGCAGATGAGTAAAGTATAAGTAGACCGGATCCGAGAGTGTGGACAGCTAGCAAGGAACCCGACCGCTGCGATATGCATTGAACCAAACGAGTCTGTGTGCACAGCCTTTGCGAATCCGCACTATTGAGACAAATTGTATTGACTTTGGTGAACCAGTGATTTGGCGATACGTCCGCCGTCCCGTCTGTCGGTCATCTCGGGATCGTGACATACTGTAAGAATGGCTTGGTGGATACCGACATTGCGACTCCCAACATTTATCATTCACGGACAGTAATGCCCATACACATGCCGAAGAACGGATTTCCATTCAAAAGCAGACGGCTCGAAATCCGCTGTCATCAGAAGTTTACTAATTTCCCGGCCGTGTGTTGCTTCACTGCTGGTCATCGGTCAATCTCCAGCCCGCATGTCTCCCCTCTGTCACCTCAGCCGCGACGGCGTAATATGCCATGCTTGGACGGAGCAGAGGGATCTGTCCCCGAGCTTGATTTACTTCCGGTGCCACGGACGAGAACTAGGAGTTCTACCATGTGCCGACCTTATGATCTTGACCGAGATCTTGATCACGTCCTCGATGCCTGACTGAAGCATACTTCAAGCTTCCGTGTCGGCGTGGTCAGGATGCCATGCTAATAAATCGTTCGTCAAACTTAATCGGCCTTTCTATGGCGAGCGCCAAGCACGAAAGAAGTTGCACGGACAGCAGATAAGGTCTACCCTAAGCTTGACATGGCGGTCGTCCAGAAAGGCTGTCCGTTGAACCTTGCAAGTTATGGCTTCCAAAAGTCTTCTCCATAAGTCAAGCTTTGATATCCGATGACCTAACTGCCAAGGCAGCTTTACGCCCGCACGCCAGCCGCTGCCGTCATTCATTTGCTAACAGTGACTACTGTTCGCCTGCTGGTATTTCCTCAAGCTTGAACCTACCAAGGCGATATCACTGCAGGTGCACTTTCCCGTTTCAGGCAAAGCGCTGGTCTCCATTGCATACCGTGGGCACATTGGTGGTATACGCCGGTAGCCTTGCAAGTCATATTGTACGATTGCAAATGAAAGTTCCGTGAACGTTCGGCACCGTAGATCGAACAGTGGACGTTGTTTCCTGTCTCAGTGACCGCCGATTCGGGGCGTCAGTTAACCTATATAATGAGGTAGTTCGCCCTCATCGTAACACATCAAGCAACGCACGCATCACAAGCACAGCGACCCAGCTTGCCAACACTTTCACATCACTCACTTTACAACGAATACATCCTCACATCGAATCATCATGCAGTACCGCTACGTGGCATTGGCTTCCTTTGCAGCCCTCGCAGTGGCAGCACCAGTTCCATCTGAGGAAATAGATTGGAACAACACTCCTGAGGTTCAAGACCTGGCGAAAAGAACGTTCCCGTTCTTCAATTTCTGGAAGGAATTCTTGCCGACTTCGATGCGCACTGCTTTCCAGGACAACGTTGTAGACGCGGGCGGACAGGACGACGGCGGTGACTCTGACATGGCCAAGCGTGCAGCTGAGGAACATGCCGGTCCGATTGACGAAAGTAAATTTGGCCACCATCCCAAAAGCGTAGGTCACCACGGCGGCAATGGTGACAAGGGTTTCGATTGCTACGACCTGAAACACGGCACATCCACTCCAGGTCACTGCATCGGTCATCACCCACCAGGTGAGGGGCACCACAAGGGAAAGCCTCCTGCTGCTGCCGAGGTGGGCAAACGCGCAGCAGGGGAATAGGCCAGACCGATTTGGCAGAGCGATCTTGGCCGCCATTCCAAGAACCAAGGCCATCATAATGGAAATGGTGATCCAAACTACGAATGCTTCAACCCAAAGCATAGTACGAGTGCTCAAGGGAAGTGCAAAGGACACCACAAAGGCAATGGTGCGCACCCCCCCC